>CM064524.1:37842636-37877146 GCA_032716605.1 Paralithodes platypus
GGGGGTGACCTGTTTTTTTTTTTTTTTTTTTTTTTCTCTCTCTCTCCTTTGATCTCTTTCTCTGGCTTGTATCCATTCGGACCCATTCAGCCAACTATTTTACGACGTTTATCCCCATCTAGGTGTCGATTTATTCCTGGCGAGCGATAGCGAGCCAGCATTATATGAAAAAGTCCGGCTTCGCCGGAGACATTTTTCTATCGAAAAATGTACATATTTAGCCTGCTCTCAAAAAACAATTAAAAATATGCTGGTTCGCTACCGCTCACCAGTAAAAAAATGACACCTGAATGAGGATAAACGTCTTAAACAGTAGGCTGAATGGGGCCGAATGGCTACAAGCCAGATAAAGGGAGAACAGGAGAGCAAAAAAGCAGGCCGTCCCCCTTAAACCATCATACCATCGCACAGATTAGGACCTTGTAATATCTCGTACGTGTTGCTTTTCGATGACTTTGATGGAAAATGCCAAGTGTTGAGTGACCCTGATTAGCACCTGTGCCTACTACTGCTACTGCTACTGCTCTTAAGGTAGAAAGGAAAGCCTTTCGTATCATTAACTCCCGTCCACTCACCAATTCTCTGCAATCTCTCTCTCTTCGCCGCAATGTTGCATCTCTCTCGCTATTCTATCGCTACTACAATAATCAGTGTTCCTCGGAGCTTTGCCAGTGTATAAAACCTCCTCTACGTAGGGTACGTAGTACCCGTCTTGCAACACAATCCCACCCCTACTCTGTGCAACTCCAACCCAAGAGTGAAACGCTATTCTCAGACTTTCTTCTATTCAACTGCTGAGCTCTGGAACTCTCTCCCAAATCAGTCTTTCCCTCTTCCTATGACTTAAATTGCTTCAAATTATGTGTGTTCAGACATTTTAGCTCGAACGTCCCTTGATTTTGGCCCTGTCACTCTTTCAAATCTGGGGGAGGCACTCGCTGCAGGCAGTTATGCCTTTTGTCTCCCTCATTCACATAGAAAAAAAAAAAAAGGATAGTGGCTGTTTTTTTGTCTATTTTATTCAGCTATTCATATCAATTTTATTCAGCTATTCATATCTATTTTATTCAGTTATTCATATCTATTTTATTCAGCTATTCATATCAATTTTATTCAGCTATTCATATCAATTTTATTCAGCTATTCATATCTATTTTATTCAGCTATTCATATTAATTTTATTCAGCTATTCATATCTATTTTATTCAGCTATTCATATCAATTTTATTCAGCTATTCATATCAATTTTATTCAGCTATTCATATAAATTTTATTCAGCTATTCATATCAATTTTATTCAGCTATTCATATCTATTTTATTCAGCTATTCATATCAATTTTATTCAGCTATTCATATCAATTTTATTCAGCTATTCATATCAATTTTATTCAGCTATTCATATCTATCTGATTCAGCTATTCATATCAATTTTATTCAGCTATTCATATCAATTTTATTCAGCTATTCATATCAATTTTATTCAGCTATGCATATCAATTTTATTCAGCTATTCATATCTATTTTATTCAGCTATTCATATCAATGTTAGTTTCCTCGCTAGACCTCCATCAAGCTTAACACAGAAACAAATCCCCCTGGACACCCTTCAAGATTTTTTTTTTTTTACATTTTTCGGTAGAAAAATGTTCCGGCTGAAGGCCGATTCCTCTTAAAATTACAGGATCGCTATCGCTCGCCAGGAAAATATCGACACCTAAATGGCATGAAAGGTCTTAACATTGACAACGAAATGGGGCGAAAGGTGTTAACATCGCCAAACTAATGGGCCGAACGTCTGGAAACCTCAAAACTAATGGGGCTAAACACGAGGGAGAGAGTGGTCCAGAAAACCGTCCCATATCCCCTTAACATACCTCAATGTAAGCAAATGAGTGAACGATGGATTCTCATAACGATTAAGGGGGGTGACCGGCTTTTTGTTATTTCTGTCCTTTTCTCTCTTTCTCTGGCTTGTATCCATTCGGCCCCATTCAGCCAACTATTTTAAGACGTTTATCCCCATCTAGGTGTCGATTTCTTCCTGGCGAGCGATAGCGAGCCAGCATTATATGAAAAAATCCGGCTTCGCCGGAGACATTTTTCTGTCGAAAAATGTACAAATTTAGCCTGCTGTCAAACAAAAATAAAAAATATGCTGGCTCGCTACCGCTCACCAGTAAAAAATTGACACCTGGATGGGGATAAACGTCTTAAAACAGTAAGCTGAATTGGGCCAAATGGATACAAGGCAGAGCAAGATAGAAAAGGACAGAACAAAAACAGGTCACCCCCCCTTAATTCACTAGGAAAAAATCGAAAAGACAAAAAGATTGACCCTTTGCAAATTAGCCCTCGCCCCCGCACCCATCCCTCACCCTCTATCATCATCATCACCACGACCACCACTCATCATCATCATCCCCGCCCACACCACCAAACAACAAGCGGCCGCCCATCTTCCCCAGGCCGCCCGTGCGTCATCATAAGCCGTCATTAACTCCTCCCTCTGAATATGCAAAGGAGCGTGGGTGAGTTGGGGGGGGGGGGAGGGGGGGGGGGGGTCAATTTTTTGGCTGTGGTGGTACGCGGTGAGGTCTTTGAGTGATTGGCTTTTTTATTGTAGTATATAATTATATATATATATATATATATATATATATATTTAGGTGGTAGTTGGTATTGTTGATATTATTGTTGGGGATGATGATGATGTTGGGATCATCGCCTTATGTGTTGAGATGCAGAGCCGAATTTTAGCAGTCATATTGGCTTGACCTTCTTTGGGCTTAATACTAAGAAGGCGTACGGACGACCGGACGGTGTTCCTCCTGCTGTACTAAACAACTGTGCTTCCGTGCTGACTCCCTGCCTAGGCAAACTCTTCCGTCTCTGTCTATCCTCTATAACATCTTCCCTTCTTGCCGGAAGTTTGCTATCGTTCAACTTGTCCCAAAGAAGGGTGACCGCTCTCAACCCTCCAACTATCGTCCGATTGCTTTCATTTCTTGTATCTCTAATGTTTTTTAAACTATTTTTAACTCAAAATTTCTCAAGCATTTAATTTCCCATAACCTACTCTCAGACCGCCAGTATGGCTTCCTTAAAGGCAGCTCAACTGGTGATCTTTCTTATCTTACTAACTATTGGTCATCCTCCATTCAGGACTTCGATGAGACTTTTTCTGTTGCACTAGACATATCGAAGGCCTTCGATAGTCTGGCACAAAATCCCTCATTTCCAAACTATCTTCCTTCGGTTTCTATCCCTCCATCTGTACCTTTGCTTGTCATTCCATAGCTGCGGTTGTAGACGGCCACCGTTCACTTTCTCAACCTATCAACTCCGGTGGTCCTCAGGGTTCTGTCCTGTCTCCAATTCTCTTCCTATTATTCATTAATGACCTTCTCAACTGCACCTCCAGTCCCATCCACTCATATGCTGACGACTCTGCATTACACTATTCCACTAGCCTTCCACAAATTCATTCACAGCAGGAACTTCAAAACTCACGTTGGGGCAGAGAAAACCTTTTCACTGTCAATACTTCCAAAACTCAATTTCTCTATCTGTCTACTCGTCGCCCTCTTCCGGAAAACTACGACCTACTCTTCAACAACATACAAATTATCCCTTCATCTTCTCTTAATATTCTCGGCGTCTCTTTTTCTTGTGATCTCTCTTGGAAAGATCATATTACCACTCTTGCTAAAAATGCTTCCCAGAAGCTGGGTGTGCTCAACCGCCTACGGGTTTTTTTTACCCCCGCGCAGCTTTTAGCTCTATGCAGGGGCACAGTGCGTCCATGTATTGAGTATTGTTCACACGTGTGGGGAGGCTTCTCTCGCACAGCACTACTAGACAAAGTAGAAAAGAAAGCCTTCCGCCTCATTAACTCATGTCCACTCACCAATTCTATGCAGTCTCTCTTTCTTCACCACAATGTTGCATCTCTCTCTCGCTATTCTACCGCTATTACAATAATCAGTGTTCCTCAGAGCTCTCTCAGTGTATACCACCCCCTCTTCGTAGAGCATGTAGCACCCGTCTTGCAACACAATCCCACCCCTACTCTGTGCAACTCTCCAACCCAAGAGTGAAACGTTATTCTCAATATTTCTTCTATTCAACAGCTGAACTCTGGAACTCTCCCAGAATCAGTCTTTCCCTCTTCCTATGACTTAGATTGCTTCAAACTCCGTGTGCCCAGGCATGTTGGCTCGAACGTCCCTTGATTTTAGCCCTGTCACTCTTTCAACTCTGGGGGAGGCACTCGCTACAGGCAGTTCTGCCTTTTGTCTCTCTCACTCACATATAAAAAAGAAAGACAAAAAGGTAGGTCTACATTACAAGAAAGTGAATACAAGAATAACCTGTGCATCTAATCCTCATAAATGGGAGTTCAAACAATGCCAGCGTACTGTCGTGTTTATTGTACTCGTATATTTACAGAGGTCTAGAAATAGGTTAGCTTAAGGGGAGGTATTTAGTTTGTACCCTAGACCTCCATCAAGCTTAAACATTACACTCCCTTGATCCTCTTCAAGATAAATTTGTACATTTTTCGGTAGAAAAATGTCCCGGCCGAAGGCCGTTTCCTCTTACATTACAGGGTCGCTATCGCTCGCCAGGAAAAAATCGACACCTAAATGGCACGAAATGTCTAAAAATTTACAGAAATGGGGCGAAAGCTCTTAAAATCTACAAATTAATGGGGCGAACGTCTTAAAATCTTAATAGCAGTGGAGTTAAACATGAGGGAGAAAGGGGTTAAGAAAAAAATCCCTCAAGCGGAAATCTTCCCTAGTCCCCCAGCGTGTTGTTTTATTTTTTGTTGGTTAAAAACAAATATATTTGTCATGGGTTATTAGTGGGTGGGAGAGTGGGGGAGGGATGATTAGTGGGTGGGGGAGGGATGAGGGTGGGTGTCAGGGTGATTAGTAGCTGGGAGGGTGAAGGAGGAATGATTAGTGGGTGGGAGGGAGGAATGATTAGTGGGTGGGAGGGTGAGGGAGGCATGATTAGTGGGTGAGGGTGGGGGGGAGGGTGAGGGAGGCATGATTAGTGGGTGGGAAGGTGAGGCAGGAATGAGGGTGGGTGGGAGGGTGAGGGAGGAATGATTAGTGGGTGGGAGGGTGAGGGAGGGTGAAGGAGGAATGATTAGTGGGTGGGAGGGTGAGGGAGGAATGATTAGTGGGGGGAGGGTGGGGAGGAATGATTAGTGGGTGGGAGGGTGAGGGAGGAATGATTAGTGGGTGGGGGTGAGGGAGGAATGAGGGTGGGTGGGAGGGTGAGGGAGGCATGATTAGTGGGTGGGAGGGTGAGGGAGGAATGATTAGTGGGCGGGAGGGTGGGGAGGCATGATAGTGGGTAGGGTGAGGGAGGAATGATTAGTGGGTGGGAGGGTGAGGGAGGAATGATTAGTGGGTGGAGGGTGAGGGAGGAATGATTAGGGGTGGGAGGGTGAGGGAGGAATGATTAGTGGGTGGGAGGGTGAGGGAGGAATGATTAGTGGGAGGGAGGGTGAGGGGGGCATGATTAGTGGGTGGGAGGGTGAGGGGGGCATGATTAGTGGGTGGGAGGGTGAAGGAGGAATGATTAGTGGGTGGGAGGGTGAGGGAGGAATGATTAGTGGGTGGGAGGGTGAGGGAGGAATGATTAGTGGGTTGGGAGGGTGAGGGAGGATGATTAGTGGAGGGGTGAGGGAGGAATGAGGGTGGGTGGGAGGGTGAGGGAGGCATGATTAGTGGGTGGAGGGTGAGGGAGGAATGATAGTGGTGGGAGGGTGAGGGAGGGCATGATTAGTGGGTGGGAGGGTGAGGGAGGAATGATTAGTGGGTGGGAGGGTGAGGGAGGAATGATTAGTGGGTGGGAGGGTGAGGGAGGAATGATTAGTGGGTGGGAGGGTGAGGGAGGAATGATTAGTGGGTGGGAGGGTGAGGGAGGAATGATTAGTGGGTGGGAGGGTGAGGGAGGAATGATTAGTGGGTGGGAGGGTGAGGGAGGAATGAGGGTGGGTGGGAGGGTGAGGGAGGCATGATTAGTGGGTGGGAGGGTGAGGGAGGAATGATTAGTGGGTGGGAGGGTGAGGGAGGGCATGATTAGTGGGTGGGAGGGTGAGGGAGGAATGATTAGTGGGGTGGGAGGGTGAGGGAGGAATGATTAGTGGGTGGGGAGGGTGAGGGAGGAATGATTAGTGGGTGGGAGGGTGAGGGAGGAATGATTAGTGGGTGGGAGGGTGAGGGAGGAATGATTAGTGGGTGGGAGGGTGAAGGAGGAATGATTAGTGGGTGGGAGGGTGAGGGGGGCATGATTAGTGGGTGGGAGGGAGGAATGAGGGTGAAGGAGGAATGATTAGTGGGTGGGAGGGAGGAATGAGGGTGAAGGAGGAATGATTAGTGGGTGGGAGGGTGAGGGAGGAATGATTAGTGGGTGGAGGGTGAAGGAGGAATGATTAGTGGGTGGGAGGGTGAGGGGGCATGATTAGTGGGTGGGAGGGAGGAATGAGGGTGAAGGAGGAATGATTAGTGGGTGGGAGGAATGAGGGTGAAGGAGGAATGATTAGTGGGTGGGAGGAATGAGGGTGAAGGAGGAATGATTAGTGGGAGGGAGGGTGAGGGAGGAATGATTAGTAGGGGTAGGGTGAGGGGGTAATGAGGTGGGTGGCTGGGTGATTAGTGGGGAGGGAGGAATGAGGACAGGAGAGGCATTAGTCTCTGCCATTAGCGTGACACCCGGGAAGATATAAATAGAGGCGGGGACGGGTAAAAATGGCCGCACCTTGTCATCTACTTATGGACCCAATGAGAGGGGAATTAATGATAGTATTTTGCTTTTGTCAAGAATAGTGTGATGGATTTGAGACAGCTGGGTCTTAAATTGTCAATGTGTACAGTTAAAACCTTTTGTAATTTTGTGTTTTTGTGATATTTGCATTGCTTATCTTGAACTAAGGAAGGACCTGTGGTAGTCAAAGATTAACTGAGAGATAGTTTTTACCTGGTTGATCCCTAGAAGTCCTTCTTAAGCCTAATGAAATCATGTATGTTAGGCTGAATCGAATTAATATTATGGGTTTGTATTGTAGACGCAGCTCCTCTTTCCCTCCTATAAATGGTATGGTTAAGGGGAGGTTTCTGGTTTGTTTCCTACTCCTCCAGCAATCTTAAAATGTCACCCCCTTGACCCCCTTTCAAGATAAATTTTTACATTTTTCGGTAGAAAAATGTCCCGGCCGAAGGCCGGTTATTCTTAAATTACAGGCTCGCTATCGCTCGCCAGGATAAAATCGACACCTAAATTGCACGAAAGGTCTTAAAATTGACAGAATGGGGCGCAAATTCTTAAAATCACCAAACTTATGGGGTCAAACGTTTTAAAATCTCAAAAACAATGGGGCTAACCATGAGGGAGAAAGGGGCCCAGAAAAAAATCCCTCAAGTGGAGACCTCCCCTTAAGAAGGAACAATGATGGTATTGTGTTGATGTGATGGTATGGTAATATCAAAAACCGATTTGTCGTTTCTATCTATGATTCGGGTTAGTAAGGACATCATAATAGTTTACTGGTTTTGACGAACGGTTTTTTGGCCAGCGACGGAACCCAGACATTTTCAAGAATTTGGTGTTGTTGTTGTTGTTGTTGTTTCTGGTCAGAGATGGCGGGGTGGCGGGGGGAGGGGGGGAGACAAGTGTGAATTTGACCTGTATGGTTCCGAAATAATGATCTGAAATCTGGTGTGCAGATAGTTATTGCCCACAAAGAGTCCTGCGTCATGTAAGACAAAACATCTCGGCCCATCCCTAAATAACACTAGGGAAGCATATTGCAAATTGGGTTAAGGGGGGGGTAGGGGGGGTCACTTGTTGGTAGATTTTTTATTTATTTATTATTTTTCTAGTTTCCTCCCTAGACCTCCAAGCTTAATAAAACATCCGCCCAAGACCCTCCTTCAAAATAAATTTGTAGATTTTTCCATGGAAAAAAATTCCGGCCGAAGGCCGGTTCTTTTTTAAATCTACACCTATAGATGACACGAAAAGTCTTAATATTGACAAATAAATGGGGCGAAAGGTCTTAAAATCGTCAAACTAATAGACCGAACGTCTTATAATCTGAAAACTAATGAGGCTAAACATGAAGAAGAAGAGGGACCATAAAAACGACCCATCTCCCCTTAAGCACCATTCAATAGACCATGGGGTTTCACAAGTAAAGACTTACCGTGTATTATAAGGAGGGGCTTCCAGTATACCGTTCGAGATTGTACAGTTGGCCAAATAAGTGAATGTCGCGGCACCAAGTATATTTCGATCAATAATTGGTATCGGCGCTATCTAAGGTATCTAAATCATCGTTCCGAGTGAGATATTCAACCCTATTCCTATCACCCTACTCAACACCCTATTCACACATTCAACCCTACGCACCCTATTCAACATCTGACAAGCTTTAACCCCTTCCTTACCGAGGATGTATTTTGTGTTATGCCAGCTATATTTAGACGATTTTATGCAGCTTAGGAGGAAACCGTGGTATTTAAAATGGATAATCGAGATAGTTTGAAGCCTTTTAATTGCTACACGTCCTCCCCCAGCTGGATAAAATCGTCTAATAATATCCAGATTATCATGACAAGGACAACTCAGTACTAAAGGGGTTAATACAGCACACAGAGAGCAAAACGTAATTACGGCAGCGACGCGACTTAATTTGGCCCACCGTACATGCAAATAGCGATCCTTTCCATCTAATTATCATGAGAGTAAGAATAGCAGTTGCAATAGGATTTTCTTTGGCAGAGTGGTGTGTTCGCCATCTATTTATGGTTCCAGTAATAATAGACGCGGCAAGAGGATATTTTAGGCCAGTTGTGTAATTAATAGGGTCTTGCGGTCGGCTTTTGGGTGTGTTAAGGGGAGGTTTCTAGTTTGTTTCCTACTCCTACAGCAATCTTAAAATGTCACCCCTTGACTCCCTTTCAAGATAAATTTGTACATTTTTCGGTAGAAAAATTTCCCGGCCAAAGGCCGGTTCCTCTTAAATTACAGGCTCGCTATCGCTCGCCAGGAAAAAATCGACACCTAAATGGGACGAAAGGTCTTAAAAGTGACATAAATGGGGCGAAAGTTCTTAAAATCGCCAAACTAATGGGCGAACGTCTTAAAATCTCAAAAGCAATGGGGCTAAACATGAGGGAGAAAGGGGTAAAGAAAAAAATCCCTCAAGTGGAAATCTCCCCTTATATTAATAGGGTCTTGTGGTCGGCTTTTGGGTGTGTTAAGGGGACAGTGGGTATTTTGGTGGGGTCTATTCGTTTATATATTCATATATATATTTAGTTTCCTCCCTAGACCTCCATCAAACTTAAAACAAAAACATTCATTAGATTCCCCTACGAATTTAGTTTGTACATTGTTTGGTAGAACAATGTCACAATTACAGGCTCGCTATCGCTCGCCAGGAAAAAAAATCGACACCTAAAGGGCACGAAAGGTCTTAATATTTACAAAGAAATGGGGCGAAAAGTCTGAAATCGACAAGCTAATGGGGCAAACGTCCTAAAATCTCGAAACTAATGGGAATAACCATGAGGAAGAAAGGGGACCCTAAAAACGGCCCATCTCCCCTTAACCCTCTCCGACATATGACGCGATTTTGAGCCTATTAGGGATACTTTAAAGCCTTTGTTACCATCAGGGGTATTTAGTTACTTGAACCTCTGCAGTTGTCTTTGAGTTAGCTGTGGGCAGAAAACTAATTTTGGAGAGGTAATTATAAGAGTGAGAGAACTATTTCTTGTTGCTAATCTGGCAACCTCTGCGTCATATGAGCGTGAAAGGGTTAAAATAGTAGCACAGGTAAGCTATGATAACACCTGGATAGCTTCAGTGGTAGGGCGCCCCGTTGTATGTGTGTGTTTTTGTGTCCTCTTTATTTGGTCAACCCCTTACTGGACCGGCGACGTTTTTGTCCTCTTTATTTGGTCAACCCCTACTGTTACCGGCGACGTTTCATTCCTTATATAGTGTGTGGCAACTATTAGAAGCTTTTTATTCAGCTTAGGAAGGACATCTACCCATTAAGGGGGGTGACCTGCTTTTTGTTAATTCTGTCCTTTTCTCTCTTTCTCTGGCTTGTATGCATTCGGCCCCATTCAGCCAACTATTTTAAGACGTTTATCCCCATCTAGGTGTCGATTTCTTTCTGGCGAGCGATAGCGAGCCAGCATTATATGAAGAAATCCGTCTTCGCCGGAGAAATTTTTCTATCGAAAAATTTACAAATTTAGCCTGCTGTCAAACAAAAATAAAAAATATGCTGGCTCGCTACCGCTCACCAGTAAAAAAATGACACCTGGATGGGGATAAACGTCCTAAAACAGTAGGCTGAATGGGGCCAAATGGATACAAGCCAGAGAAAGATAGAAAAGGACAGAACAAAAGCAGGTCACCCCCCTTAAAAGACTACAGTCTAACTCCATCCATCCCTTTAGCTACCATTTATCCTTCCTAAGCTTCATAAAATCGTCTACATGCAGCTGAAATGAAATAAATCATACCTCACCGGTACTGGAAGGGTTAAGGGGAGGTATTTAATTTGTTCCCTACTTTTTCATCAAGCTTAAAATTACACCCCCTAGACCCCCTTTCAAGATAAATTTGTACATTTTTCGGTAGAAAAATTTCCCGGCCAGAGGCCGGTTGCTCTTAAATTACAGGCTCGCTATCGCTCGCCAGGAAAAAATCGATACATTAACGGCACGAAAGGTCTTAAAATTGACACAATTGGGCAAAATGTCTTAAAATATCCAAACTACTAGGGCGAAGGTCTTAAAATCTCAGTAGCAATGGGGCTAAACATGAGGGAGAAAGGGGTCCAGAGAAAAATCCCTCAAGTGGAAATCTCCCCTTAAGCCTCCCTCGCTATAAATTACTGCTCATCTAATTACCTTCTTGTAACTCGCAATTGGAGGGTCACTGTATTTTTGTTTTATTTTAAATTATTTGTAATTATAGTTATTGTTTGTAATATATATTTTCCACGGGTGACATCTTTATCATCTATATTAGTAATTCAGTTCGTGTGTCTGTTTGTCTGTGTGTTCTTAAGGGGAGGTTTTTAGTTGATTCCCTAGACTTCCATCAAGCTTAAAATTACTCCCCCTAGACCCCCTTTCAAGATAAATTTGTACATTTTTCGGTAGAAAAATGTCCCGGCCGTAGGCCTGTTCCCCTTAAATTACAGGCTCGCTATCGCTCGCCAGGAAAAATCGACACCTAAATGGCACGAATGGTCTTAAAATTGACATAAATGGGGCGAGGGTTCTTAAAATCGCCAAACTAATGGGGCGAAGGTTTTAAAATCTCAAAAGCAATGGGGCTAAACATGAGGGAGAAGGGAGTCAGGAAAAAAATCCCTCAAGTGGATATCTCCACTTAATAGGTGGCCGCAGTTTTGGACCTGGGGAGCTGAAACTTTGCATGTGGGTGTCAATTGACCTGGGTCAGGTCATAGAGGGGGCGAGGCCACGATCGGAGGTCGTTTCGAGGCCGAATTTGAAAACAAAAATGAAAAAAATTGACGTTTGGGGCAGAAGGAGGCCTCCGATCGAAAAGGTGTATAGAACGAAAGTTGTTCGCAGCTCCCCAAAATGGGGGTACGGGTGAGGTCAGATCCAAAATCAGAGGTCATTTAGCGGCCGAATTCGAGGTCGCCGTTTAATGAGGCACAGGGAGGTCGAGGCCGGTGATTATGGTAGTAGTAGTATTGTGATGATTGTGGTAGTAGTGATTGATGATGGTAGTAGTAGTGGTGGTAGTAGTGATGGTGATTGTGGTAGAATTTAAACCCGGGCAACGCCGGGTACCCCTCCTAGTTACTATTATGTTATTATTATTATTAGTATAACAATAATACTAACATAATAGTACTAATTATAATAATAAAATAATAATAATAATAATAATAATATATTTATATTTATATCAATCCTTTCAGTATCGGTGACGTCTTTTGTATTTAATTTAGCTACGTTTAGACGATTTTATAAAGCTTAGGAAAGATATATGGTAGCTAAACGGATTAATTGAGATAGTCTGTACTGCCTTTTAATTGGTAGACGTCCTTTTTAAGCTGAATACAATTGTCTAATAGTTGCCAGAATATAAGGAAAAGGATGACACCGTTACTGAACGGGTTAGCATGAATAGCTAGAGAGATGCAACATTGCGGCGAAGAGAGAATGAGGGACTGCAGAGAGTCGGTGAGTGAATGTGAGTTAATGAGATGAAAGAATTTTCCTTTCTACTTTGCCAAGAAGTGCTGAGTGAGATTATCCTACCCACACGTGCGAACAATACTCAATACATAGACGCGCTGTGATAATATGTTTTTCCAAGATAGATCGGAAGATATATATATATATATATATATATATATATATATATATATATATATATATATATATATATATATATATATATATATATATATATATATATATAGGCTTATATATATATTAATTAATAAATTACAAATATATACTATAGTATATACTTGAACATTTCAGAACAGTTATGCATCATAGTTATCTCTAAAGGATATTTAAAATGCCCAAAACAATATATAATGCGTTTGATATCTGTGCTTGTCATTATTAAACCTAAGCAAAAGATTTGCCCCAAAAAAAAAAAAAAATAGTATTAAATGTCCTTTACATTCCCTTGCCGGGCTATGCTTTTCCCCCTTGTATATCTGTTTTTACATATATCTTCCTATATATTTCTTCCTATATATATATATATATATATATATATATATATATATATATATATATATATATATATATATATATATATATATATACACCGGTATATATATGTATACCGGTATATAATTATATATATATATATTTTTTTTATATATAATCTTAAATTTAACTGTCTTCGTGGTGCGATGTATAAGGTGTTGATTTTCGGTGTGAGCATCCTGGGATCGAATCCACGGACTGCCACATGTGTTTGTGGATTTCATTAATCGATTTTAGGAGTATGGTTGGTTGTTGGAAGGAACATAATATTGTATATCTTCTTTATATATATATATATATATATATATATATATATATATATATATATATATAATTTTCTTATATAACTGTTCTTTCCCCCATTTTCTATATCTTCTTTGATCACAAGCTTGTCATCCTTTCATTAGCGGGCTCTTCTTTTCTTGCACACATTTCCATTTCATTTTCTGGAATCTAGACTCATTCATACCGTGCTGGCCTTTTCATTAATCTTCCTTCCATCACGTCATATTCGTCTTGTATTCTGACATAGATATTCTCTGTTTTGTTCCCTCTTACTTCTTATCCCCCTCCTCTTCCTCTTCCTCTTCCTCTTCCTCTTCTTCTCCTCTACTTTCATTTGTATTATTGTCTTTTCTTTCTACTACTCCTCTGCACTTAAGGGGAGATGGGTATTTTTTCTGGCCCCCCTTCTCCCTCATGTTTTGTCCCGTCAGTGTTCGGATTTTATGAAGTTCGACCCATTACTTTGGCTATTTTTTGATCTTTCACCCCATTTCTTTACCAATATTAGGACCTTTCGTGCTATTCAGGTATCGATTGTTTCCTGGCGAGCGATAGCGAGCCTGTAATTGTAGGACGAACCGGCTTTCGGCCGTGACATTTTTCTACCGAAAAATATACAAATTTATCTCTGGATGTTTTTTGAGGCTTGATTGAGGTCCGGGGAGGAAACTAAAAAAATATAAAAATATAAACAAATCAGCCAATAAATAACCCATCCCCCCATAACTCCACACATACTATCCACTTCTCATCCCCTTCCACCTCCTTTATCTTCCACTCCTCACTATTCCTACACCACCTCTCCTATCCCCTGCCGCTCCCTCCTTTCCTTCCACCTCTCCGATCGACCACCAACCTCCTCCTCCTACCTGCTCGACACCTCTCTCTCTCTCTCTCCACCTATCCACCACCTTCCACTCCTCTTTAACTTCCTTCTTCTCCTTCCTCCCCCCCCCCCCACCCCCATCAGCCTCAGCCACCCACGCACCGCCGTCCTTCCTCTTCCACCCCCACCGCCGCCTCCTCCACCCTAACGCCTTCCTCTTCTCTTCTCCCCCACTTCCTTTTCTACCCTCACCACCTCCTCTTTCACCCCTCCCCCTTCCTCATCCATTCCCACTGTCTTGTTTTTTCCTCTCCACCCCCACCACCACCACCACCACCTCCTCCACCTCCCCCTCACCTCTCGCGTGCTCACACCTCACCGGAAACTAATCCACGAAACTCCTCCCCGTCCCAGCTGGCTCTAAGGTAATGACGAGTAGCACCACCCCTCTCCCTCCCCTCCTGATGGCTGCTGGATAATGACCCTTGTCGCGGCTATATATAGAGACTATTTTTAATCCCGCCCTCCGCACCGCCCCCTTAAGCCTAAATTTTAGGGTAATCTGACGCCGAGTGAATATTGTAATCTGGGTATGGGCTTGGCTGAATGGAAATACTATTAATTTCCTGGCGTTGGCTTTGTTGAAGGGAAAATGTATTAATTTCCTGTTATTGGACTTTTGGAATATTATAAGAAAACACAATTATTCTTTTTGGAATATTATAAGAAAACAATTATTCTTTTTGGAATATTATAAGAAAACACAATTATTCTTTTCATTCTTATTTTGAATGCGGATTGTTCTATGTGGGAATAATTATGATCGTAATCATATTACGGTTGATAAGGAATTTCTATATATAAGAAAAACCTCGTTTTAAAATGTTCATCCACCCAGAATGACGAGATTGCTTAAAGGGGGGATGGTTCAGTTTTGGGGGGATTTTTGCATGTATTTATTATTTTTCTAGTCTCCTCCCTAGACCTCCATCAAATTTAAGAAAAACATCCATTAGATCCCCTTTCTAGATAATTAGTAAATTTTTCGGTAGAAAAATGTCCCGGCCGAAGGCCGATTCTTCCAACATTACAGGCTCATTATCGTTCGCCAGGGAAAAAATCGACACCTTAATAGCACGAAAGGTCTAAATATTGACGTAGAAATTGTGCGAAAGGTCTTAAAATCGACTAACTAATGGGGCAAACATCTTCACATCTGAAAACTAATGGGGCTTAACATGAGGGAGGAAGTGGTCCATAAAACCGGCCCATGTCCCCTTGATATACAGTATATGGCCTACTAAAAGTTTCTCTGCGACACTGCTAGCTACTCATAAGTATAAATTCATGTTCACTGGCGGCACATACTCGTAATATTCTTCATTTTACTGGTATTTATTTAGTCCAGTCGTTATAGGTAAGCTAGACATATATCGTAACCCCTAATTAACCTCTGTAACTTAAAAAAGACTAGAGGGGAGGTTTTTAGTTGATTCCCTAGACGTCCATCAAGCTTAAAATTACTCCCCCTAGACCGACTTTCAAGATAAATTTGTACATTTTTCGGTAGAAAAATTTCCCGGCCGAAGGCCGGTTCCCCTTAAATTACAGGCTCGCTATAGCTCGCCAGGACAAATATCGACACCTAAATGGCACGAATGGTCTTAAAATTTACTGAAATGGGGCGAGGGTTCTTAAAATCGCCAAACTAATGGGGCGAACGTCTTAAAATCTCAAAGCAATGGGGCTAAACATGAGGGAGAAAGTGGTCCTGAAAAAAATCTTCCAGGTGGAAATCTCCCCTTAATCGAACTAGTATGTGTACCATTTGGGAAGGGTCAACCAGAGAATAGGTGTAGAAATTGAAATTGAAATTGAAATATGCTCTAGCCCTTTTTAAGTTACAGAGGTCAGTGTTCAAGATTTCTGGCTTTCGTTTTTGGGCCGGGGTATATATAGCTTTTTCACTATTAGCCTATCTTATTGCCCTCTCTATCGTGCTTGCACATCTATAGCCGGTATCACACGAGAGCTTTTATAGTCAATGATCAATGATTCAATGATCAACATTCTTCTGGCAACATTTCTGGAATATTTTGCATTGGTGTCGGAAAGTAGACTGATGGTAGATGAACTTAGGTGACCGACAAAGATTAAATGTTGACCTCATAAGCTGCCAGACCAGTGTTGAGGATAAATGTTAAGGGGAAAAAAAATGCTCGTGTGATACCGGCTTATTACAGACTTAGTGTAAGCTATTAACTGTATATTTCAGAATTAGTATAACTAAATGATCTAAATGTTACGCCTTAGTATGATAATTAGATATGTCTCCCTAAATATCAGATGAACCAAGTTGGACACTAATTGATCAAAGGTACCGTAATATCATATTTAGCTAATATGATTTAATGTTTTATTGGAGTAACGTTTTATTGAAGTTATCCATTAAGCGAATTTAAATGAGCTAGTTATTATAGAAAACGTAAATAATAACAAATTACCTTTGCTGTCGATGCTGATTAGTAAACAGTCAGTAGCCAGCCCTTACTCCCACAAGGGGTAGGGAGGATCAACAAGAGACACGAGAAAAGAAAAAAAAGTAGGTGAAAGCAGAAATGTGACCAACAGTATTTTTCAATCCAAGGTTAGGGTAATTATTCATGGTAATATTTATATATATATATATATATATTTTATTTTTCTTCATCGCTACAACTACGCTCTGCAATAACTTATAATCCCACAGTGAAATATATCTTGATGGAAGTATTTTCCAAGTGACAACCCTACTTTAGCATACAGCCGTGAGAACACAAACAGTTATAGTGTTTTATAATATACCTAAGATAGTGGACACAGACTAAAGAAACTCTTAATTAAGGCGGGATGGGCGTATTTATTTCCTCATATGCGGTATTTAATTTTGTATATATATTTTAGTTTCCTCTCTAGACCTCCATCAAGCTTAATAACCCCACCCCCCCAAGACCCTCCTCCAAGATAAATTTGTACATTTTCCGGTGGAAAAATGCTCAATAGGATAAGGAAAAGGGAAACAAATAATTCTTCTCGATATGAACAATTATATAAAAACTTGTCATGCGAAGAGAGAGAGAGAGAGAGAGAGAGAGAGAGAGAGAGAGAGGATGAGGTGGAGGGAGGAGGGAGAAGTTGAAGAAATTGAAGTGGAAGAAAACGAACATTATGCTAAATAGAATGCAAGGTGTGGTCAGAGAGAGAGAGAGAGAGAGAGAGAGAGAGAGAACCAGAGCGAGAGAGAGAGAGAGAGAGAGAGAGAGAGAGAGAGAGAGAGCCAGAGCCAGAGCGAGAGAGAGCCAGCAGAGAGAGAGAGAGCCAACAGAGCGAGAGAGCCAGCAGAGAGAGAGAGAGAGCGCGCGCAGAGGTCAGGTGAGGGCTGTTGCTGTGAACCTGATCTGGCGATTTATTGGTGCCAGATTCAAAGAGGATCAGGGAAAGCCGCCATCAATTCTCGGGGATTTAGCGAGGGTGTCAGGCGCCGACTTTCTGCCTACCTTAGTTTGCCTGTCTGTTTGTTTTGTTTTTCCCCTTTCTTTACTGTTCTTGTGTGGCTGTGTGTGTGTGTGTGTGTGGCTGTGTGTGTGTGTGTGTGTTTTTTTTTTGTTTTTTTTTTTTTTTTCTTTGTGAGTCGTTTGGGGATTTTCTGATTGTCTTTGTTTTGCTTTCGCTTTTCTTTGCTCTTTAGTTTTTTTAGTTGCGTTCTCGGTTTGGTTTTGCCACTTTTTCATTATGTTTACGTACTTAATATAGACATTTTGCACTCTCAAATGTTGCCTTTTTCTATCGATTATGCCTCCTCAGTATGCTTGCCGTCTTCTTGCGCGTGTCTTAGTTAGCTTTTCTTGCACGCGCTTTAGTTATTAGATCTTTGCCTGGCTTAAGGGGAGGTTTTTAGTTAGTTCGCTAGACTTCCATCCAACTTAACATTACACCCCCTAGACCCCCTTTCAAGATAAATTTGTACATATTTCGGTAGAAAAATGTCCCGGCCGAAGGCCGGTTCCTCTTAAATTACAGGCTCGCTATCGCTCGCCAGGAAAAAAATCGACACTTAAATGGCACGAACAGTCTTAAAATTGACAAAAATGGGGCTAAAGTTCTTAAAATCGCTAAACTAATGGGGCGAACGTCTTAAAATATCAAAAGCAATGGGGCTAACCATGAGGGAGAAAGGGGTCAAGAAAAAAAAATCCTTCAAGTGGAAATCTCCCCTTAATATTGCGCGACCGTTTTTGTTTACGTCTATCAGGTATTTTGACTGTGTGCTTGTATTAGTTTTACTTGGACTTCTTTATTACACCTCTTGGTTTTGGCTGTGTTTTCCTTTTAAGGGGAGGTTTCTAGTTTGTTGCCTAGACTTCCATCAAGTTGAAAATTACACCCCCTTGACCCCCTTTCAAGATAAATTTGTAAATTTTTCGGTAGAAAAATTTCCCGGCCGAAGGCCGGTTCCCCTTAAATTACAGGCTCGCTATCGCTCGTCAGGAAAAAATCGACACCTAAATGGCACGAATGGTCTTAAAATTGACATAAATGGGACGAGGGTTCTTAAAATCGCCAATCTAATGGGGCAAGCGTCTTTAAATCTCACAAGCAATGGGGCTAAACATGAGGGAGAAAGGGGTTAAGAAAAAAATGCCTTAAGTGGATATCTCCCCTTACAGTAAGTTGCTCAGATGTTGGTACTTTCTGCCTAGCTTGGTGTTGCCAGTTTCTGTCCATTTATGTTTTTGTTACATTATTAATATTTGTATTACATTATTAATATTTGTATTACATTATTAATATTTGTATTACATTGTTAATATTTTTCTTACATTATTAATATTTTACTTGTGGTCTTCCGTTTGCTTTGTCTGTTAACCCCTTCTGTACCGGCGATGATATTTCCATGCTAATCTAGTTATATATAGCGAGGATTTTGTGCAGTTTAAGAAGGATCTGTGGTAGCAAAAAGGGTTAAAGGAGAGAGTACGAAGCCTATCAATTGCTGGAGGCCCTTTTGGAACTGAGTAAAATCATCTAATGGTAACCAGATGAAAGTAAAAAGACGTAGCCGGTAAAGAAAGGGTTAACTAAAATGTGAGTTTGCTTGTTTATATGTGTATCAGTTCTTCCTTCTATATATTTCGACATAGACTACAGTAGATCTATATATTTCGACATAGACTACAGTAGATCTATATATTTCGACATAGACTACAGTAGATCTATATATTTCGACATAGACTACAGTAGATCTATATATATTTCGACATAGACTACAGTAGATCTATATATTTCGACATAGACTACAGTAGATCTATATATTTCGACATAGACTACAGTAGATCTATATATTTCGCCATAGACTACAGTAGATCTATATATTTCGCCATAGACTACAGTAGATCTATATATTTCGACATAGACTACAGTAGATCTATATATTTCGACATAGACTACAGTAGATCTATATATTTCGACATAGACTACAGTAGATCTATATATTTCGACATAGACTAGATCTATATATTTCGACATAGACTACAGTAGATCTATTTATTTCGCCATAGACTACAGTAGATCTATATATTTCGACATAGACTACAGTAGATCTATTTATTTCGACATAGACTACAGTAGATCTATTTATTTCGACATAGACTACAGTAGATCTATTTATTTCGACATAGACTACAGTAGATCTATATATTTCGACATAGACTACAGTATATCTATATATTTCGACATAGACTACAGTAGATCTATATATTTCGACATAGACTACAGTAGATCTATATATTTCGCCATAGACTACAGTAGATCTATATATTTCGACATAGACTACAGTAGATCTATATATTTCGACATAGACTACAGTAGATCTATATATTTCGACATAGACTACAGTAGATCTATATATTTCGACATAGACTACAGTAGATCTATATATTTCGACATAGACTACAGTAGATCTATATATTTCGACATAGACTACAGTAGATCTATATATTTCGACATAGACTACAGTAGATCTGGACTGGACACGAAAATGGAACTTTGCAGTAAGGGACCCAAAATCGGCAAACGAACTCCCAAGATCGAACCTCGAAACCGCGAAACTGTGATATTTTCGCGGTTTCGAGGTACAAACTTGGGGGTTCGTTCTCCGATGGTGGGTTCCTTACTGCAAAGTTCCATTTTCGTGTCCAGTCCAGATTTACTGTAGTCTATGATTTCGATTATTCTGACTTCCTCCCTACACTGATTGTACTGAATAGGCTTCCCCGAGATGTTATAGACTGCAGCACCGTTGATTCATTTAAACTTCGCCTAGACAAATATCTCGCATCAAACCCGCGACTGACTGCGTTTGAAAATTAATAACTTTATTTTATCCTCCCCCCCTCAGTTACTAACCCGTCTGTCCCCTACTAACTTCCTAATCCTGCCACGGACATTAGTTCCAAGGCAGTAGTTCCCTTTCCAATGTTCCCTTACCCACTCTAAACCACTGTTTGGACACTTGATCCTCAGTGTTTTGGAGGACAAGCAGCCTAGAAGGGTCACTAGACCTGTTGTTGCTTGATTTCCTTTGTACTCCCTTTGTACTACTTCTAATTAGCTTCTACGTTTTCTAGTTATTATAACCTTTTTCCTGCTGAATATTTGTTTGTGTTTGTTTCTACTGCATGTTTATAATATTTGTTTGTGTTTGTTTCTACTGCATGTTTATAATATTTGTTTGTGTCTGTTTCTACTGCATGTTTATAATATTTGTTTGTGTCTGTTTCTACTGCATGTTTATAATATTTGTTTGTGTTTGTTTCTACTGCATGTTTATATATAGTTGTTTGTGTCTGTTTCTACTGCATGTTTATAATATTTGTTTGTGTCTGTTTCTACTGCATGTTTATAATATTTGTTTGTGTTTGTTTCTACTGCATGTTTATAATATTTGTTTGTGTCTGTTTCTACTGCATGTTTATAATATTTGTTTGTGTCTGTTTCTACTGCATGTTTATAATATTTGTTTGTGTTTGTTTCTACTGCATGTTTATAATATTTGGTTTGTGTTTGTTTTCTACTGCATGTTTATAATATTTGTTTGTGTTTGTTTCTACTGCATGTTTATAATATTTGTTTGTTTGTTTCTACTGCATGTTTATAATATTTGTTTGTGTTTGTTTCTACTGCATGTTTATAATATTTGTTTGTGTTTGTTTCTACTGCATGTTTATAATATTTGTTTGTGTTTGTTTCTACTGCATGTTTATAATATTTGTTTGTGTTTGTTTCTACTGCATGTTTATAATATTTGTTTGTGTTTGTTTCTACTGCATGTTTATAATATTTTTACTTGCGTATTGTTTGAGTTTTCCTGCCTTTTTAAGGGGGGTGACCTGCATTTTGTTATTTCTGTCCTTTTCTCTCTTTCTCTGGCTTGTATCCATTCGGCCCCATTCAGCCAACTATTTTAAGACGTTTATCCCCATCTAGGTTTCGATTTCTTCCTGGCGAGCGATAGTGAGCCAGCATTATATGAAGACATCCGGCTTCGCCGGAGACATTTCTATCGAAAAATGTACAAATTTAGCCTGCTGTCAAACACAAATAAATAATATGCTGGCTCGCTACCGCTCACCAGTAAAAAATTGACACCTGGAAGAGGATAAACGTCTTAAAACAGTAGGCTGAATGGGGCCAAATGGATACAAGCCCGAGCAAGATAGAAAAGGACAGAACAAAAACAGGTCACCCTTAACTTTACATTTCCTAGGTATTTTTATTTCTGCTCGCGTCCATTACACACTTGCTATTGTATTCTCCTTAACATGTATTGTATTTCTGCTCGCATCCATTACACACTTACTATTGTATTCTCCTTAACATGTATTGTATTTCTGCTCGCATCCATTACACTTACTATTGTATTCTCCTTAACATGTATTGTATTTCTGCTCGCGTCCATTACACACTTTCTATTGTATTCTCCTTAACATGTATTGTATTTCTGCTCGCGTCCATTACACTTACTATTGTATTCTCCTTAACATGTATTGTATTTCTGCTCGGGTCCATTACACACTTACTATTGTATTCTCCTTAACATGTATTGTATTTCTGCTCGCGTCCATTACACTTACTATTGTATTCTCCTTAACATGTATTGTATTTGTGCTCGCGTCCATTACACTTACTATTGTATTCTCCTTAACATGTATTGTATTTGTGCTCGCATCCATTACACTTACTATTGTATTCTCCTTAACATGTATTGTATTTCTGCTCGCGTCCATTACACTTACTATTGTATTCTCCTTAACATGTATTGTATTTCTGCTCGGGTCCATTACACACTTACTATTGTATTCTCCTTAACATGTATTGTATTTCTGCTCGCGTCCATTACACTTACTATTGTATTCTCCTTAACATGTATGTATTTCTGCTCGGGTCCATTACACACTTACTATTGTATTCTCCTTAACATGTATTGTATTTCTGCTCGCGTCCATTACACTTACTATTGTATTCTCCTTAACATGTATTGTATTTCTGCTCGGGTCCATTACACACTTACTATTGTATTCTCCTTAACATGTATTGTATTTCTGCTCGCGTCCATTACACTTACTATTGTATTCTCCTTAACATGTATTGTATTCGGCACAAAACAATCCTGGGGAGCGAGATTCCTTCAGGGGAGGTTTTTAGTGTGTTTCTTAGACTTCCATCAAGTTTGAAATTACTCCCCCTTGACCCCCTGTCAAGATAGATTTGTACATTTTTCGGTAGAAAAATGTCCCGGCCGAAGGCCGATTCCTCTTAAATTACAGGCTCGCTCTCGCTCGCCAGGAAAAAATCGACACCTAAATGGCACAAAAGGTCTTAAAAGTGACATAAATGGGGCGAAAGTTCCTAAAATCGACAGACTAATGGGGCGAACGTCTTAAAATCTCAAAAGCAATGGGGCTAAACATGAGGGAGAAAGGGGTAAAGAAGATAATCCTTCAAGTGGAAATCTGCCCTTAAGGGGGAGGTAGTCGCTTTTTCTGGACCCCCTTCTCCCTCACGTTTAGCATATTAGTTTTGAGATTTTAAGACGTTTGTTCCATTAGTTAAGAACTTTCGCCCTATTTGTTAAGATTAAGATCTTTCGTGCCATTTAGGTGTCGATTTTATCCTGGCGAGCGATAGCGAGCCTGTAATTTTAGAAGGAATCGGCCTTCGGCCGGGACATTTTTCTACCGAAAAATGTACAAATTTATCTTGAAGGTGTTCTAGGGGGTATTATTTTAAGCTTGATGGATGTCTAGCAAGGAAACTAAAAACTAAATGAATTAAGGGGAGGTTTTTAGTAGATTCCCTAGACTTTCTTCAAGCTTAAAATTAATCCCCCTAGACCCCCTTTCAAGATAAATTTGTAAATTTTTCGGTAGAAATATGTCCCGGCCGAAGGCCGGTTCCCTTAAATTACAGGCTCGCTACCGCTCGCCAGGAAAAAACGACACCTAAATAGCGCGAATAGTCTTAAAATTGACAGAAATGGGGCGAAGGGTTCTTAAAATCGCCAAACTAATGGGGCGAACGTCTTAAAATCTCAAACGCAATGGGGCTAAACATGAGGGAGAAAGGGGTCCAGAAAAAAATCCTCCAGTGGAAATCTCCCCTTAATAAACCCCCCCCCCAAAAAAACAAAAACAAAAACAAAAAACAACAAAAAACAGCCACCACTCACCTTACATGTTTTCTTCTATGCGTGGGCTGCTTCCGTTGTGTTAGCATTGGCTTTGTTCTCACGGCCGGCGCTGCTGCTTGCTGCTGCTGCCGCTGCTGTTGTTGTTGTTGTTGTTTTGTTGGGAGAACAGTGGAAGCTAAAATGTCCGTGTTTCTCTCGCTTTCAGTCGCGAGTGTTTCTTTTGTGTAATGGAGTTATATTTAGCGTGCTGTTAAGGGGAGGTTTTTAGTTAGTTCGCTAGACCTCCATCAAGTTTAACATTACAGCCCCTAGAGCCCCTTTCAAGATAAATTTGTACATTTTTCGGTAGAAAAATTTCCCGGCCAAAGGCCGGTTTCTCTTAAATTACAGGCTCGCTATCGCTCGCCAGGAAAAAATCGACACCTAGATGGCACGAAAAGTCTTAAAATTGACAGAAATGGGGTGAAAGTTCTTAAAATCGCCAAACTAATGGGGCGAACGTCTTAAAATATCAAAAGCAAACCATGAAGGAGAAAGGGGTCAAGAAAAAAATCCCTCAAGTGGAAATCTCCCCTTAAGCCGCTGTCACACGAACGATTTTTCCGTCAATTTTCCACGAGCAAGTTTTGTCTCGTTATATTTCGATACTTTTTTTTTTGCACTGGTATCGGTAACTAGACTGAAGATAAAATATGTTAGGCGGCTGAATTCTGATAAAGCGTAATTTTTTTGAAGCTGCCAGACCATAATTGCCCGTAAAAATTGCTCGTAAAAGGGCTCGTGTGACTCCAGCTTTATTCTCTGACAAATCCATGTGTTACGTGTGAAATGAGAAGAATCTATTTGGGTGGCGTTTTTTTTTTTCTTTTCTAGTTTGAAGGGGGTCTGGGAGGCGTATCGATCCCCTCTTAAGGAGGGTGACCTGCATTTGTTCTCTCCTTTTCTCTCTTTCTCTGGCTTGTATCCATTCGGTCCCATTCAATCTAATGTTTTAAGACGTTTATCCCCATCTATGTGTCGATGTTTTCCTGGCGAGTGATAGCGAGCCAGCATTGTTTGGAGAAGTCCGGCTTCGCCAGACATTTTTCTATCGTAAAATGTACAAATTTAGCTTGCTGTCTAACAAAAATTAAAAATATGCTGGCTCGCTACCGCTCACCAGTAAGAACTTGACACCTGGATGGGGATAACGTCTTAAAACAGTAGGCTGAATGGGGCCAAATAGATACAAGCCAGAGAAAGATAGAAAAGGACAGAACAAAAACAGGTCACCCCCCTTGATTGCTGGAGGTGATAACGAGCGTGTATAGATCAGGTAATTGAAAGGGAAATAAATCAGCGAAAATGTACTGGCAAAATGTTAGCCAAAATCTGTAACACACACACATACACACGCAGAGAGAGAGAGAGAGAGAGAGAGAGAGAGAGAGAGAGGAGCGGAAAGAGAGAGGAGACGAGAGAGAGAGAGAGAGAGAGAGAGAGAGAGAGAGAGAGAGAGAGAGAGAGAGAGAGAGAGAGAGAGAGAGATGGAAAGAGAGAGAGAGAGAGAGAGAGAGAAGACGTGAGAGAGAGAGAGAGAGAGAGAGAGAGGAGAGAGATGAGAGATTTAGAGGAGGCCAGAGAGAGTATGAGGGAGAGGGCAGCTGGCAATTATTCTTGACTATGCCTTTTAGAACAAAATAGCCATATAATATTCATCTTAAGTTGCATCTGGGTATAATTCGTCGATATGTTTAAGCTTGGGAAATCTCTGTGGGAGTCCTAAGATTAATTAAGAAACAAAATATTCCATTAACTCTTACGTGGTTCAGTCTGAGCTGAAATTAATTGTCTATGATTACCGGAAGTTATATTATCCTACCTGTTAATTGTCTATAATTACCGGAAGTTATATTATCCTACCTGTTAATTGTCTATAATTACCGGAAGTTATATTATCCTACCTGTTAATTGTCTATGATTACCGGAAGTTATATTATCCTACCTGTTAAATTGTCTATAATTACCGGAAGTTATATTATCCTACCTGTTAATTGTCTATGATTACCGGAAGTTATATTATCCTACCTGTGAATTACCGTAAGCATCAGAGTTTTAAAATAAGTCGATATCGTTATTTTGATTTGAGTAGTCCTTCATAAACTAAACTAAGAGATTTGTAAGGCTACATGGCTTTTATCTGTTTTAGTCGAAGAAGACTTTCCTTAGCTCAATACGATGGCATATTGTTCACTATAGTCTATTTTGTTTGTCATATCTTTATCTTAATTACTTCGTTATTACGAAGATTTTGTAGCGAAGTATTTTGCTGAATATGAAAATTTGGCAATGAGATGGTGCAGAGACATAGTCATTTCATATTTTTTCATTAATTATTATCGATAAATAAGCTGCTAAAGGATTAAATTTGCCATCAGCTGGAAATAAACCGACTATAGAATACAATGAAAAGATGGGAAGCTGTTTTTCTACCACACAATGCATTAGTATGTCTCGAAGCGAGGTATTATTTCAAGCTTGATGGAGGTCTAGGCTGGAAGGTAGAAAAGAATAATGATAAATTCATAGATAATAATATCCCTTTAATATCAGGCACGGTCTTAGCGATTTACCGAGCATATTTTGACCAAATGATTTATGCCTTTTATATATTGTGTATCAATAACACAGAACAATACTTTTAATAATTAATATTTCTTCTTTATGCAGTATGCTATTGGATAATAGTATATGCCTCTAATAACTAAATAATTATATCTGAATGTATTAAAGGAGCTCCGTATCTATCTATCTATCTACATAATGATAGTGTGTGTGTATGTGTGAAAAATGGATTCGATTCGATAATATTATCAAACTATATATTTACGAATGACCCCCAAGGTGGTAAATATCGTCTGTTGCTAAGCAGCAAAAAAAAAAAAAAAAAAAAAAAAAAAAAATATATATATATATATATATATATATATATATATATATATATATATATATATAAAATAGACACGTATGTGGCTGACCGTTTCGAAATACTTGCATTTCTAGATCTGCCATACTTTTCCAATTTAGTTGAACACATTAAGTTTGATATCATATAATGTTTGTTTAGCATATCATACCTAAATTAAGGGGAGATCTCCACCTGAGGGATTTTTTCTGGACCCCTTCCTCCCTCATGTTTAGCCCCATTGCTTTTGATATTATAAAACGTTTGCCCCATTAGTTTAGCGATTTTAAGAACTTTCACCCCATAGTAAGACCTTTTGTGCAATTCAGGTGTCGATTTTATCCTGGCGAGCGATAGCGAGCCTGTAATTTAAGAGGAACCGGCCTTCGGCCGGGAAATTTTTCTACCGAAAATGTACACATTTATCTTGAAAGGGACTCAAGGGGGTGTAGTTTTAAGCTTGATGGATATCTAGAAGCCAAACTAAAAACCTCCCCTTAAGTTTGGTATAATATAATGTTTGTTTAATCTATCTTACCTAGACTCAATTAGCTTCCGCCTTCCATGCCTCTTACTATTGGTGCTCTGAATATTTATGTGTATGTGTTGCTGTTTACCCTCCTCCTCCTCCTCCTCCTCCTCCTCCTCCTCTTCCTTCTGCTCCTCCTCCCTGGCACATTCTTCCGTTTCGTAATACATCTGTGAAATCCAACCCTCTTTTTGTGTATGTTGTCAGAAGTTGCAGCACACTTTCGAACACACCGTTTCTATTCTTGTGTTCGTCTTCGCTCTATTTATGTTTCTTTACTCATACGTGATTTTAACCCTTTCGCGCTTATGACGCGATTTTGAGCCTATTAGGGATACTTTAAGGGGGGGTGATCTGCTTTTTTTTTATTTCTGTCCTTTTCTCTCTTTCTCTGGCTTGTATCCATTCGGCCCCATTCAGCCAACTAGTTTAAGACGTTTATCCCCAGCTAGGTGTCGATTTCTTCCTGGCGAGCGATAGCGAGCCAGCATTATATGAAGAAATCTGGCTTCGCCGGAGACATTTTTCTATCGAAAAATGTACAAATTTAGCCTGCTGTCAAACAAAACTAAAACATATGCTGGCTCGCTACCGCTCACCAGTAAAAAATTGACACCTGGATGGGGATAAACGTCTTAAAACAGTAGGCTGAATGGGGCCAAATGGATACAAGCCACAGAGAAAGATAGAAAAGGACAGAACAAAAACAGCCCCCCTTAAAGCCTTTGTTACCATCAGGGGTATTTAGAAACCTTTAGTTTAGTTACTTCAACCTCTGCAGTTGTCTTTGAGTTAGCTGTGGGCAGAAAACTTATTTTGGAGAGGTAATTATAAGAGTAAGATTATTCTATTTCTTATTACTAATCTGGCAACCTCTGCGTCATAAAAGCGTGAAAGAGTTAATTTAGTATATACATATTTATTTCACGCCATTTCAATAGCGCGTTGTTTTTCTCTAACTTTTCGTACTAAATCTCGCCTTAATTTCTTCAGTATTTTTGTGTATGGATTGTTTGTTTTATGACTAACATAATATGATTGTTTGTTTTAGCTCAGAAAGATGTCTCGTATTTTAAGGGTTAAATTCCGTTGAGTGCAGAGGGCAGCTCTTTACCAGCATCATGTGAGGGGGCTGTGCAAACTAAACAAACCAAAACAGGGACGACACGATATAGACAAAAGAACTTATCAAAATCTCTGTGGATTTTTTTTTTTTATTTGTGAGGAGTGGGGAGAGTAGAAGGGAGTTATCCCAAACACTCACACATAGCCAATCACTATCATCATCTTTAAGAAATTAGTC
Source organism: Paralithodes platypus (assembly GCA_032716605.1). Lineage (NCBI taxonomy): Eukaryota > Metazoa > Arthropoda > Malacostraca > Decapoda > Lithodidae > Paralithodes > Paralithodes platypus. The sequence continues at coordinate 37,871,061 of CM064524.1, forward strand.
AATTTGGGAAGTTCAGGACGGTCTGGTAAATTCTACTAAATTAAACTTAGTAACTTGGCGAGTTTGACGAATTGACGAAAACTAAGATCTTAATTATAAATTGATGAAGTCATTCTTTTTAAGTGGAGGACATTGTGGTTCTATAATATATAATCGCATCAAATATACACACTATACATAATTACCACACTATCTTTCAGTATTTCTCACAATTCCTGTCTCATTCCTATCATCCACAATTCTACAGCGTTACAGCTTCCAATGTTGTCCACCCACCCCATCTTTCTTGATCCCAAACCTTCCCATGATATAATATTGCATCCGTGCTGCATATACTGTACTGTACAACCGGATACAAAAGTTCGTCGACATACTACTATACCTTGTTCCAATTAAGTAGGCCAAAGCTCTTGAACATCAACTTCTATAACTCAGAAACGACTTGAGTAATCGAGCTAATATTTCTACCATTCGGGAAGAGTCGGCCAGGGAATAGGTATGGACATTTACAACCCATTTACTGCAGCCGTTTTTGAGTTACAGAGGTTGGGGTTCAAGATTTTTGGACTACCTACTTGGAATAGGGTATAGTATTGTTCCCACCCTTTCAAATTTAAAACCCTCCTTTCTTTCCTCCCATTGTCTCTCTCGATTCATTCTAATTGCTCAAACATACAGTACATTTATCACACCCATTCACCAACTCCCTTCTACTCTCCCCACACCTTCACATCTCACACCCCTCCTGCCTGGAACCCCCTCCTTTCCTTCCTTCCTTCCTCCTCCCATTAGTCAGCTCGGTGTGTCGTTGCGGATCACTGCTCACAACAACCACCACCACCACCACCACCACCCTGCTGTACCCTAGACCCCATCCTGGATCCTGGGAATGCTTTGTCTTTCCATTATGTGGCTACGAGATTGTTCTTTCTGGTGGTGTGGCTGGGTTGAGGAAAGGGGAGGGGGATGGGGAGGGGGGAATAGAAGAGGAGCTGTTGGCAATAGGGTAGATGGTGTACCGGCATCTATCTATATATCTATCTAACTCTTTTTATCTATATCTATCTATCTATCTATGTATCTATCTATCTCGAGTTACCGGAAAAATTAATTCCTTAGCACCAGATTCGTTGATAGTTTTGGAAAATATAGAACTAGTATGACTGCTGTATTAATATAGAACTAGTATGACTGCTGTATTAATATAGAACTAGTATGACTGCTGTATTAATAGAAACTAGTATGACTGCTGTATTAATATAGAACTAGTATGACTGCTGTATTAATATAGAACTAGTATGACTGCTGTATTAATATAGAACTAGTATGACTGCTGTATTAATATAGAACTAGTATGACTGCTGTATTAATATAGAACTAGTATGACTGCTGTATTAATATAGAACTAGTATGACTGCTGTATTAATATAGAACTAGTATGACTGCTGTATTAATATAGAACTAGTATGACTGCTGTATTAATATAAACTAGTATGACTGCTGTATTAATATAGAACTAGTTAGACTGCTGTATTAATATATAACTAGTAATGACTGCTGTATTAATATAGAACTAGTAGAGACTGCTGTATTAATATAGAACTAGTATGACTGCTGTATTAATATAGAACTAGTATGACTGCTGTATTAATATAGAACTAGTATGACTGCTGTATTAATATAGAACTAGTATGACTGCTGTATTAATTAGCAACATTCATCAAGTTAACGTCAGCGGAAAATTTGCTATAGTTTTTTTAATGGTGTATTTTTTGGAGTGGTAATCTTAGCGTTTAAAATACGTGTGACACTTTTCGTTTAATGGTATAGGTTGTAGGACTGCTTGTGATTAAGATGGTACTGTTAGTTTCTTAGATGTTTGTATTGTAGCTGTTTATGTTGGAGGGAGTTGTGATGGTAGCTATAATTTTTGTTTTTTTACAATTGATGCTGGTGGGAGTGATGTTGAAAAGTGCCACGGTAATAATACACAGAGAGATTTGTGCTATGTATATATGGCTGCTGGAACTTAATATTTTGATCGACAATGTTATTCTAACATAACAAAAAGTAGATATTATATATGGCTGAATTTGTTGGAGATCGTTGTACCTTAAAGATTCCACTCCACAATATTTGTTTACTGCCCTCGGTATAGGGCAATTCCTAAATCTTTTACACTAAGTGTACATTTCTTATTCAAATAAAATCGGCTTTTTGTATCTAAAACAAATATTTAGAAGCTGTTCCTTTAGAAAGGAAGATCTAAATAATGATTGTTTCTGTTACTGTGCAATATTATGTTTTCATTATCCAGAATAAAATTATATGAATATATTGCAAACCTATATAGTAAGAACCTATATACAGTATATATTATATATATATATATATATATATATATATATATATATATATATATATATATATACTTGCTTGTTCGTGTCATATTCGTACATAACATTTCAAGTGGCATCAATATGAAAGTGCTTTATAAGGTGTGCAATGTTTTGCTCATGCATTTATTCAGGCCATGCAAATGTATAAAATAAATATTTGATTGCGTATGCTATATTCAGTCTAGCTATGAACGTTATATATACAGTATATATTGTAGTATTTTTTAATACCTGGAAGTGTTCAGTCTTTCGTGTTTCATATTTTTCCCTTAGTTTAGGCGTAGTGCTCCCGACTTCCCGTCTGTGGCCGGATATTGGTAAAGGGTGGTTGGGCTCTTCTGTTACTCATATTTGTTGGGTTAATATAACATATATACAGTACAAGGTGCTATTTTGGTTTGCCTCTGTTCCACTCTTTTGTATTAATTACCGGAATTATCTGTATTTAGATATCTTTAAGTCTCTCTCTCTTTCTCTCTCTCTCTCTATGTGTATATATATTAATACCTGGAAGTGTTCAGTCTTTGGGTTGTTGTATTTTCCTCTTGGTTTAGTGCTCCTGTGTGGCCAGATATTGGTAACGGCTGGTTGGGCTCTTCTATCACTCTTATATGTTGTTAGTTTGCATCTATGCCAGTCAAATATATCATTCATAGTATTTACAATGATTAAGTTATCTTTGAGTATTCAGTGCAAGTACTTTCATCTTTTATATTACTGTACCTCCCATTACTTAACTTATTCTTCCTCTATCCAAAACTCTCTACTTTCCTACTTTATTCTAGCCATCGTTCGTTTTTAATACCTGTAAGTGTTCAGTCTTTGGGTGTATTTTCCCCTTAGTTTAGTGTTGGCGTGTGTGGCCGGATATTGGTAACGGCTGCTGGGCTCTTCTGTCACTCTTATTTGTTTGTCCTCTGTTGTTAGCTGGGAAGCACTACGATAACCTTGTCTTGCTTCCGCCATATTGTTCACCTCGTGTCAACCATTATATTCAACCGTTTCATCATTCATCCTTTCATTTCTTCATACATTATATTCTAGCATATTACGTTTGGTTTCACTTTACTATTGTTATTTTAGTTTTTCTAATATATATTTATTTAGAAGTTTTCATATTTTTATAAGAAATGGATATGTTAATTTTTGTTATTAACATACTAGTGATTTACATAATAGAATACCTAACAAGTTTTTTCAAATGGCGATATACCGGTATTTCATTCTATAAAGCCATGTGATGCTTACGAATAACACCTGTGGAAAATATATTCCCACAGATAAAGCATGATAGTGCTATATTTTCATTACAAATTATTAGTGTAAATAATATTAAAATGTTGTATATAAGATCGGTGATGGGTAGATCTAAGTTAGTTTCGTTCATTTTTCTTATTGTTAGGTAAGCTTTGTGATGTTACCGAGAACGAGGCTTCAGTTTAGTATTTTTATGCTATGTACAGGCTATTCACAAAGTTTCGAAGCCATTATAAATTGTAGTCTCGAGAAGAGTTAATCAACACGAGTTGGGTGTAATTCGTGGAGTTTAAGGCAGTCTACAAAATACCTTAGTCGAGTTCACACCTCTGTTAAAGTGACATTTAAGCTAATTGACGAAACACCACGTGACAACGAGTGACATTACGTGACCAGCACGCCACAGTTTTAGTGTCGGCTATCACCATACAACCAACTAATATATCAACGGCTCACCATCCCCGGATAAGTATTCTATTATTACCAGTGGCCATTATGTATATAAGGGATTACTTTAGGGATAGGCGGGTACTTATAACCGAAACTACCATATGTCTCAATATTTGAAGGCTATTATAGAATAAGGATGTTGCAAAGATCATATTAAAATGTGTTTCAACCTCCGAAGATACATTTTGTGTGCACTATATAAAGTACTGTAAAAATAAAAACTCTCCCTATAATTCTCCCTATTGACGGCAGTAAAACTCTTATTAAGCCCCCTACTGTAAAATTAGATGCTGATTTCAATACTTCATGGGGGGGGGGGGGGGGGTAAAGCCCCCCCCTCACCCCCCCCCCCCCACCCATCCTGAGTCCAAAGGCAAGACAAAATTGTATATTTACTCTGAAAATGACTTACATCTGAGTGTTTTAAGATCGTTGGATAATGGGAGAAATAGCATTTTCCGGGGATTGTAACTAATATCAACTGCTGTATAATGATGAAAACTACCTAAAAACCAAAACAGAAAAAAACATGGGACAATTCGTGGTAGTTTCGGTTATATTTTCGGATAGGCGTTACGAGGCTCAACAATTATAAACCACCCAGTAAGTTGACCGCACTATTTCCTATCTTGCTATATGCCGGCTATAGGTTTATAGTGTTGATTTGCTCATTAAATAATTACCATGTTAATTTGCTATGTAAAATATTAATCCATATTGTTTACCTTGTTACAGGTGGGTGTTGAGCCAACCAGGGGAAGGGTAACTAACCTCGAATTAGTGAGTATTGAGTGATTGCTTCAAAGTGATCACAGCTATACTGTATTTATTTCAAACCCATTGTTTAGTTTATGTGCAATATTAAGGGTAGGTATTTAGTTTGTTCCCTAGACCTCCATCAACCTTAAAATTACACCCCCTTGAGTCCCTTTCAAGATAAATTTGTACATTTTTCGGTAGAAAAATGTCCCGGCCGTAGGCCGGTTCCTCTTAAATTACAGGCTCGCTATCGCTCGCCAGGATAAAATCGACACCTAAATGGCACGAAAGGTCTTAATATGGGGTAAAAGTTCTTAAAATCGCTAAACTAATGGGGCAAACATTTTATAATATCAAAAGCAATGGGGCTAAACATGAGGGAGAAAGGGGTCAAGAAAAAAATCCCTCAAGTGGAGATCTCCCCTTAAGCCATATGAAGGACGGTTAGGGCTACCGGGGCGTTTATTTTAAGAACACCGCCTGTTATTTAATAATAACAACATATTAATTTCGAATATCTCATTTAAACTTCTAACGATTGACTTTATTATTTTTGGTACCAAATGATTATTTGAGTACGATAAGCATACGAAGTATGTATTGCATCTTCATTAGCAACTGCACTAAAGGTGGCTCTATTGTTGTTGTTGTTGTTGTTGATGTTCCCTAAGCTGCCTGGCCGAACAGCCCCGAGTCCCTGAGAAAGGCCATGGCCACGATCGGGCTTTCCCACAGAGCTCTCATTGAGTGTAGATTGTGTTGTTGGCGTAAGTGGTTGTGTGAAATGCAGTCTTCTATGATGTGTTTAATGGTATGGGGTGCCGTGTTACATCCCGGGCAGGCGTCGACAACGGAGTCATCCAGTCTCTTCTGATAGCTCAGGAGAGCTGGATGGCTCTATTGTTATGCAGTATACATACAATTTAAACAATTATTGACATGAATTTAACTTAAATAATAGCCGGCAAAATCTCCCGTGTAGCATCCATTCCGTAATCAACCTGGTGTATGTTCCCCTATGTAAGCCACTCCTTGTTGTCCCCTCCCTACTATTGTCACTAAGGTGTCGGTTGTCAGGGTGGTCCAGTCAGTCGTGGCTCGTATTCTATTGCTTCCACCATTCCCTTGCTCACTTAACGAGGGATGCTTTGGAACATTTCTTTCTGAATTATTGTCACCGAAACACAGCCTAATATTCAGTGTTGTAATACTGTGAATATA
>CM064524.1:37877246-37909782 GCA_032716605.1 Paralithodes platypus
GGATAAAGTTATTCATTTACAAACGCAGTCAGTCGCGGGTTTGATGTGAGATATTTGTCTAGGCGGAATTTAAATGAATCAACGGTGCTGCAGTCTATAACGTCTCGGGGAAGCCCATTCCACAAGTTGACAACTCGATTGAAGAAGAAATTCTTAGATTCGTGCGAGTTAAAAGATTTACCAATAATTTTGCAACCGTTTCCCCGCGTGTAATTAGATTGGTCGATAGTGAAGTACTTACTACAGTTCATATTGTCGATGCCTTTGATGATTTTGAACACCTGAATTAAGTCGCCTCTTAATCTGCGCTGGGTTAAAGGAAATAGATTTAATTCTCTAAGACGCTCTTCGTATGGTTTGTTCTTTAGGCTAGGTATTATTTTGGTAACTCTACGTTGAACTCGTTCTAACTTGTTTATATCTTTTTGGTAATAAGGGCACCAGGATTGAACGCAGTATTCCAGAAGAGGGCGGACTAAGAATTGTAAAGGGTTAGGATAACTTCTTTGGATTTATGCTCAAAGGACCTGTCTATCATGCACATGATTTTGTTTGCCTTCTTAACAACTTCTGAACATTGTTGACTCGGTTTTAGGTTACTCGATATTGTTACTCCCAGATCAGTTTCTCTGTTTACATTCTTAAGCTGAGTGCCATTCATCGAATAGTTTGCTTTCTCATTTAGGTATCCGACATGTAGTACTTTACATTTATCCGCATTGAAACTCATTTGCCAAATTTGGGCCCAACATGACAATTTATCTAGATTGTGTTGCATATCGTCAACTTGTTCTTTTGAGAGTACGCTATTTTGCAATTTTTGTATCGTCAGCAAATTTTGAGATTGTGCAGGTGAGACCCTCATCTATGTCGTTGATGTAAATTAGAAAGAGAATTGGTCCTAGTACCGATCCCTGGGGTACCCCGCTACTTACATTGGTCCATTTAGATGCCTTACCGTTTATGACTACCCTTTGCTTTCTGTTGCTGAGCCAATTTTCTATCCATTTCAACACACCGTCTTGTATTCCATGCGCTTTTAGTTTTAGCAGTAAACGTTTGTGGGGAACTTTGTCAAAGGCCTTTTGAAAATCAAGGTATATAATATCTACAGCTTTACTCTCATCGTAGAGGTTGAGGAGAAACATAGAGTGAGAGAGAGAGAGAGAGAGATAGAGATAGAGAGAGAGAGAGAGAGAGAGAGAAGGGAACAATGGAAATACGACTAACGAACAGAGGGATAACACAAACAAACGCTATAATATGCATAACAAATAAAGGGAATTTTTTGTATTAATTTGTTTGTATATTTATTTATCCAGAGTTTCCTCCCTAGACCTCCATTAAGTTTAAAACATATCCCAAAGACCTCCATTAAGTTTAAAACATACCCCAAAGACCTCCCTTCTAATTTAAAACATACCCCAAAGACCTCCCTTCTAATTTAAAACATACCCCAAAGACCTCCCTTCTAATTTAAAACATACCCCAAAGACCTCCCTTCTAATTTAAAACATACCCCAAAGACCTCCCTTCTAATTTAAAACATACCCCAAAGACCTCCCTTCTAATTTAAAACATACCCCAAAGACCTCCCTTCTAATTTAAAACATACCCCAAAGACCTCCCTTCTAATTTAAAACATAGCCCAAAGACCTCCCTTCTAATATAAAACATACCCCAAAGACCTCCCTTCTAATTTAAAACATACCCCAAAGACCTCCCTTCTAATTTAAAACATACCCCAAAGACCTCCCTTCTAATTTAAAACATACCCCAAAGACCTCCCTTCTAATTTAAAAACATAACCCCAAGACCCCTTCTAATTTAAAAACATACCCCAAAGACCTCCCTTCTAATTTAAAAACATACCCCAAAGACCCGCCCTTCTATTAAAACATACCCCAAAGACCTCCCTTCTAATTTAAAACATACCCCAAAGACCTCACTTCTAATTTAAAACATACCCCAAAGACCTCCCTTCTAAGTTAAAACATACCCTAAAGAGCTCCCTTCTAATTTAAAACATACCCCAAAGACCTCCCTTCTAATTTAAAACATACCCCAAAGACCTCCCTTCTAATTTAAAACATACCCCAAAGACCTCCCTTCTAATTTAAAACATACCCCAAAGACCTCCCTTCTAATTTAAAACATACCCCAAAGACCTCCCTTCTAATTTAAAACATACCCCAAAGACCTCCCTTCTAATTTAAAACATACCCCAAAGACCTCCCTTCTAATTTAAAACATACCCCAAAGACCTCCCTTCTAATTTAAAACATACCCCAAAGACCTCCCTTCTAATTTAAAACATACCCCAAAGACCTCCCTTCTAATTTAAAACATACCCCAAAGACCTCCCTTCTAATTTAAAACATACCCCAAAGACCTCCCTTCTAATTTAAAACATACCCCAAAGACCTCCCTTCTAATTTAAAACATACCCCAAAGACCTCCCTTCTAATTTAAAACATACCCCAAAGACCTCCCTTCTAATTTAAAACATACCCCAAAGACCTCCCTTCTAATTTAAAACATACCCCAAAGACCTCCCTTCTAATTTAAAAAATACCCCAAAGACCTCCCTTCTAATTTAAAACATACCCCAAAGACCTCCCTTCTAATTTAAAACATACCCCAAGACCTCCCTTCTAATTTAAAACATACCCCAAAGACCTCCCTTCTAATTTAAAACATACCCCAAAGACCTCCCTTCTAATTTAAAACATACCCCAAAGACCTCCCTTCTAATTTAAAACATACCCCAAAGGACCTCCCTTCTAATTTAAAACATACCCCAAAGACCTCCCTTCTAATTTAAAACATACCCCAAAGACCTCCCTTCTAATTTAAAACATACCCCAAAGACCTCCCTTCTAATTTAAAACATACCTCTAAGACCTCCCTTCTAATTTAAAACATACCCCAAAGACCTCCCTTCTAATTTAAAACATACCCCAAAGACCTCCCTTCTAATTTAAAACATACCCCAAAGACCTCCCTTCTAATTTAAAACATACCCCAAAGACCTCCCTTCTAATTTAAAACATACCCCAAAGACCTCCCTTCTAATTTAAAACATACCCCAAAGACCTCCCTTCTAATTTAAAAACATACCCCAAAGACCTCCCTTCTAATTTAAAACATACCCCAAAGACCTCCATCAAGTTTAAAACATACCCCAAAGACCTCCATCAAGTTTAAAACATACCCCAAAGACCTCCCTTCTAATTTAAAACATACCCCAAAGACCTCCCTTCTAATTTAAAACATACCCCAAAGACCTCCCTTCTAATTTAAAACATACCCCAAAGACCTCCCTTCTAATTTAAAACATACCCCAAAGACCTCCCTTCTAATTTAAAACATACCCCAAAGACCTCCCTTCTAATTTAAAACATACCCCAAAGACCTCCCTTCTAATTTAAAACATACCCCAAAGACCTCCCTTCTAATTTAAAACATACCCCAAAGACCTCCCTTCTAATTTAAAACATACCCCAACGACCTCCTTCTAATTTAAAACATTACCCCAAAGACCTCCCTTCTAATTTAAAACATACCCCAAAGACCTCCCTTCTAATTTAAAACATACCCCAAAGACCTCCCTTCTAATTTAAAACATACCCCAAAGACCTCCCTTCTAAATATATTTGTATGTTTTTCGATAGAAAATTGCCCCAGCCGAAGGCAGATCCCTCTTAAAATGCAGGCTCGCTATCGCTCACTAGGAAAATAAATTGTTCACAAAGTCTTAAAATCGCCAAACGAATGGGGCAAACGTCTTAGAATCTCAAAAACTAATGGGGTTAAACATGAGTGAGAAGAGGGTCCAGAAATACAAAACCTTCCTATAAGAAGTGAAAACCTCCCCTGAAGTAAGATGAGAAAGGTAAGAGCAATGTGGATGATAACAAAAGATAACCTGGGTGAAGAACAGCAAAGTATAAAGCCCCACAATACCAATGAGAGAAGCCTCCCCCCCCACCCCCCACTCCCACTCCCACACACACACACACATACACTTCCCTTAATGGGAGGTTTTTAGTTTGTTTCCTACTCCTCCAGCAATCTTAAAATGTCACCCTCTTGACCCCCTTTCAAGATAAATTTGTACATTTTTCGGTAGAAAAATGTCCCGGCCGAAGGCCGCTTACTCTTAAATTACAGGCTCGCTATCGCTCGCCAGGATAAAATCGACACCTAAATTGCACGAAAGGTCTTAAAATTGACAGAATGGGGCGGAAATTCTTAAAATCACCAAACTAATGGGGCAAACGTCTTAAAATATAAAAAACAATGGGGCTAGACATGAGGGAGAAAGGGGTCAAGAAGAAATCCCTCAAGTGGAGACCTCCCCTTAACGAAGAGGAATAAGCTTGATCAGAGGAGGGAACGCAAATAAATATATATATATATATATATACAGTATACGAGAACTCAAATGACTAGAAGAGAACACGATAACAGAGAACAAAAGACTTGGAGAACAAAAGACGAAGAGAAAACGACCCGAGAGAACAAAAAGCAAGAATAGAAAACGGTAAGAGAGAAGAAGATACGAGAAGAGAAAACGAGTAGAGAGTACAAGAGACGAGAAGAGAGAACGAATGACAAGAGAAAACGATAAGAGAGCACAAAAGACGACAAGAGAAAACGATGAGAGAACAAAAGTCGAAAATAGAACGATAACAGAAAACAAAAGATGAGAAAAGAGAACGATAACAGAAAACAAAAGATGAGAAGAGAAAACGATATCAGAGAACAAAATACAAGATAAAACAATAAGAGAGAACAAAAGACGAGAAGAGAAAACGATTAGAGAAGAAAAGACAAGAGAAAACGATAAGAGAGAACAAATTACAACAGATAACACGAAAAGAGAAAACAAAAGACGAAAAGAGAGAACGATAAGAGAACAAAAGAAGATCAGAGAGAACGATAAGTGAACAAAAGACGAGAAGAGAGAACAAACAACAATAGAGAAAACGATAAGAGAACAAAAGAAGATCAGAAAGAACGATAAGTGAACAAAAGACGAGAAGAGAGAACAAACAACAATAGAGAAAACGATAAGAGAACAAAAGAAGAGCAGAGAGAACTATAAGAGTGAACAAAAGACGATAAGAGAGAACAAATAACAACAGAGAAAACGATAAGAGAACAAATGACAAAAGAAGAAAACTATCAGAAAGAAAAAAAGATAACAAGAGAGAACGAGAGCGAAAGATAACAAGAGAGAACGAGAGCGAAAGATAACAAGAGAGAAACAAAGACGAAAAAAAAAAAAAAAAAAAGTAAGGAGCTATAAACAAGACGAATAAGAGAAACCCTGAGCCGAAAAACACACTGCATAATAAAACCCGAGAAATGTGCAGGAAAAACAAAAACAAAAACAAAACAAATGACGCTAGACAGACAGAATGGATCCAACCGAGATTTTCTTTATGCTAGCTATAAGACGAGTCGTTTTTCTGGTCTCCCTTCTTCCTCATGTTTAGCCCCATTAGTTTTCACATTTTATGACGTTCGGCCCATTTGTTTGGCGATGTTAAGACCTTTCACCTCATGTCTTGGTCAAATATTAAGACTGGTCGTGTCATCTAGGTCTCGATTGTTTTTCCTGACGAGCGATAGCGAGCCTGAAAATTAAACTGTCCCGGCCGAACGAAAACTGTAAACATGTATCTTGAAGGTGGGTCTTGAAGGTGTTTTTATTTAAGCTTGATGGAGGTCTAGGGAGGAAACTAACAATGTTATAAAAAGATATATAACTGAGCAAATGAATACGTTCATTCTAGTTTGTTTCCTACTCCTCCAGCAATCTTAAAATGTCACCCCCTTGACCCCCTTTCAAGATATATTTGTACATTTTTCGGTAGAAAAATTTCCCGGCCGAAGGCCGGTTACTCTTAAATTACAGGCTCGCTATCGCTCGCCAGGATAAAATCGACACCTAAATTGCACGAAAGGTCTTAAAATTGACAGCATGGGGCGGAAATTCTTAAAATCACCAAACTAATGGGGCAAACGTCTTAAAATCTCAAAAACAATGGGGCTAACCATGAGGGAGAAAGGGGTCAAGAAAAAAATCCCTCAAGTGGAGACCTCCCCGGATACCCACCCACATAAAATTATCGGAGGGTCAACAGTTTCCTTGCATGAGTGTGAACCATTGAGACATGTTGTTGTTGTTGTTGTTGTTGTTGTTGTTGGGTCGAAGTGCGTTGGATATTGGTGTTCCTAACGAGAGAAGAAGCAAGAGGAAAAGAAAGAGAAGGAAGCCGTGAAAAAAGGAGAGAGGTGAGGAAGAAAATAAGAAATGGAAGATAAGGAAAAAATCAAAGGACAGAGGTTAGAAAAGTCAGAGAACAAAAAATTATAGAAGGGGAATAGTAAGGACGGAAAGAAGAAAAGCCAGATAAGGAACAAATGAAAGAAGGAGAGAAGTACGGAAGGAAAGAACAAAGGAAAGTGAAGGAACAAATGAAAGAAGGAGAGAAGTACGGAAGGAAAGAACCAAGGAAGGTGAAGGAACAAATGAAAGAAGGAGAGAAATACGGAAGGAAAGAACCAAGGAAGGTGAAGGAACAAATGAAAGAAGGAGAGAAGTACGGAAGGAAAGAACCAAGGAAAGTGAAGGAACAAATGAAAGAAGGAGAGAAATACGGAAGGAAAGAACCAAGGAAGGTGAAGGAACAAATGAAAGAAGGAGAGAAGTACGGAAGGAAAGAACCAAGGAAAGTGAAGGAACAAATGAAAGACGGAGAGAAATACGGAAGGAAAGAACCAAGGAAGGTGAAGGAACAAATGAAAAATGAAACAAGAAAGGAAGAAAAAATAATGATAAAAGAAGGAGAGAAGTAGGAGAGAAGGAAGGAAGGAAGATAATAAAGGAAGGAGAAGGAAGATATACAAAGGGATCTGCCTTGTGTGGGCCGATCGGCTCTTTGCAGACTCCCATTTTCTTATGTTCTTAAATTGCATGTTTCAGACAAACTATTCGTTATTGTGAAGGCCTCTGTTGGTGCAAATACAAACTACTGAGCCCAATCGAAGCCAACCAGGATCCTAACAATAAGGGCATGACAAGGGTAATTAAAGTGGCTATGCTAACTTGCCGTTTACAGGTATATATTGGTAGTGATAAACCCAGGCAAGGTATTTTCAGATTTGTTTTCACCAACCAACCAATTAACAAATAGACCTAATTAACGAAATCAATGAGAGTAATGAATACATGTGGTACTCCAAGGACTCGAACCTAGGATACTCACACCGAAATTCCGCACACTAACCATTACGCTTATCAAAAGATGAAATTTGTTGGAAGAGACTGGTGGGCGAAATGTCTTGTGGACGAAGAGACTGATGGGCGAAATGTCTTGTGGACGAAGAGACTGATGGGCGAAATGACTTGGAACCCGCCCCCACACACCGGCCACCATCTCCTCTTTTATTAACCCGGTGTCACACGAATCGTTTTTCCGGCAATTTTCGACGAGCAGGCTTTTTTATCGTAATATATTGATGCTCTTTCACATTGGAATCGAAAACTAGACTGATATTAAAATATATTAGGGGGCTGATTTCTGGTATAACTAAAATTTGAAGAGGCCAGACTAAAATTGCCCGTAAAAATTGACGGAAAAAATAGGCCATGTGACACCCCCTTTAGTCCATCCCTCATAAATCTCTCGGACATTTTTTTTTTTTTTTTTTTTTTTTGCCGACTCCATATTATCTTTGCGAAGGTCAATCTGGCTTGAAGGATTAAGGGGGGAAGGTTTGGTTTTCTGGCCCACCTTCTTCCTCATGCTTAACCCCACTTGTTTGCAGATTTTAAGACGTTCGGCCCATTAGTTTGGCGATTTTAAAACCTTTCGCCCAATTATTTTTTTAAAATTTTAAGACTTTTTCGTGTCATTTAGGTATCGACATTTTCCTGGCCTGTATTTTAAGAGGAACCGGCCTTCGGCCGGAAAAAAATACTATGGAAAAATTTACACATTTATCTTGTTAGAGAGTCAGAATCAGAATCAGAATGTGAGGTGAGGACTCACTAGATGTGAAATAAGAGAGATCAGATCAAGACAAGTGGGGGTTAAAAATGAAGAGTTGAAGAGTATGAAAAGATGGTGGGCTGTCCACCTAGCTATTGTTTATGTTAAGTATACTGTGTATCCGCAAAAATTCCCGTCGCGAGCAACTACAGCCACCCCTGGCTTCTCCATATTTCCTTTCCAGAAAGATGGGCCCCGATAGGTCCCCTGCCTGTCAGTATCCTTGTTAGAGAGTCTTGGGCGGGTGTTTTTTAAAGCTTAATGGAGGTCTAGGGAGGAAACTTTAAAAAAAAATATATATATATATACCGGTATATATATATACAGTATATATATAGAGCCTATATTTATACTGTATATACAGTATATATAATATATATTAATATACAATCAATAAGTAAATATATAAGCCCATACCCCCTTTAAGAAAGTAACTAAAATAGGTATAATAATTCGTCCTCCACAGCTTACGTGTATTGTGATCACTCTGGTCTGTCTGTCTGTTTATCTGTAAATTGTCACAAGAACGAATGGCTGATTATATCGTAAATTAATAGATGGGATTGGACGACAAATAACCAGTATATTCATATGGCGTCTACATACAGTCGGGCCAATAATCAGTATATTCATATGGCGTCTACATACAGTCGGGCCAATAATCAGTATATTCATATGGCGTCTACATACAGTCGGGCCAATAATCAGTATATTCATATGGCGTCTACATACAGTCGGGCCAATAATCAGTATATTCATATGGCGTCTACATACAGTCGGGCCAATAATCAGTATATTCATATGGCGTCTACATACAGTCGGGCCAATAATCAGTATATTCATATGGCGTCTACATACAGTCGGGCCAATAATCAGTATATTCATATGGCGTCTACATACAGTCGGGCCAATAATCAGTATATTCATATGGCGTCTACATACAGTCGGGCCAATAATCAGTATATTCATATGGCGTCTACATACAGTCGGGCCAATAATCAGTATATTCATATGGCGTCTACATACAGTCGGGCCAATAATCAGTATATTCATATGGCGTCTACATACAGTCGGGCCAATAATCAGTATATTCATATGGCGTCTACATACAGTCGGGCCAATAACCAGTATATTCATATGGCGTCTACATACAGTCGGGCCAATAACCAGTATATTCATATGGCGTGTACATACAGTCGGGCCAATAACCAGTATATTCATATGGCGTCTACATACAGTCGGGCCAATAATCAGTATTTTCATATGGCGCCTACATACAGTCGGGCCAATAAGTCATGTCTCGGCACCAAATATATTTCGATCAATAATTGGTATCGGCAATGTCTAAAACTTGATTTATTCGTTTCGAGTGAGATCTACAAGCATGCTTCTACACTTACCCACCCTATTCAACATCTGACAGACACTAATACAGCACAGAGCGAGCCAAACGTAATGCCAGCTGAGACATGACTTATTAACGCGACTGCACAAACGGTCACATGTTAGTTGACTCGATCAAGCAGCCAGCATCATGACCTGGATAACCGTCTTGGTGGTGTAATGGTTAAGGTGTCTAAAAAGCTGTGTGTGATAACCCAGGTTCGAATCCCGGTGGATCACATATATGCTTTCATTAATTTCATTGGAGGTGTTTGGTGGTGTGGTGAAATTAATAAAATATAGATTATACAACATCACTCACCACTCCCTTTATGAGACTCTCAAAACATAACAACAAAAACGCAATGTTTGACATAAATTAAAATTAAGTTAAAATATTATATAAAATAAAATAGAAGAATAACATTGTTAGTGATAATACTTTTTGGGTGAATGTAAATATCTCATCATTGCATTTCATAGGTTCGAATCCCGGTGGATCACATGCTTTCAATAACCCGTACAGTCCCAGGGACGTCCTTTTCATCATATTCTGGCAACTATTAAACGATTTTATACAGCTTAGGAGGGACCTCAGGCAATAATATGGCTTCAAACTATCACAACCAACCCTTTTAACTACCTTAACAGATCCTTTCTAAGCTGCATAATATCGTCTAAACATAGCTAGAATATAATATAACACACGTCGCTGGTACTCAAAGGGTTAATTTTATTGAGAGGTGTTTGGTGTTGAAGTGAAATTAATATAAATCTGTATTTTTATTAATCTCACCACAACACCAAACACCCCCAATGAAATTAATTAAAGTAAAACAGATAGCCTAATCGACGCTGTTCATCGACTTTACCCCTTTGATTGCTAGAGGTCTTTCATAAGCTGTATAGCATCGCCTAATAATAGCCAGGTGTGTTGGCGTGTGGTTTTTGTTTTGTTTTCAGTTTACTTACAATATTTATCAATATAGCAAGATTACTTCAATAATCTTGCACATATTAAGGGG
Organism: Paralithodes platypus; assembly: GCA_032716605.1. Lineage (NCBI taxonomy): Eukaryota > Metazoa > Arthropoda > Malacostraca > Decapoda > Lithodidae > Paralithodes > Paralithodes platypus. Next base: position 37,887,721 of record CM064524.1, read on the forward strand.
AGGCAGACCGTTTTTCTGGACCCCCTTCTCCCTAATGTTTAGCCCCACTAGTTTTGAGATTATAAGATGTTCGGCCCATTAGTTTGGAGATATTAACACCTTTCGCCCCATTTCGTTGTCAATTTTAAGACCTTTCGTGCTATTTAGGTGTCGAATATTTGCTGGCGAGCGATAGCGAGCCTGCAATTTTAAGAGGAACCGGTCTTCGACCGGGACATTTTTCTACCGAAAAATTTACAAATTTATCTTGAAGGTGGGTCTAGGGGGTATTTTTCTAAGCTTGATGGAGGTCTAGCGAGGAAACTAAAAAAAAGTATAGGAATAAATGAATTAATAGACCAAACAAACGGTCAGTCTCCCCTTAATTTCGCACATCGGAAGAGTATTTATAGGTTAAGACTTGATAATTCCCGCTCCAACATTTCTCTTAAAAAAAAAATCCTGTACGACCACAAACTGTATGAATTCCTGTAAGCCTGTAAGACCACAAACTGTATGAATTCCTGTAAGCCTGTAAGACCACAAACTGTATGAATTCCTGTAAGACCACACACTGTATGAATTCCTGTAAGACCACAAACTGTATGAATTCCTGTAAGACCACAAACTGTATGAATTCCTGTAAGACCACAAACTGTATGAATTCCTGTAAGACCACAAACTGTATGAATTACTGTAAGACCACACACTGTATGAATTCCTATAAGACCACAAACTGTATGAATTCCTGTAAATAAGACCAAAAACTGTATGAATCCTGTAAGACCACAAACTGTATGAATTCCATGTAAGACCACAAACTGTATGAATTCCTGTAAGACCACAAACTGTATGCTTCCTGTAAGACCACAAACTGTATGAATTCCTGTAAGACCACAAACTGTATGAATTCCTGTAAGACCACAAACTGTATGAATTCCTGTAAGACCACAAACTGTATGAATTCCTGTAAGACCACAAACTGTATGAATTCCTGTAAGACAGCAAACTGTATGAATTCAGAAGATACATGTTCAGTAGTTTGCTTTTCCTTAAGGGGGGGGGGGGGGGACCTGTTTTTGTTCTGTCCTTTTCTATCTCTCTCTGGCTTGTATCCATTTGGCCCCACAGCCTACTGTTTTAAGACGTTTATCCACATCCCGGTGTAAAATTTTTACTGGTGAGCGGCGGTAGCGAGCCAGCATATTTTTTATTTTTGTTTGACAGCAGGCTAAATTTGTACATTTTTCGATAGAACAATGTCTCCGGCGAAGCCGGATTTCTTCATATAATGCTGGGTCGCTATCGCTCGCCAGGAAGAAAACGACACCTAGATGGGGATAAAAGTCCTAAAATAGTTGGCTGAATGGGGCCGAATGGATACAAGCCAGAGAAAGAGAGAAAAGGACAGAAATAACAAAAAGCAGGTCACCCCCTTTAATGGGTATATTTAGCGGACAGTAAGCCGGGGAGATTGATGGGCGGCCCCGGACTAAAAGAGAGGGGATCGTGGGCGGTGTGTGGGCGGTTTAGTGGTGGTGTGGGGTGGGGTGGGGGGGGGGGGGGGCCTTTGTGGCTGCCAGGCATTGTTTTAAGCTGTGGTGTGGCTCTGGTTGACAGTTTACATTCTGTTCATTTTTTTTCTTCTGGACTCCTTTCTCCCTCATGTTTAGCCCCATTGCTTTTCTAATTTTAAAACGTTCGCCCCATTAGTTTAGCGATTTTAAGAACTTTCACCCCATATTAAGACCTTTCGTGCAATTCAGGTGTCGATGTTATCCTGGCGAGCGATAGCGAGCCTGTAATTTAAGAGGAACCGGCCTTCGGCCGGGACATTTTTCTACCGAAAAATGTACAAATTTATCTTGAAAGGGACTCAAGGGGGTGTAATTTTAAGGTTGATGGAGGTCTAGGGAACAAACTAAATACCTCCCCTTAATGAACTGTCAACTTATACACCTATTCCCTAGCCAAGTTTTCCTATTTGGTAGACATATTTTCTCGATTACTCTAGTAGTCCTTTTTGAGTTATGAGAGGTCAGTGGTTACGATATCTGCCCAACCTAGCATGAACGGACTTTAGTGAGGGATAGTGTTTGAGGTATTGGTAAATAAGTCATAAAAATATTCTGTCTGGATAGCGTAATGCATAAGTGCGCGGAATTTCGACGAGAGTATCCTAGGTTCGAGTCCTTGGAGTGCCACATGTATTTGTGGATTTCATTAATTGATTTTAGAGGTGAAGTTGGTTGGTGGGGGAAAAAAACTGCAACTACAGTATAATTGATCATGCAGGAATACAATAGATGTATGAGCGCATGCGATTACAATATGTAAAGTCGATTAAGGGGGGTGACCTGCTTTTTGTTATTTCTGTCCTTTTCTCTCTTTCTCTGGCTTGTATCCATTCGGCCCCATTCAGCCAACTATTTTAAGACGTTTATCCCCATCTAGGTGTCGATTTCTTCCTGGCGAGCGATAGCGAGCCAGCATTATATGAAGAAATCCGGCTTCGCCGGAGACATTTTTCTATCAAAAAATGTACAAATTTAGCCTGCTTTCAAACAAAAATAAAAAATATGCTGACTCGCTACCGCTCACCAGTAAATTTTTTACACCTGGATGGGGATAAACGTCTTGAAACAGTAGGCTAAATGGGGCCAAATGGATACAAGCCAGAGAAAGATAGAAAAGGACAGAACAAAAACAGGTCACCCCCCTTAAGGCGGCTTGGTTGTTGTTTCGGGGCCTCCCTTCTCCCTCATGTTTAACGCCATTAGTCCTTTCGTACCATTTACGTGTCGATTTTGTTTTTTCCTGGCGATCAATAGCGAGCCTGTAAGTTAGGAGGAACCGGCCCCTACCGAAAAATGTACAGATTTATCTTGAACAGGGGGGGGGGGGGTCTTGGGGGGATGTTTGATTTAATTTTTATTATTATTTTTATTATTATTATTATTATTATTATTATTATTATTATTTTGATTTTTTAAAGTTTGATGGAGGTCTAGGGAAGGAAACAAAGAAACAAAGAATATACAATTACTCAACCACTAAAACTAATAAAAAACTGGGCCCATAAATACTGCCTGAAAAATCTGGCGGTGTGACGGTGCCTTTACCCTCCGGCTCTACAGACATGACCGCACACACACCACCTAGTTAAGGGGAGGTATTTAGTTTGTTCACTAGACCTCCATCAACCTTAAAATTACACCCCCTTGAGTCCCTTTCAAGATAAATTTGTACATTTTTCGGTAGAAAAATGTCCCGGCCGAAGGCCGGTTCCTCTTAAATTACAGGCTCGCTATCGCTCGCCAGGATAAAATCGACACCTAAATGGCACGAAAGGTCTTAATATGGGGTGAAAGTTCTTACAATCGCTAAACTAATGGGGCAAACATTTTATAATATCAAAAGCAATGGGGCTAAACATGAGGGAGAAAGGGGTCCAAGAAAAAAAAATCCCTCAACTGGAGATCTCCCCTTAATTAATTCAGGGACAAAAATACCCCCCCCCCCCCCCACTCGCGGCCGTTCAATATAAACGCTCGGATGCTTTATTCGTGGGATTTACACGGCTATACGGTTTTAATGTGTTCGGGAGTAAATATATATATTATATATATATATATATATACCCTCTGTGAAATGGATGAATGCATAATTATGGCTTAGTTAAGGGGAGATTTCCACTTGAGGGATTATTTTCTTGACCCCTTTCTCTCTCTCATGTCTAGCCCCATTGCTTTTGAGAGTTTAAGACGTTCGCCCCATTCGTTTGGTGATTTTTAAGAATTTCCGTCCCATTCTGTCAATTTTAAGACCTTTCGTGCCATTTAGGTGTCGATTTTATCCTGGCGAGCGATAGCGAGCCTGTAATTTAAGAGTAATCGGCCTTCGGCCGGGACATTTTTCTACCGAAAAATTTACAAATTTATCTTGAAAGGGGGTCAAGGGGGTGAAATTTTAAGATTGCTGGAGGAGTAGGAAACAAACTAGAAACCTCCCCTTAATGTTCCGGAGTAAATAATATACCATCTGGATGAATTCGGTGGAAGGGAAACACGGGAAAGAGCTTGAATTATATATTCCTCTTACGTTTCGGGCTACGCAGAACCCATCTTCAGAGAGACTTTTTTAAGAGGATTAAAAAAACCAAACTCTTTTCAGTGTTTCCCTTCCACGTATAATTCATCCACTTGTCATAATGGATCAACCACAATACACGCCCTCTCTTGCTTTTATTGTTCGTAAAGCTGGTGTCACACGAGCGTTTTTTCGGGCAATTTTTAGGAGCAATTGTAGTCTGAAAGCTTTAATATCTCGGTTACATCAAAATTCAGCCGCCTAACATAATCTACCTTCAGTCTAGTTGCCGATACCAGTGCGAAAATGTCCCGAAATAATACGAGAAAAAACTTGCTCATGGAAAATTGACGGAAAAAGCGCTCGTGTGACAGCGGCTTAAGGGGAGGTTTTTAGTGCGTTTCCTAGACTTCCATCAAGCTTGAAATTACACCCCCTTGACCCCCTTTCTAGATAAATTTGTACATTTTTCGGTAGAAAAATGTCCCGGCCGAAGGCTGATTCCTCTTAAATTACAGGCTCGCTGTCGCTCGCCAGGAAAAAGTCGACACCTAAATGGGACGAAAGGCCTTAAAAGTGACATAAATGGGGCGAAAGTTCTTAAAATCGCTAAAGTAATGGGGCAAACTTCTCTAAATATCACAAGCAATGGGGCTAAACATGAGGGAGAAAGGGGTCAAGAATAAAGTCCCTCAAGTGGAAATCTCCCCTTAAAGCCAATAAGTAAACCCTCCCATGCTATTACAAACATCAACGCGACTGAATTGCTCATTAACCCTTTCGCGCACATATGACGCAGAGGTTGCCAGATTAGCAATAAGAAATAGAGTTCTCTCACTCTTATAATTACCTCTCCAAAATTAGTTTTCTGCCCACAGCTAACTCAAAGACAACTGCAGAGGTTGAAGTAACTAAACTAAAGGTTTCTAAATACTCCTGATGGTAACAAAGGCTTTAAAGTATCCCCAATAGGCTCAACACAGCTAACTCAAAGACAACTGCAGAGGTTGAAGTAACTAAACTAAAGGTTTGTAAATACCCCTGATGGTAACAAAGGCTTTAAAGTATCCCCAATAGGCTCAACACAGCTGACTCAAAGACAACTGCAGAGGTTGAAGTAACTAAACTAAAGGTTTCTAAATACCCCTGATGGTAACAAAGGCTTTAAAGTATCCCCAATAGGCTCAACACAGCTAACTCAAAGACAACTGCAGAGGTTGAAGTAACTAAACTAAAGGTTTGTAAATACCCCTGATGGTAACAAAGGCTTTAAAGTATCCCCAATAGGCTCAACACAGCTGACTCAAAGACAACTGCAGAGGTTGAAGTAACTAAACTAAAGGTTTCTAAATACCCCTGATGGTAACAAAGGCTGTAAAGTATCCCCAATAGGCTCAAAATCGCGTCACATGTCGGAGAGGGTTAACCCTTTCAGTACCAGCGACGCGTGTTATATTGTATTCTAGCTATATTTAGACGATATTATGCAGCTTAGGAAGGATCTGTAGTAGTTAATAGGGTTAGTTGAGATTGTTGGAAGCCTTGTTATGGCTAGAGGTCCTTCCTAAGCTGAATAAAATCGCCTATTAGTTGCCAGAATAGGATAACACGGACGTCCCTGCTGGTACTGTAGGGGTTAAGGGGAGATTTCCACTTGAGGGATTTTTTTTCTTGACTCCTTTCTCCCTCGTGTTTAGCCCCATTGCTTTTCTAATTTTAAGACGTTCGCTCCATTATTTTGACGATTTTAAGAACTTTCGACCCATTTCTGTGAATTTTAAGACCTTTCGTGCCATTTAGGTGTCGATTTTATCCAGGCGAGCGACAGCGAGCCAGTTATTTAAGAGGAACCGGCTTTCAGCCGGGACATTTTTCTACCGAAAAATGTACAAATTTATCTTGAAAGGGGCTCAAGGGGGTGTAATCTTAAGCTTGATGGATATCTAGAGACCAAACTAAAAACCTCCCATTAACCCTTTGAAGCTCTGACGCGTTTTAGCAGTTTATTTTGGCTATCATTAGACGATTTTATGCAGCTTAGGAAGGATCTGTGGGTATTAAAAGGGTAAATACTATCTCAATCAACCCTCTGATTTCCGTATACCGTTACTAATCTCAATACAAGCGTCTAATGGTAGCCAGAAAACAGAACAGAATCGCGTATTGGAGCTTGAAAGGGTTAAGAAGAGAGTTGTGATTTATACTGTATATGCAAGGGGCGTTTGTTTCTGTCTATGCCCATCTGAATATGAAAGGGTGTGCTTTGTCCAAATCGAACGAAGATTGATTGATTGAGTGTTGATTTATGATAGAGAACTTCAATACTATCCCCCAGTTCCGCAAAGAAAACCAATAAGAACTTCACAAGGAATGGCAAGAACTTAAACCTTAATAACCTTATGTAAATGAAGTGTTGTACTTGTTGTGCATAAACAATATTGAAGACAAGAGAAAGAAAATATATTATTCTTTCTAAACTGCAAAGTGTAAATATGCCCTTGTTTGAATATTCCTTTAGGTTATAATGTTAAACTAATGCTGAAATATTGCAATACAATACACAGTTTAATTAATACAATACACAGTTTAATTAATACAATACACAGTTTAATTAATACAATACACAGTTTAATTAATATAATGCAGCTAATACTATTAACATAATGTCACAAACACTCTTCTCACATACCTTACACAAAGAGCTTTTGACGGCATCAACTCAGCTAGACCACCACACAGATCACTATTAGCCACACTCGACATTAGTAAAGCCTTCGATGCCATCCCCCGCCACAACCTAACAAACAAAATCTACAACACAAACATGCACAACAACACAAAAAGGTGGCTGGCCAACTTCCTAGCAGGCAGATGTGCACACGTATCTTTTGCCGGTTAGTCATCTAAAATCAGAAACTTTCCAAACGGAGTCCCACAAGGATCCGTCCTATCGCCCGCACTCTTCAATCTACTATATAACTACACCCAATACGCCCCAAATAAACTTAGCCTCCTATGCAGATGACATAACACTCACATGCACACACCATGACCCAAAAAGAGCAACAGATCTCCTTCAACCCTATCTCAACACACTACATGGCTGGTGCACTACAAACAGACTTAATCTAGCCCCAGCCAAATCCACCGCAACCCTGCTCACAAGCTGGACAGAACACGAATACATCCCTCAGCTCACCATAAACAACACACCCCTAACACATACACACACACCCAAAATCCTAGGAGTAACATATGATACTCATATGACATTCAAACAGCACACCACAAACATTAAAAAGAAATTGACACCCAGACTTAACGCCCTCAGGTCACTTGCTCACACAAAATTTGGACACAACAAAGAAACTACCACCACAGTATATAAACAATACATAAGATCAGTGATGGAATACGCAAGCCCAGCCTGGGCTTCTAACCTAGCTGAAACACATCATAAGACCTTACAGACTATTCAAAACAAAGCCCTGAAGATCATTACAGGCTGTTCAGCTACTGCACCCACAGATCACCTACATCAAGAAACCAAAATCCTCAGTCAAAGACCATCTGGACATGAGCGGCACTCAATTCCTGGCAGCAGCCTCCACGAACCAAGACCACCCACTAAACTACATGGCAACACACCCACAGACACCAAGAAATATCAAAACAACACCCAGCACACGGTATCACACACAATTATTGTCCTCTCTCCCTCCCTGCCCACCCCGAACCAACTTCCAGAAGCACATCGATACTCATATCTCTCACCGATCCATCCACTCACTCACTTTTTTGTTTGACTTTTGTTTTACTTTTTATCAAAGTAAAACAAACCCGAAAGAATTCTATAGTTATATCAGAAAGAAAAAAGTAGTTACTTCAACTGTTGGACCGTTAGTCGATGAAAAAGGAGAATACACCAAAGACGAAGTACAAATGAGTAATGCCCTCAATACCTTCTTTGCATCAGTTTTTACAACAGAAGACCTCAGTGATATCCCTACACCATCGCCGATTCAGATTGATAATTCAGATGTTCTAAGCAATATCACCGTTACAGAGAGAGAAGTATTGAATTGTTTAGATAAACTCAAGGTAAATAAAACGCCAGGACCTGATACAATCTCGCCTAGAGTTCTAAAGGAAGCTAAGAATGAGCTCTCCAAACCACTGACATTACTATTCAATAAATCCTTGCAGTCTGGAACTATGCCTGATCAGTGGAAGCTAGCCAACGTAACACCGATATTCAAAAAAGGCAGCAAATCCCTACCCAGTAACTATCGTCCAATTAGCTTAACCTCAGTTGTATGTAAAATGCTAGAAACGGTCATACGAGACAGACTCGTAAATCACTTGGAGGAAAATAACATACTTAAAGATACTCAACACGGCTTTCGTAAAAAACGTTCCTGTTTAACAAACCTCTTAGACTTCTTCCACGATATCCTCAACCTCTACGATGAGAGTAAAGCTGTAGATATTATATACCTTGATTTTCAAAAGGCCTTTGACAAAGTTCCCCACAAACGTTTACTGCTAAAACTAAAAGCGCATGGAATACAAGACGGTGTGTTGAAATGGATAGAAAATTGGCTCAGCAACAGAAAGCAAAGGGTAGTCATAAACGGTAAGGCATCTAAATGGACCAATGTAAGTAGCGGGGTACCCCAGGGATCGGTACTAGGACCAATTCTCTTTCTAATTTACATCAACGACATAGATGAGGGTCTCACCTGCACAATCTCAAAATTTGCTGACGATACAAAAATTGCAAATAGCGTACTCTCAAAAGAACAAGTTGACGATATGCAACACAATCTAGATAAATTGTCATGTTGGGCCCAAATTTGGCAAATGAGTTTCAATGCGGATAAATGTAAAGTACTACATGTCGGATACCTAAATGAGAAAGCAAACTATTCGATGAATGGCACTCAGCTTAAGAATGTAAACAGAGAAACTGATCTGGGAGTAACAATATCGAGTAACCTAAAACCGAGTCAACAATGTTCAGAAGTTGTTAAGAAGGCAAACAAAATAATTGGCTTTATAGGCAGGTCATTTGAGCATAAATCCAAAGAAGTTATCCTAACCCTTTACAATTCCTTAGTCCGCCCTCTTCTGGAATACTGCGTTCAATCCTGGTGCCCTTATTACCAAAAAGATATAAACAAGCTAGAACGAGTTCAACGTAGAGTTACCAAAATGATACCTAGCCTAAAGAACAAACCATACGAAGAGCGTCTTAGAGAATTAAATCTATTTCCTTTAACCCAGCGCAGATTAAGAGGCGACTTAATTCAAGTGTTCAAAATCATCAAAGGCATCGACAATATGAACTGTAGTAAGTACTTCACTATCGACCAATCTAATTACACGCGGGGAAACGGTTGCAAAATTATTGGTAAATCTTTTAACTCGCACGAATCTAAGAATTTCTTCTTCAATCGAGTTGTCAACTTGTGGAATGGGCTTCCCCGAGACGTTATAGACTGCAGCACCGTTGATTCATTTAAATTCCGCCTAGACAAATATCTCGCATCAAACCCGCGACTGACTGCGTTTGTAAATGAATAACTTTATCCTCCCCTCAGTTACTAACCCATATGTCCCCTACTAACTTCCTAGTCCTGCCACGTTAGTGGCAGGGCAGTAGTTCCCTTTCCAATGTTCCCTTACCCACTCTAAACCACTGTTTGGACACTTGATCCTCAGTGTTTTGGAGGACAAGCAACCTAGAAGGGTCACTAGATCTGTTGTTGCTTGATTTCCTTTGTACTCCTTTGTACAGACAACACGCAGCTGCATGCACGACCTCCCGAAATCCATCCTTCCGAATCCTCCCTTCCTCGCAAGGACAGAGTCCACCTGGCCAGGCTGAGATGCTGACACCATCCAGCTCTCCTGAGCTATCAGAAGAGACTGGATGACTCCGTTGTCGACGCCTGCCCGGGATGTAACACAGCACCCCATACCATTAAACACATCATAGAAGACTGCATTTCACACAACCACTTACGCCAACAACACAATCTACACTTGGCGGGTGCCCAACCCTGAAATGGGTTGAAATAGGGGAGCTATCCCCCCGCCAAAGGCGGCTTTCTAGGGCCTTTCCTAGCTGATGCTGAGAGGATTGGGTTCTAGTCATGTGGTGATGAGCTGGTCTATCAGAGTGAGAACTGAGCGATCTCTGCCATACCCATAGCTTACTCTGACTGTTCCTTTTACTTATATATTTTCTAAATCTCACGTGACGGCGTCTCTTCCGTGGATTGACCTCCCAATCTACCAAGATTGGAAGCCAAAGCGTCACATTTTCCCTTTGCCCCTTAACTTTCTCTTCATAATTGCTGAGGGGCACAGGGCCCTGGGTGGGGCTTTGGTTTCCCGGGTACGTGTTTCTGCACCCTCCTCAGCTCCCCGCCGTGGAGTGGCTTCGGTCACCCAGGCTTTATTGTGGTAGGCAGGGGGGGGGTTCTGCTGGGGCGCTCGGTTATGGCCTTGGCCTTGCTCGGGGCCTTGGGGCTGTTCGGCCAGGCAGCCTGAGGAAAAACAACAACAACAACAACACAATCTACACTCAATGAGAGCTCTGTGGGAAAGCCCGATCGTGGCCATGGCCTTCCTCAGGGACTCGGGGCTGTTCGGCCAGGCAGCTTAGGGAACAACAACAACAACATAATGTCACACACACACACAGTTCAATGGTGTGAATATGTTCGTATTCAAGAATACCTTTATATTCGATAATTACAATTATGCTTTACAAACAGACAGATAAGCTCACCTACTCTCACTCACTCTCACTCTCCCTCCTCATTCTCTCATGTACACTTTGACAATTATGCACAATTCCACGTACACAGACACACTAGATTACCACTAACTCCACACACACCACCCACAGCCTGCAGCACACACTAGATTACCACTAACTCCACACACACCACCGACAGCCTGCAGCACACATTTCAATTCCACTCCACCAACTCAAAGCGAACGGATTTACCTAAACCATGCCAGTTAAGGGGAGGTAGTTGGTTTTTCCAGGCCCTCTTCTCCCTCATGTTTAGCCCATTGGTTTTTAGATTTTTAGACATTCGGTCCATTAGTTTGGCGATTTTAATACTTTACGCCCCATTGCTTTGTCAATCGTAAGACCTTTCTTGCCATTTGGGTGTCGATTTTTTCCTGGCGAGCGAAAGCGAGCCTGTAGTTTTATGAGCAGTCGGCCTTCGGCCGGGACATTTTTCTACCGAAAAATGTACAAATTTATATCGAAGGGGGGTCTTGTGTGTGCTTCTTTTTTTATTTTTTAAGTTTGATAGAGGTTTATAAAGCAAACTAAACCCCCTCTTTAAACCATTGAGCCGAACCAGTAAATTATGCTGCACAATACCATCTGAGCTCCCTTAACGGAGATTTTTAGTGGATTCCCTAGACTTCCATCAAGCTTAAAATTACTCCCCCTAGACCCCCTTTCAAGATAAATTTGTAAATTTTTCGGTAGAAAAATGTCCCGGCCGAAGGCCGATTCCCCTTAAATTACAGGCTCGCTTTCGCTCGCCAGGCAAAAATCGACACCTAAATGGCACGAATGGTCTTAAAATTGACAGAAATGGGGCGAGGGTTCTTAAAATCGCCAAACTAATGGGGCGAACGTCTTAAAATTTCTAGCAAAGGGACTAAACATGGGGGAGAAAGAGGTCCAGAAAAAAATCCTTCAGGTGGAAATCTCCCCTGAACTTCTTTTGTCTTACCAGGGCATCAAGACTGTTGCAAGCCACCATTTGTCTTACCAAGACTGTTGCAAGCCACCATTTGTCTTACCAAGACTGTTGCAAGCCACCATTTGTCTTACCAAGACTGTTGCAAGCCACCATTTGTCTTACCAAGACTGTTGCAAGCCACCATTTGTTATCCAGTTTAGGAAGGATCTCTAGAAATCAAGTGGGGGTTACTAAAGACTTTGTCAAACCCCTTTTTAAATCCCCCACTCGTTCTTCCTAAGCTGAATAAATACGTTGAAAGCTAGCGAGCCACCATTAAGGGGAGAAGATATCCACTGGAGGGATATTTTTCTTGACCCCTTTCTCCCTCATGTCTAGCCCCATTGCTTTTGAGATTTTAAGACGTTTGCCCCATTAGTTTGGTGATTTTTAAGAATTTCCGCCCCATTCTGTAAATTTTCAGATCTTTCGTGCCATTTAGGTGTCGATTTTATCCTGGCGAGCGATAGCGAGCCTGTAATTTAAGAGTAATCGGCCTTCGGCCGGGACATTTTTCTACCGAAAAATGTACAAATTTATCTTGAAAGGGGGTCAAGGGTGTGAAATTTTAAGATTGCCGGAGGAGTAGGAAAAAAACTAGAAACCTCCCCTTAAGATCATCACCACCACCACCATATACTACCAGGGATTAACACCAGGGATTATCACCAGGGATTATCACCAGGGATTATCACCAGGGATTAACACCAGGGATTATCACCAGGGCTTATCACCAGGGCTTATCACCAGGGCTTATCACCAGGGCTTATCACCAGGGATTAACACCAGGGATTATCACCAGGGCTTATCACCAGGGCTTATCACCAGGGCTTATCACCAGGGCTTATCACCAGGGCTTATCACCAGGGCTTATCACCAGGGATTAACACCAGGGATTATCACCAGGGCTTATCACCAGGGCTTATCACCAGGGATTATCACCAGGGATTATCACCAGGGATTATCACCAGGGATTAACACCAGGGATTATCACCAGGGATTATCACCAGGGATTATCACCAGGGATTATCACCAGGGATTATCACCAGGGATTAACACCAGGGATTATCACCAGGGCTTATCACCAGGGCTTATCACCAGGGATTATCACCAGGGATTATCACCAGGGATTATCACCAGGGATTAACACCAGGGATTATCACCAGGGATTATCACCAGGGATTATCACCAGGGCTTATCACCAGGGCTTATCACCAGGGCTTATCACCAGGGATTATCACCAGGGATTATCACCAGGGATTATCACCAGGGATTAACACCAGGGATTATCACCAGGGATTATCACCAGGGATATTACCAGGGATTATCACCAGGGATTATCACCAGGGATTATCACCAGGGATTAACACCAGGGATTATCACCAGGGATTATCACCAGGGCTTATCACCAGGGCTTATCACCAGGGCTTATCACCAGGGATTATCACCAGGGATTATCACCAGGGATTAACACCAGGGATTATCACCAGGGATATTACCAGGGATTATCACCAGGGATTATCACCAGGGATATTACCAGGGATTATCACCAGGGATTAACACCAGGGATTATCACCAGGGATTATCACCAGGGATATTACCAGGGATTATCACCACCACCACCATATACTCCCAGGGATTAACACATATTCCGTTATATGCTGTACAAATCTACGTTAAGGGGGGTGACCTGTTTTTGTGCTGTCCTTTTCTATCTTTCTCTGGCTTGTATCCATTTGACCCCATTCAGCCTACTGTTTTAAGACGTTTATCCCCATCCAGGTGTCAATTTTTTACTGGTGAGCGGTAGCGAGCCAGCATATTTTTTATTTTTGGTTGACAGCAGGCTAAATTTGTACATTTTTCGATAGAAAAATGTCTCCGGCGAAGCCGGATTTCTCCATATAATGCTGGCTCGCTATCGCTCGCCAGGAAGAAATCGACACCTGGCTGAATGGGGCCGAATGGATACAAGCCATGGAAAGAGAGAAAAGGAGATAAAGATAAAAAACAAAAAAAGTCCGGTGACTCCCTTTAATGTGCCGGGCCATATACAGTACATATCAATAACATTCCCTCTCTCTCTCTCTCTCTCTGCCCACATATACAGCCCCGACATACGGCCAATTAACTCACTCTCTCACTCTCTCTCTCTCTCTTTCTTTTCTCTCTCTCTCTCTCTCTCTCTCTTTCTTTATTTATTTATTTATTCTCTCTCTCGCTCTCTCTCTCTCTCTTTATCTCTCTCTCTATCTCTCTCTCTTTTTTTTTCTTCTCTCTCTCTTTCTCTCTCGCTCTCTCTGTCTCTCTCTCTCTCTCTTTCTTTTTCTCTCTCTCTCTCTCTCTCTCTCTCTCTCTCTCTCTCTCTCTCTCTCTCTCTGTTTGCCCACATGCACAGCAACTGGCAAATGTTATCGAACTCTTGCCATTTTCTTTATGCAAATATGTCCATTTAGAATTATGTTTATATCAAATCAGTTAAATATTAATAAATACATAATATGTATTTATTAAAGGGAGGCAGACCGTTTTTCTGGACCCCCTTCTCCCTAATGTTTAGCCCCACTAGTTTTGAGATTATAAGACGTTCGGCCCATTAGTTTGGCGATTTTAACACCTTTCGCCCCATTTTGTTGTCAATTTTAATACCTTTCGTGCCATTTAGGTGTTGATTATTTCCTGGCGAGCGAGAGCGAGCCTGCGATTTTAGGAGGAAACGGCCTTTGGCCGGGACTTTTTTCTACCGAAAAATTTACAAATTGATCTTGAAGGGGGGTCTAGGGGGTGTTTTTCTAAGCTTGATGGAGGTCTAGGGAGGAAACTAAACAAATATATGAATAAATGAATTACTAGACCAAACAAACGGTCTGCCTCCCCTTAATATAGGGATGATTTGATCTGAACATCCAACTAAATGGATATATTTTCATAAATAACATCGCAAGAGCTCACACGCATTAAATGTTGTCAGCAGCTGCACATCCTCCACACGGACTAGTAAACGGAACTACTTAAAACAAAGATGGGCTCAAGGCATACTTACCGTGTGTGTGTGTGTGTGTGTGTGTGTGTGTGTGTGTGTGTGTGTGTGTGTGTGTGTGTATGTATGTATGTGTGTGTTTATACAGTATATGTATGTATGTATGTATGTGTGCGTGTGTGTGTGTGTGTGTGTGTGTGTGTGTGTGTGTGTGTGTGTGTGTGTGTGTTAATACAGTATATGTATGTATGTATGTATGTGTGCGTGTGTATGTATGTGTGTGTGTGTGTGTGTGTGTGAAGAAGCACACATGAAGGAAGGGGGGAAGGGAGTAGGAGAGAGGAAAGGGGGTGGGGAAGTAGGGGAAGGAAATGAGGGAGGTAGAAGGTAGGGGAAGGGGGTGAGGGGAAGGAGATTGGATGGGGAAGGAAGAGTAATGGAGGTGAATGAGGGGGGGGGGGGGGGAAGGAAAGGGGAGGATAGTAGGGTAGGTAAAATGGGGGTGGGGGGGGGAAGGGAAGGATAGTAGGGTAGATAAAGCGGAGGAATAGGGAGGCAAAGGAAAGTGATGGAACAGAAGGAAGAGAGACGGAGATAGTAGGGCATCGGACAGGAAGGGCGAGGGGAGGTACTCTTATCGTGTTTACCTGATACGAAGAGGAGAGGAGAGGGAGAGGAGATAAATGAGGATAAAGGAAGAGAAGGAGAAGATAGGAGAGGGAAAGGGGGGGGTGGAGAAAGGGAGAGAGAGGAAGAGGAGAGAAGGGGGGATAAAGGAAGAGAAGAAGAAGATAGGAGAGGGAGAGGGGACGGAGGAGAGGAGAAAGGGAGAGAGAGGAAGAGGATAAGGGAAGATATGGGGAGGAGAGGGAGGGGGCGGAGACAGGGAGAGAGGAAGTGGAGAGAAAAGGAGGATAAGGGAAGATATGGAGAGGAAGAGGGGAAGAGAAGAGAAGAGGAGAGAAGGGAAGAGAAGGAGAAAGGAGGTAGGAGAAAGGAGAGTGCAAGGTATGAGAAACGGGGAGAGGAGATGGGGAAAAAGGAAGGAAAAAGGAAGAGAGAGGAAGCGATGCAAGGAGAGGGAGAGGCACAGGTGGGGAAGGAGGGGAGAGAAGAGGAAAGAAAAGAAGAGTAGAGGAAATGTGAGGGGAGGGAGAGAGGCATAGGTAGTCAAATCGTATACGGAAGAGGAAAGAAGAGGGAGAGAGAGGGGAAGGAAGGGAGAGAGAGAGAGAGAGAGAGAGAGAGAGAGAGAGAGAGAGAGAGAGAGAGAGAGAGAAAGAAAGAGAGAGAGAGAGGGGGGGGGGGGACCGGTAGTCATATCGTGTTACCTGTGTGTGACCTGCCAGTAATTGTTTTCCTTGCCTCACCTCCCTCGTTCATTCGCTTCCCCCTCCTCTCTCACTATATCCTCTAGGCCACAGATCCTCAACCCCTGGAGCTGGAGCAAATGGGCCGTACATTTCCACACCGATTCCCTGGCTGACCCTTCCCATGTGGTAGACTTAATAGCTCTATTACTCTAGTCGTTTGTGAATTATAAAGGTTAACGTCGAATTTTTGTTTAGCCTACATATTTGGAACAGGGTATAGACTTGCTTGTTTCCAGCTGATGGTAAATTGCCATGTTCATTATTTGGGTGTTATGAATATATTGTAGGGGAATATGTTGTTATTTATGAAAACTTGGCCTTAATATGACGTAGGGATAGAGAAATTTCATATCATTCAATTATTTATCGAGGAGTCAGTTTCTTTAGATTTAATTTACTCTCAGACTAGCTCAGGCTTCGGGTTAGCCTCTCTCTCTCTCTCTCTCGCTCGCTCTCTCTCTCTCTCTCTCTCTCTCTCTCTCTCTCTCTCTCTCTCTCTCTCTCTCTCAAGTGTAGGGAAGATGTCACTAGCAAAATATACATACACATGCTCTAAGGGGGTGTTTTTTAATTTGCTTCCTATACCTCCATCAAGCTTATAAACAACACGCCGAAGACCCCATTTGAGATCGATTTCTGGACCCCCTTCTCTCTCATGCTTATCCCCATTAGTTTTGAGATTTAAGACATCCGCTCCATTAGTTTGGCGATTTAAAAAAAAATCTTGTTTTTATGTTGATTTTGTCCTGGCCAGCGATAGCGAACTTGCAATTTAAGAGGAACCGTTTTAATTACATTCGACCTAAAACAAATACTGGATGATATCGTGTTCGCTGCATCCTCTTCCAATTATCTTTTCAATTAAAATAATATCGGAGGTGATGCTAGCCTCAAACTCCACCGATCTCCACCATTCAGAGAGATAGTTGTTTAGTTTGTATTATCAGTTTTTACACTAATCACTCTCTACTGTAATTTGTCTGAACGATATTTCTTATATATATATATATATATATATATATATATATATATATATATATATATATATATATATATATATATACTTGCATAAGAAGGGTTTTGTGTATCTCATACTGAACATATACTAAGGAACTCGATATTACTCTATGAAATGTTACTCGATATCACCTAGATTTGTTGAGATGGTAATTCAGATCATCTTATTTAGTTCATAAAAAAAATAGAGCTTCACTCTTGTGATATGGTTTAAACTTTTCAATACGGTGGGGTTATATTAATTTTATTCCTGATAACAATAGACAGTATTATTCAGTTTAGGAAAGACCAGTGGGAGTCAGAGGGCTAACCAAGATGCCCTTAGTACCTCTTTGATTCATAAAGGTTCTTCCTATGCTAAATGCAGTCGACTGATGTTACCCAGAAGTTAAAGGGACAAAGGTTATTTATTGGGGTCTATATATTTATATATATTTATATATATTTATATATATATATATATATATATATATATATATATATATTTTTTTTTTTTTTTTTTTTAGTTTCATCGCTAGACCTTCTTCAAACTTAAAAAATAAACCTTAAACCCCCTTCACGACAAATTTGTAAAATTTTCAATAGAAAAAGTCCCGGCCGAAGGCCGCCTTCTCTTAAAATTGCAGGCTCGCCAGGAAAAAATCGACACCTATATGGCACGAAATATCTTGATATTGACATAAAAATGGTACGAAAGTTTTAAAATCGACAAACTAATGGGGCGAACATCTTAAAATCTGAAAACTAATGGGGCTAAACATGAGGAAGAAGGGGGACCAGAATAACGGCCCATCTCCCCTTAAAAGACAATATGGAAAGGGCCAACATTATGACCAATTGTCAGTGGTAGTTACATCTTTAACTATCCAAATGTGTCTCCCCTTCACAATGGCAAATTTAATATTCCTCTTTGAATATAATGAAAAATCCCCACACCCCAAATTAAGAGGAGGTATTTAGTTTGTTCCCTAGACCTCCATCAAGCTTAAAATTACACCCCCTTGAGTCCCTTTCAAGATAAATTTGTACATTTTTCGGTAGAAAAATGTCCCGGCTGAAGGCCGGTTCCTCTTAAATTACAGGCTCGCTATCGCTCGCCAGGATAAAATCGACACCTAAATGGCACGAAAGGTCTTAAAATTGACAGAAATGGGTTGAAAGTTCTTATAATCGTCAAAGTAATGGAGCAAACGTCTTAAAATCCCAAAAGCAATGGGGCTAGACATGAGGGAGAAAGAGGTTCAGAAAAAAAAATCCTCCAGGTGGATATCTCCCCTTAAGGTGCCAAAAGTCTGTGTGTGATAACCCAGGTTCGAATCCCGGTGGATCACATAATATACTTGAATTGATTTGATTGGGGGTGTTTGGTGTTGCGGTGAAATTAATAAAATATAGATTACCGTTACTAATCTGAATAAAATCGTTTAATAGTAGCCATAAACCGAACAGAAACGCGTATTGGAGCTTGAGAGGGTTAATAAAGATTAAGTATGTAGTTTCAAAGTTCTTCGGTTATATTTTTGACTACTTCCTTTAACGTGACGATGGTCCGTTGTTATATGTGCGATTAGTTTGCTTGGGAAACAGATTAACTTGCTCATGTAGTAATGTACACCCTATGTGGTGGATTGTGTTCTTTTATTTAATAATTTTCATTTTAGTAAGCGTTGTTTCCACATAGCGATTTTGATAATTTAATTTGACTTTATATTGTCCTTGTCCCAATTTTGGTTTGTTTAGTTTGCAAGTTTTACATTATTTTTAAATTATAGTAAGTTTCATTCCAGTAAATTGACCACTTGCGAGTTTCAGGCTATAATGAAGTTGGAGCCGTAGACATCGATACTACACAGAAATAACAATAGATATATAGTTGTTTGATGGCTAAAGAGTATGATGAATTGGATTTTAATTATATATAAATTAACTACAAACGTATTTTAGCTGGTAATTCTGCTAAATATCGATGTCTACAACTCCAACTTCCTTATAGAACGAAACTCGCAAGGGGTCAATTGCAAAGTTCCTATCAACATTTCTCAGTCATTTTGTAGCTTTTTGTAGTAAAATAAGGTGATATTTTGATAAAACTTGGCATTAATAAGATACAGGAGCATAGTAGTTACGTATGTGTCCATTAATTATCGAGTAATCTGTTACTAAGGAATTGAATTTACCGTCAGCTCGAAACAGACTATAGTGAGAAAAAAAAAAAAAAAAAAAAAAAAAAAAAAAAATATATATATATATATATAAATATATATATATATATATATATATATATATATATATATATATATATATATATATATATATATATATATATATATATATATTAAGGGGAGGCAGACCATTTGTTTGGTCTAGTAATTCATTTATTCATATATTTTTGTTAGTTTCCTCCCTAGACCTCCATCACGCTTAGAAAAACACCCCCTAGACAAATTTGTACATTTTTCGGTAGAAAAATGTCCTGGCCAAAGCCCGATTCCTCTCAAAATTGCACGCTCGCTATTGATCGCCAGGAAAAAAATCGACACCTAAATGACACGAAAGGTCTTATATTTGACAACGAAATGGGGCGAAAGGTGTTAAAATCGCCAAAGTAATGGGCCGAACGTCTTATAATCTCAAAACTAGTGGGGCTAAGCATTAGGGAGAAGGGGTGGGGGGGGGGGGGGGGGGGGCAGAAAAAACGGTCTGCCTCCCCCTTAAATGTGACCATACCTCAAGCCTATTTAACTCTATATAGGCTACGGTATATCCGTAACCATATTTAAGGGGAGATCTCCACTTGAGGGATTTTTTTGCTTGACCCCTTTCTCCCTCATGTTTAGCCCCATTGCTTTTGATATTATAAAACGTTTGCCCCATTAGTTCAGCGATTTTAAGAACTTTCACCCCATATTAAGACCTTTCGTGCAATTCAGGTGTCGATTTTATGTAATTTAAGAGGAACCGGCCTTTGGCCGGGACATTTTTCTACCGAAAAATGTACAAATTTATCTTGAAAGGGACTCAAGGGGGTGTAATTTTAAGCTTGATGGAGGTCTAGGGAACAAACTAAATACCTCCCCTTAACTCCATACTACCTTCTAAAATATCCCAGACTAATAATCGTACCTCCTCCGCTATCACTGCCTTCTGGTAAGCCGATAGGCCCTTCATTAGTCGGTAGGGGGGGGGGGGTACAAGATGATATTACCGTAGCTCAGGTCGTTGTGGGGGTAGTTGTGGGGGTAGGAGTTGTATTTGTCTACATTAGTTTGTAGTAGGGGAATACAAGATTGTATTACCGTAGCTCAGGTTGTTGTGAGGGTAGTTGTGGTACCGGTATTGTATTTGTGGGAGTGTGGGGGTAGTTGTGGTACCGGTATTGTATTTGTGGGAGTGTGGGGGTAGTTGTGGTACCGGTATTGTATTTGTGGGAGTGTGGGGGTAGTTGTGGTACAAAATGATCTTGAATGGGGGCCATATATTTTGTTTGTTTTTTGTTTAAGCTTGATGGAGGTCTAAGGAAGACACTAAAAAAAATAAAAATAATGAATAGATAAATAATTATGCAAATAAACACGCCAATCCCCCCCCTTAAGAAGGTGTTTCGAGGCAATTGGTTCGAATCACTATAGTCAATTTTTTTCCAGTTGACGGTAAATGATCATGTTTCTATCTTTGTTACTCAGCTATAAGGTAGATTTTGTAGTGAAATAGGATGTTAATTATGAAACCTTGGCATTAATATGACACACAGCCATAGTAGTTTCATATATTTACATTAATTATCGAGCAATCAGCTACAAAGGGATTCAATTTACCATCAGCTGGAACAAAATAGAGTATAGTTTGTTTGGAGGGAGGGTAGTGCTGGAATGGCTGTGGATGTGAATGTTGTCTGTAACCGGTGTAGTCAGCTCGATCATGCGAATTAGGTGTTAGCATTCACATTGTAAATACGACACTGGTCTACTGCACCTCTGATGTACGCCATTGTAGAGTGGGGCTGAGAGGCCTCGGTGATGAGTGTCAAATAACATCTCCTCCATTTGGGGTTCGATCCCGGGCCTCTCGCGTACAACATTTGAACCCTACAACCAACTCCACGCAGGCATTTCATTTGTTCTTATTACAAGATGAAACAGTTTACAAATATATATATATATATATATATATATATAGAGAGAGAGAGAGAGAGTACATATATATCAATAACGTAGGTAAAGAAGGAAAATACAAAACATTTTACAAGACTAAAATACTGTGGAAATTGGTTTTTACTAACGTAAGTGTGAAAATCATCTTGGTTAATTAAGAGGGACCTAACATTGCCTATACAGTACTGTATATTGTAAAACAAAAGTAAAACCACCCAAACAACGAAATTGAATTGGAGTGAAATTAATACAAATAGATTAATATATATACAATTTAAGTCTCAAATAGCCTGTTTATCAGCAAACACTGAGGTCTGTATAACCTCTTTGGTCATATTTATCCAACAACAAACGGACGCCGGACGACTCCCAAACTAAATAAAAACCCATAAGGTTTCATAAGCCTAGGAGGGTGGGGGGGGGGGGGGGGGAGTTTTGAAAGAGCAGAGGTGGACCAAGTTATCGGGGGGGGGGGTGTTGAAAGAGAAGAGGTGGACCAAGTTAGGGGGGGGCGTTGAAAGAGCAGAGGTGGACCAAGTTAGGGGCGGGGGGGGGGGGGTTGAAAGAGCAGAGGTGGACCAAGTTAGGGTGTGGGGGGTTGAAAGAGCAGCGGTGGACCACAGTTAGGGGGGGGGGGTTGAAAGAGCCGCGGTGGACCAGTAGGGTGGGGGGTTGAAAGAGCCAGAGGTGGA
>CM064524.1:37909882-37942382 GCA_032716605.1 Paralithodes platypus
GCCAATTATTTTGTTTGCCTTCTTAACAACTTATGAACATTGTTGACTCGGTTTTAGGTTACTCGATATTGTTACTCCCAGATCGGTTTCTCTGTTTACATTCTTAAGCTGAGTGCCATTCATCGAATAGTTTGCTTTCTCATTTAGGTATCCGACATGTAGTACTTTACATTTATCCGCATTGAAACTCATTTGCCAAATTTGGGCCCAACATGACAATTTATCTAGATTGTGTTGCATATCGTCAACTTGTTCTTTTGAGAGTACGCTATTTGCAATTTTTGTATCGTCAGCAAATTTTGAGATTGTGCAGGTGAGACCCTCATCTATGTCGTTGATGTAAATTAGAAAGAGAATTGGTCCTAGTACCGATCCCTGGGGTACCCCGCTACTTACATTGGTCCATTTAGATGCCTTACCGTTTATGACTACCCTTTGCTTTCTGTTGCTGAGCCAATTTTCTATCCATTTCAACACACCGTCTTGTATTCCATGCGCTTTTAGTTTTAGCAGTAAACGTTTGTGGGGAACTTTGTCAAAGGCCTTTTGAAAATCAAGGTATATAATATCTACAGCTTTACTCTCATCGTAGAGGTTGAGGATATCGTGGAAGAAGTCTAAGAGGTTTGTTAAACAGGAACGTTTTTTACGAAAGCCGTGTTGAGTATCTTTAAGTATGTTATTTTCCTCTAAGTGATTTACGAGTCTGTCTCGTATGACCGTTTCTAGCATTTTACATACAACTGAGGTTAAGCTAATTGGACGATAGTTACTGGGTAGGGATTTGCTGCCTTTTTTGAATATCGGTGTTACGTTGGCTAGCTTCCACTGATCAGGCATAGTTCCAGACTGCAAGGATTTATTGAATAGTAATGTCAGTGGTTTGGAGAGCTCATTCTTAGCTTCCTTTAGAACTCTAGGCGAGATTGTATCAGGTCCTGGCGTTTTATTTACCTTGAGTTTATCTAAACAATTCAATACTTCTCTCTCTGTAACGGTGATATTGCTTAGAACATCTGAATTATCAATCTGAATCGGCGATGGTGTAGGGATATCACTGAGGTCTTCTGTTGTAAAAAACTGATGCAAAGAAGGTATTGAGGGCATTACTCATTTGTACTTCGTCTTTGGTGTATTCTCCTTTTTCATCGACTAACGGTCCAACAGTTGAAGTAACTACTTTTTTCTTTCTGATATAACTATAGAATTCTTTCGGGTTTGTTTTACTTTGATTCGCAATATGTAACTCTAAGGTCTTTTTACTTTGCTTAATTAACTTTTTGGCTTTGCGTCGTAGCTCTACAAATTTCACCCGTTCTTCGTCATTTTGTGAGGATTTTAATCTATCATTAGCAAATTTTTTAGCAAGCAGGCAGTTTGAAATATCTTTATTCCACCATTTGGGCTTATTATTATGGCCTGGACGCCGTATTTTTCGATGGTATGCAGTCTTGCACTGCTTTTAGGTAAGTGGTTTCGAATAACTTCCAAGATGTATTTATGTCGTTATTGTTAATTAAAAAGCTCCAGTCAGTTTCTTTAAACATAGCTCTAAGTTTATGGAAGTTTGCTTTCTTGAAATTAGGGACTTTTTCGATGCTACTATTTGGTTCGTTACTAGTAAACTTTAAAGTGAAAGTTATCGTACGATGGTCGCTGTTACTGAATTCATCACCAACATTCAAATTCTCTATCAATTCTTCTTTTGTTGCAAGTACAATGTCAAGAACGTTATTACCACGGGTCGGCATTCGAACAAATTGATAAAGCGAACTCTCTTGCAAGTTCGTATACAAGTCATGTCCGGAGTGTGAAGTAAGAGTATCGCCCCACTTGGTCACAGGTAAATTAAAGTCGCCAAAAATTACGGTATCTTGTGAGTTATTACATCTGCAATTTGTTCGTAAATTTCTCGGTCAGTTTGCACTGATTGAGCTGGAGGTCTGTATATTAACGCAAGTATTATTTTTGTACCTTTATTATTCTTTATTAGCACAAAAGATGTGTCGACGTTCACAATTTGAGGTTTTGACACGAGGGTCGGGTTAAGACTTTCTTTGATATAAAATAAAACGCCACCTCCATTTTTATTTATTCGGCTGTTCTCAAACATTACATAACCGGGAAGTGAATACTCTGCTAAAAAGTCTCTATCTTGTGTATTGAGCCAAGATTCTGTTATGCCAATCACATCATAATTTTCTGTAAACACTAGTTCCTCTAAATCTGAAAATTTATTGCGTATGCTACGAGCGTTTGCATAGAAAACCTTTAAAGTTGCGGTTTTAGAACTCGCAGATCGTTCTTTCATCGAATTTTTGGTTCTGGTCGGATCTACATTTACATTCATGGCTGTCCTCGGTCCTCGGTCGTTATCCCTGACGGTTTTGAATTTGGGTCGTGTTGGTGGAGCTTTATCCAAATTCGCGGTTCTTGACGGATTAGTATTTAATTCCTTTGTAGGAAGGAGAGGAGGAGTGGAGGAGAGGATAGGAGGAGAAGGACGAGAAGGATTAACAGGTGAGACGGAGAAGAGGAGAAAATATAACAAGTGAGAGGCGAGGAAGGTAAACAGGTGAGGGAGGAAGGATATAACACGTGAGGGGAGGAAGGATATTACAGGTGAGGGGAGGAAGCATATAACAGGTGGGGGAGGAAAGATATAACAGGTGAGGAGAGGAAGGATTATTTATAAACAGGTGATGGGAAGATAAGGATATTATACACAGGGGAGGGGAGGAAGGATTAAAAACAGGTGATAGGGAGGGTGAAGGATATATAACAGGTGAGAGAAGGAACAGGAATTATAAACAGGTGAGGATGAGGAAGGAAGGATATAACAGGGAGAGGAGGAAGGAGTATAACAGGTGAGGCGAAGGGAAGGAGATTATAACAGGTGAGGGAGGAAGGATATATAACACAGGGAGGGGAGGAAGGATATATACAGGTTGAGGGAGGAGAAAGGCGAATATAACAGGTGAGGGGAGGACAGGATATAACAGTGTGAGGAGAGGAAGGAGATAACAGGTGAGGAGAGGAAGGATATAACATCGTGAGGGGAGAGGAAGGATATAACAGGTGAGGGGAGAAAGGAAGGATATATAAACAGGTGAAGGAGGATGAGGAAGGATATATAAACAGGTGAGGAAGAGGAGGAAAGGATAGAAACAGGTGAGAGGAGGAAGGAACTAAAAGGTGAGAGAGAGGAAGGATATAAACAGGTTTGAGGGACAAGGAAGGAATACCAGGTGAGAGGAAGGAAGATATAACAGGTGAGAGAGGAGGAAGGATTATAAAGGTGAGAGGCGGCAGGATATAACAGTGTGAGAGAAGGAAGAAGATAAACAGGTTGAGGGGAGGAAGGATCTATAACAGGCGTTGAGAGGGAAGGGAAGGATCTACCCGTGAGGAGAGGAAGGATATAACAGGTGAGAGGAGGAAGGATATAACAGGTGAGAGAAGGAAGGATATAACAGGTGAGGGAAGGAAGGATATAACACGTGAGGGAGAAGGAAGGATATAACTAGGTGCGGGAAGGAGGAGTTATAACAGGTGAGGGAAGGAAGGATATCACAGGTGAGGGGGTAAAGGAACAGGACGGATAAACAGGTGAGAGGAGGAAGGTGATATAGACAGGTGAGGGAAGGAAGGATATAAACAGTGGTGAGAGGAGGAAGGATATAACAGGTGAGGGAAAGGAAGTGATTTATCAACAGGTGAGGGGAGAGGACAGATATAACAGCGTGAGGGGAAGGAAGGAGTATAACATGTGAGGGAAGGAAGAATATAATAGGTGAGGAAGAAGGGAAGGATTATAACAGGTACAAACGTACAAAGGGGTAGAGTACAAAGGAAATCCAAGCAACAACAGATCTAGTGACCCTTCTAGGGTGCTTGTCCTCCAAAAACACTGAGGATCAAGTGTCCAAACAAGTGGTTGTAGAGTGGGTAAGGGAACATTGAAAAGGGAAAAACTACTGCCCCTGCCACTAACGTGGCAGGACTAGGAAGGTGAAGTAGGGGTACATATGGTGTTAGTAACTGAGGGGGAGGATAAAGTTACCTTCATTTACAAACGCAGTGAGTCGCTGGTTTGATTGCGATGACTATGTGTATAGGCGGAGATTTAATTTACATGTGAACTGGTAACAACGGTGCTGCAGGTCTATAACGTTCTCGGGGAAGCCCATTCATACAAGTGGACAACTCGATTGAAGAAGAAATTCTTAAGATTCGTGCGAGGGGTGGTTACAAAAGATGTACCAATTAATTTTGCCAACCGTTTCCCCGCCGGGTTGTAATTAAGACTTGGTCGACTAGTGAAAGTACTTACTACAGTTCATTATTGTCGATGGCCTTTGATGATTGTTCGAACACTTGAATTAAGTCGACTCGTAATCTGCGCTGGGTTAAAGGAAATAGATTTAATTCTACTCAAGACGCTCTTCGCTACTGGTGTTGTTCTTTAGGCTAGGGTAATCATTTTGGTAACTCTACGACGTTGAACTCGTTCTAGCTTGTATATATCTGTTTGTGAATAAGGGCACAAGGATTGAACGCAGCTATTACAGAAGAGGGCGCGGCATAAGGAATTGTAATAGGGTTAGGATAAATTCCTTTGGATTTATGCTTCAAAGACCTGCCTATAAACGCCCAATTATTTTCGTTTGCCTTTCTTTAAACAACTCTGAAACATTGTTGGGGGGGGGGGGGGACTCAGCGGTTTTAGGTTACTCGATATTGGTTACTCCCAGGATCAGTTTCCTCTGTTTTACATTCTTAAACGCTGGAGTTGCCATCAATCGAATAGTTTGGCTTTCTCATTTAGGTATCCGACATGTAGTACTTTATCATTTATCCGCAATGAAACTCCATTTGCCAAATTTGGGCCCAACATGACAATTTATCTAGATTGTGTTGCATATCGTCACCTTGTTCTTTGTGAGAGTACGATATTTGCAATTTTGGTATCGTCAATGCAAATTTTGAGATGTGCACGGGTGAGACCCCTCATCTATGTCGGTTGAATGTAAATGATAGAAGCAGAATTGGTCCTAGTACCGATCCCTGGGGTACCCCGCTAAAGGTGAGGGAAGGAAGGATATAACAGGTGAGGGAAGGAAGAATATAATAGGTGAGGAGAGGAAGGATATAACAGGTGAGGGAAGGAAGGATATAACAGGTGAGGGGAGGACAGATATAACAGGTGAGGGGAGGATATATATAACAGGTGAGGGAAGGAAGGATATAACAGGTGAGGGGAGGAAGGATATAACAGGTGAGGGGAGGACAGATATAACAGGTGAGGGAAGGAAGGATATAACAGGTGAGGGAAGGAAGGATATAACAGGTGAGGGGAGGAAGGATATAACAGGTGAGGGGAGGACAGATATAACAGGTGAGGGAAGGAAGGATATAACAGGTGAGGGAAGGAAGGATATAACAGGTGAGAGGAGGAAGGATATAACAGGTGAGGGAAGGAAGGATATAACAGGTGAGGGGAGGACAGATATAACAGGTGAGGGAAGGAAGGATATAACAGGTGAGGGAAGGAAGAATATAATAGGTGAGGAGAGGAAGGATATAACAGGTGAGGGAAGGAAGGATATAACAAGTGAGAGAAGGAAGGATATAACAGGTGAGGGAGGAAGGATATAACACGTGAGGGGAGGAAGGATATTACAGGTGAGGGGAGGACAGATATAACAGGTGAGGGAAGGAAGGATATAACAGGTGAGGGAAGGAAGGATATAACAGGTGAGGGGAGGACAGATATAACAGGTGAGGGAAGGAAGGATATAACAGGTGAGGGGAGGAAGGATATAACAGGTGAGGGGAGGACAGATATAACAGGTGAGGGGAGGATAGATATAACAGGTGAGGGAAGGAAGGATATAACAGGTGAGGGAAGGAAGGATATAACAGGTGAGAGGAGGAAGGATATAACAGGTGAGGGGAAGAAAGGATATAACAGGTGAGGGAAGGACAGATATAACAGGTGAGGGAAGGAAGGATATAACAGGTGAGGGAAGGAAGGATATAACAGGTGAGGGAAGGAAGGATATAACAGGTGAGGGAAGGAAGGATATAACAGGTGAGGGAAGGAAGGATATAACAGGTGAGAGGAGGAAGGATATAACAGGTGAGGGAAGGAAGGATATAACAGGTGAGGGGAGGAAGGATATAACAGGTGAGGGGAGGACAGATATAACAGGTGAGGGGAGGATAGATATAACAGGTGAGGGAAGGAAGGATATAACAGGTGAGGGAAGGAAGGATATAACAGGTGAGGGGAGGACAGATATAACAGGTGAGGGAAGGAAGGATATAACAGGTGAGGGGAGGAAGGATATAACAGGTGAGGGGAGGACAGATATAACAGGTGAGGGAAGGAAGGATATAACAGGTGAGGGAAGGAAGGATATAACAGGTGAGGGAAGGAAGGATATAACAGGTGAGGGGAGGACAGATATAACAGGTGAGGGAAGGAAGGATATAACAGGTGAGGGAAGGAAGGATATAACAGGTGAGGGAAGGAAGGATATAACAGGTGAGGGAAGGAAGGATATAACAGGTGAGGGGAGGACAGATATAACAGGTGAGGGAAGGAAGGATATAACAGGTGAGGGAAGGAAGGATAGAACAAGTGACACCTCCTTTTATTATAGGCTGGTTATTATATAATTTATTAAGCTTAGGAAGGATCAATTAGAGCTAACGAATTGAGAAAGAGTTGTATAAATTGGCTCAGTGTTAGCAAACCTAAGGTTGAAAGGATGCCATATACTGTATATATAAATGTATAATATATATATATAAATGTATATATGCAGTATTTAATATGTAAGGAAGACATAACAATACATTAGGAAGAACAGAAGAAACTAGAAGCCAACACAGATTAATAACAAGAAAGATAGTAAGAACAATACAAAGTGAGTTCTTAAACGAGTAGAATCGAATGGAGAAAGAAGTTGAAAAAAAAAGAAAGAAACGGTGGTAAGAATACTTGAGAGGTGCGGACGAGACGAGAGAACGAATCAGTGTAAGAGTAAAAATGTAAATGAGTTTAAAGGTAGAAAGGTTGTTTTTCTGGTCCCCCTTCTTCGTCATGTTTAGCCCCATTAGTGTGTCGATTTTATAATCTTTCGTCCCATTTCTATATCAATATCAAGACCTTTCGTGCCATTTAGATGTCTATCTTTCCCTGGCGAGCGATAGCGAACATGTAATTTAAAGAGAAACCGGCCTTCGGCCAGCTCGATTTTTTTCTCGAAAAGTGTACAAATTTATCTTGAAGGGGGGGGGGGGGGGGGGGGGCTAGGGAGTATGTGTGTGGTTTTTCTTCAGCTTGATGGAGGTCTAGCGAGGACACTAACAATAAATGAATATATAAAGAAATAGACCCCCAAAATATCCACTGTCCCCTTAATGAATAAAGAAGAAAGGAACGAATTATTAGAATACCAAGATCATGATGAAAATATAGATAGTGTTGTATCTTAAGGGGGTATGGTTTATATATTATGTTATCTATCTATCTATCTATCTATCTATCTATATATATATATATATATATATATATATATATATATATATATATATATATACTGTATATATACTGTATATATATATATCTATATATCTATATATATATATATATATATATATAATATAATATAAATGAACTCCATCAAGCTTAATCAATTATCCTCAAGATCCCCCTTCGAGTTAAATTTGTACATTCTTTGGTATAAAAATGTCCCGGCCGAAGGCCAATTCTTCCAAAATTACAGGCTCGCTGTCGCCTGCCCGGAAAAAAATCGACTCCTAAAGGGCACGAAAGGTCTTGATGTTGATAAATAAAAGGGACGAAATGTCTTAAAATCGAAAACACGTCTTAAAATATCTAAATTAATCAGGATAAACACTAGGCAGGAGGTTCAGAAAATACCTCCGCTTCAGGCAAAAGCATATGTCCAGAGGAGATGATACAAAGACACGAGCCAATTGACATGTAAAGGAGCTAATCAGTGGGCAAGTGAAAAAAAAAAAAAAAAACGTCTGAGAGAAAGACAAATGATAAACATACTAAGGGGTAAGGGTAGGCTATATATTTGTGTCGAATATTTTATATATATATATATATATATATATATATATATATATATATATATATATATATATATATATATATATTTTTTTTTTTTTTTTTTTTTTTTTTTTCAGTTTCCTCCCTAGACCGCTATCAAAATTAAAAAAACACTCCCTACAACCCCCTTCAAGATACATTTGTACATTTTTCGGTAGAAAATTGTCCCGGCCGATGACAGGTTCTTCCAAAATTACAGGCTCACTATCGTTTGCCAGGAATAAAAATCAACACCTAAATAGCACGAAAGGTCTTAATATTAACAAAGAAATGGGGCGAAAGGTATTAAAATCGACAAACTAATGGGGCAAACATCTTAAACTATAAAAACTAATAGGGCTAAACATGAGAGAGAAGGGAGTCTAGAAAAGCGACCCATCTCCCCTTAAAAAGTATAAGGTCCCTGAAATAAATGAAGAAGATACAGACACCTAGATAAATAGAGAGTTAGATAGACCTAGAACAATAGGAGCGCTAACACATTAAAGAGATGAGATGCGGAAATGCGAGGATTTCATGGGCTAATGTTTTTTTTTTTTTTTTTTTTGGGGGGGGGTCTATATATTTAGTTTTCATATATGTGTTTTATGTTTCCTCGCTTGACCTCCATTAAACTTTAAAACAAAAAAATCCTAGACCCCCTTTCAAGATACATTTGTACATTTTCTCGATAGAAAAGTGTCCCAGCCGAATAATAGGCTCGCTATCGCTCGCCAGGAAACAAATCAACACTTCCATAGGAACGAAAGGTTTTAAAATTAGCAGAATTGGGGCGACAGTTCATAAAATCGCCAAACTATTCGGGCAAACGTCTTAAATACTCAAAAGCAATAGAGCTAAACATGAGAGAGAAAGGGGAGGGGGTCCAGAACAAATATCCCTGAAGTAGAAATCTCCCCATTCTTGTTTTCATTACCTAAATCTATTAGTCTTGGGAAGAATATTTGGATGTTGATACATTCCTGGACGCCGATATTAGCGCTCGGGTTGTTAGAGGTGTTTAATAATCCTCTAATGTTAGCCAGAATATAGTGAAGAGCATCCTAACACTGAAGGGGTTAAAGAAAGAGACCATAAGAGTTGCTGATGAAAATATAACACCCACGAGAGAAAAAAAATTAAAGCGAATACAATAAAAACTACAATATACAGTATATAAAAGCAGAATGGAAAAAGCAATGTGGTGATATAATTAAATTTATATATACCGTATATATAAAAGAGGAAAGGAATACAAAGAACAATAACACATAAGGAAGGAGAGAGAGAGAGAGAGAGAGAGAGAGAGAGAGAGAGAGAGAGAGAGAGAGAGAGAGAGAAGATTGGTGGGTAGGACGGGCCAGAATGATGGAGAGAATGAAGACAGGAGAGCAGGGGGATGTGGTAATGAGAATGAGGCTTTAAAGGTGCAAGCCCGCCAGAAAAAACACGGGAAAAAGTGAGGAAGCAGGTAAGAAAGTTTAAAGATAGTGAAAATGTTAATTAAATTGACATAAAAGTAATAGTAAGCTGGGTTTCTAAACTATAACTGAATATATATATATATATATATATATATATACCGGTATATATATATATATATATATATATACATATTTAGGGATATTGTCAACATATCCTTTGTTTTATAAACATAGGCTATAGCGACTTGCTACATTGTTTTGTTTTGTTTTCTTTATTTACGCTTGCATTATAATGAGTTTGGCAACATTTGATTGTGCTTTATTCTATATATCAGATACTAGATTAAAATAGCGTTGTATTCAAATGTAACTTGCATGGGAGTAGTTTCTGTAAACTATCTTTAATACTTAATATTTCAATTAACAATATGCACTCTTTACGTTTCAATTAACAATATGCACTCTTTACGTTTCAATTAACAATATGCACTCTTTACGTTTCAATTAACAATATGCACTCTTTACGTTTCAATTAACAATATGCACTCTTTACGTTTCAATTAACAATATGCACTCTTTACGTTTCAATTAACAATATGCACTCTTTACGTTTCAATTAACAATATGCACTCTTTACGTTTCATCTGTAGATTCCCCAGCGCTTCCTTTGCCACCTTCAATTAATATGGTAATTATGATAATTGCCGACGCTATACTGACTATGCTACGGCAATACCAGACCGCCAAAGGGTTTGAGCTGAAGGTGATATATTCTGTATAAAGTTAAAATTGTGATAATATACAAAAATAAGGTAATACGCAGAGGGTGAAGTGGAGAATGGACAAGCAGACGAAATACAGACACTGGCGTAGTTTGGAGACTTATTGAAAACATAAAGGGGAACGTGGGTGTGGTACGAAAATAATAAGTAACGACAAGAGGGAATTTGACAAGAATGTTAATAATTAGAGCATAACATTAATTTGAAGAAAGTGGACTGAGTAGAAGTCAAAATAAGATAAGCAAAAAAAAAAAAAAAAACATGAAAACAAAAATAACAATCCTAAAATACAATACATCTCACCACAACCTACTTTATAACTATCCTAAAATACAATACCTTTCACCATAACCTACTGTATAACTATCCTAAAATACAATACATCTCACCCTAACCTACTTTATAACTATCCTAAAATACAATACATCTCACCCTAACCTACTTTATAACTATACTAAAATACAATACTTCTCACCATAACCTACTGTATAACTATCCTAAAATACAATACATCTCACCCTAACCTACTGTATAACTATCCTAAAATACAATACTTCTCACCATAACCTACTGTATAACTATCCTAAAATACAATACTTCTCACCCTAACCTACTTTATAACTATACTAAAATACAATACTTCTCACCATAACCTACTTTATAACTATCCTAAAATACAATACATCTCACCCTAACCTACTTTATAACTATACTAAAATACAATACATCTCACCATAACCTACTTTATAACTATACTAAAATACAATACTTCTCACCCTAACCTATACGCTCACAACAACTTCATCTACTTTATAACCTAATATCTTATAACTGTCCAATAATACATTCCACCATAACCTATAACTACCACACTTAATATCATATAACTATCCTATAATACCATCCACTATAACTACTACACCTAATATCTTATAATAAGTATCCTGACCAGGATTCGAATCCACTCACTCTAGGTATATTTGGGAGAGTTGGGCACCGTAACCACTCGACCATGAGCGTATATAAAGGAAGCAACCCTTGTGTGTTGATTGTGTTCTTTTATTTAATAATTTTCATTTTAGTAAACGTTGTTTCCACATAGCGATTTTGATAATTTAATTTGACTTTATATTGTCCTTGTCCCAATTTTGGTTTGTTTAGTTTGCAAGTTTTACATTTTAATTTAAGAACAACAAAACGTTGCTTCCCTTATATACGCTTATGGTCGAGTGGTTAATGTGCCCATCCCATCCCCCCCCCCCCCCCCCCAAAGGTGTGAGTGGGTTCGAATGCTGGTCAGGATACCTCTCTTCCAACCTGTCCGACATTATCATTAGCTCTTATAACTATCCTATAATACCATCCACCATAACCTATAGCCACCCCACCTCACCTACCTTACAACTATACTATAAAGTAGACTACTGGAACCTACCTGTGTGATCAATCTTCTGGCAGAGACGGCAGGTGTGGACTATCCAAACATGGGATAAACCGGAACCTACCTGTGTGATCAATCTTCTGGCAGAGACGGCAGGTGTGGACTATCCAAACACGGGATAAACCGGAACCTACCTGTGTGATCAATCTTCTGGCAGAGACGGCAGGTGTGGACTATCCAAACACGGGATAAACCGGAACCTACCTGTGTGATCAATCTTCTGGCAGAGACGGCAGGTGTGGACTATCCAAACACGGGATAAACCGGAACATACCTGTGGGCGTAAAATATTTGGGTTAATATTATGTGTGTGCTACTTATCGAATAACTGACAATGATAACGTAAGGGGAGAGGGTTAACCTTTTCTGGTCCCCCTTTCTCCCTCATGTTTAGCCCCATTTGTTTTGAGATTATAAGACGTTCGCCCTATTAGTTTGGCGATTTTATGACTTTTCACCTCATTTCTTTGCCAGTATTAAGACTTTTCGTGCTATTTAGGTGTCGATTTTTTCATGGCGAGCGATAGCGAGCCTGTAATTTAAGAGGAATCGGCCTTGGGCCGGGACATTTTGCTATCATAAAATGTACAAATTTATCTTGAAGGAGGGTCTTGGGGGTGTTTTTCTAAGCTTGATGGAGGTCTAGGGAGGCAACTAAAAAATTATAAAAAGATATAAAAATGAGCAAATATATTTCATCTATTTTAGCCATCGCCTTTCATCGTCTTTATTCTTTAAGCCGGTATCACACGAGAGCTTTTATAGTCAACATTCGATGATCAACATTTGTTGGCAACATTTCTGGACTATTTTGAACTGGTATTGGAAACTAGACTGTTGATAGATGAATTTAGGTGGCAGATATGTTGAAATGTGAACCTCATAAGCTGCCAGACCAGTGTTGAGTATAGATGTTGAGTGAAAAAGTGCTCGTGTGATACCGGCTTTAGTTGTAGCGAGGTATATTCCAGCTACTGAATATTCCAGTTACTGAATATTCCAGTTACTGAATATTCCAGTTACTGAATATTCCAGCTACTGAATATTCCAGCTACTGAATATTCCAGTTACTGAATATTCCAGCTACTGAATATTCCAGCTACTGAATATTCCAGCTACTGAATATTCCAGCTACTGAATATTCCAGCTACGGAATATTCCAGCTACGGAATATTCCAGCTACGGAATATTCCAGCTACGGAATATTCCAGCTACGGAATATTCCAGCTACTGAATATTCCAGTTACTGAATATTCCAGTTACTGAATATTCCAGCTACTGAATATTCCAGTTACTGAATATTCCAGTTACTGAATATTCCAGCTACTGAATATTCCAGTTACTGAATATTCCAGCTACTGAATATTCCAGCTACTGAATATTCCAGCTACTGAATATTCCAGATACTGAATATTCCAGCTACTGAATATTCCAGTTACTGAATATTCCAGTTACTGAATATTCCAGTTACTGAATATTACAGCTACTGAATATTCCAGCTACTGAATATTCCAGCTACTGAATATTCCAGCTACTGAATATTCCAGCTACTGAATATTCCAGCTACTGAATATTCCAGCTACTGAATATTACAGCTACTATACAGCTACTGAATATTACAGCTACTGAATATTACAGCTACTGAATATTACAGCTACTGAATATTACAGCTACTGAATATTACTGCTACTGAATATTCCAGCTACTGAATATTCCAGCTACTGAATATTCCAGCTACTGAATATTCCAGCTACTGAATATTCCAGCTACTGAATATTCCAGCTACTGAATATTCCCCGGTGTTCATACCACTCATCCTGTATAATCTATTTTTTTGTATAATTTCACTCCACACATCAAATACCTCCCTACGATATTTATGAAAGCCTGTGATCCCACCGGGATTCGAACCTGGGTTACCACATCCAGATTTTAAACCCTCTAACCATTACACCATCAAAACAGTTATAAGTACAACCCATAATCTGTCGTGCGGTTTTATGTATTAGTAAGTTAACTTGTTTGGCTCGGGTTATCCCTCTTACAGGGAATAGGTCCACTTGGGGGCTTTCTGTGCATGGCCAACCTCATTAAGGGGAGTAAGGCGTCCGGCAATAGATAGATAGATAGAAGTTAAGGGGAGATATCCACTTGAGGGACTTTTTTCTGGACCTCTTTCTCTCTCATGTCTAGCCCCATTGCTTTTGAGATTTTAAGATGTTTGCCCCATTGGTTTGGCGATTTTAAGAAGTTTCACCCCATTTATGTCACTTTTAAGACCTTTCTTCCCATTTAGGTGTCGATTTTTTCCTGACGAGCGATAGCGAGCCTGTAATTTAAGAGGAACCGGCCTTCAGCCGGGACATTTTTCTACCGAAAAATGTACAAATTTATCTTGAAAAGGGGTCAAGGGGGTGTAATTTCAAGCTTGATGGAAGTCTAGGAAACACATTAAAAACCTCCCCTTAACTTTCCTATTGTGTATTTCATTCAATATTGTTTATGTGAGATTGTTTAGCTTTTATGTGCATGAAGTAGACAAAAGGCAGGCTATCTATAACGAGTGTCTCCCCCAAAAAGCCAAATGAGTGACAGAGCCAAATTCAAGGTACGTTGGGGTCAAACTGCCTTCACGCACGATGATTAAGAGCAGTCTAATTTATAGGATGAAGATAAGATTAATTGAGGGAGAGAGTGCCAGCGTTTACTTTAAGGGGAGGCTGGCCGTTTGGTTGATCTATTAATTCATTTATTCATATATTTTTTTCAGTTTCCTCCCTAGACCTAAATCAAGCTTAGAAAAACACCCCCTAGACCCCCCTTCAAGATAAATTTGTACATATTTCGGTAGAAAAATGTCCCGGCCAAAGGCTGCTTCCCATTAAAATTGCAGGCTCGCTATCGCTCGCCAAGAAATAATCGACACCTAAATGGCACGAAAGGTCAAAAAATTGACAACGAAATGGGGCAAAAGGTGTTAAAATCGCCAAACTAATGGGCCGAACGTCTTATAATCTCAAAACTAGTGGGGCTAAACATTAGTGAGAAGGTGATCCAGAAAAACGGTCTGCCTCCCCTTAAGTAGAAGAAAGACTGAAATTATTGCTTAATTCTTGGGTTGGAGAACTGGACAGAATAGGGGTGGGATATTGTTAAAAGGCGGGTGCCACCCACTCGCCGTAAGGGAGGGGATATGCTTTGAGAGAGCTCTGATGAACACTGAGTGTTGTAATAGCCATAGAGGGAAAAAGATGCAACATTGCAGCATGTAGATAG
Source organism: Paralithodes platypus (assembly GCA_032716605.1). Taxonomy (NCBI): domain Eukaryota; kingdom Metazoa; phylum Arthropoda; class Malacostraca; order Decapoda; family Lithodidae; genus Paralithodes; species Paralithodes platypus. The sequence goes on from CM064524.1 coordinate 37,924,937, forward strand.
AGATTGTACGGCATTAGTAAGAAGTGGCGAGTTGATAAAACGGAATGCTTTGGACTCAACTTTTCTGAGAAGTGCGATATGGGTGGGAACCTCCCCACACATGTGAACAATACTCGATATAATGCCGCATGGTGCCCCTGTACAGAGCAAGAAGCTGTGCGGGGGTAAAGAACCCACGGAGATGGTTGCACACCCAACCTCTGGGAAGCCACTTTAGCAAGAGTGGTGGTATAGTCTTTCTATAGGCAAGGTTAGAAGAAAAACAGACACCAAGGATATTGAGAAAATATGAGAGGTGGATTTATGTATTGTTGTGACCTAATTCAGTTCAATATATTACTGCTTTCATTTAATGGTCACATTAATTTCTTAAAGTACAGATCTTTCAATGTACAAATACCTTTTGCGTAAGTTAAGGGGAGGGTTTTAGTTGTTTCCTACTCCTCCAGCAATCTTAAAATTTCACCCCCTTGACCCCCTTTCAAGATAAATTTGTACATTTTTCGGTAGAAAAATTTCCCGGCCGAAGGCCGGTTCCCCTTAAATTACAGGCTCGCTATCGCTCGCCAGGAAAAAATCGACACCTAAATGTCACGAATGGTCTTAAAATTGACAGAAATGGGGCGAGGGTTCTTAAAATCGCCAAACTAATGGGATAAACGTCTTAATATCTCAAAAGCAATGGGGCTAGACATGAGGGAGAAAGGGGTCAAGAAAAAAGTCCCTCACGTGGAAATCTCTCCTTAATATACTCTCCTAAACCTGTTATCGCTTGGGTATCTCTGGTCACAATGGCTTTAAGGGGGGTGACCTGCTTTTTGTTATTTCTGTCCTTTTCTCTCTTTTTCTGGCTTGTATCCATTCGGCCCCATTCAGCCAACTATTTTAAGACGTTTATCCTCATCTAGGTGTCGATTTCTTCCTGGCGAGCGAAAGCGAGCCAGCATTATATGAAGAAATCCGGCTTCGCCGGAGACATTTTTCTATCGAAAAATGTACAAATTTAGCGTGCTGTCAAACAAAACTATAAAATATGCTGGCTCGCTACCGCTCACCAGTAAAAAATTGACACCTGGATAGGGATAAACGTCTTAAAACAGTAGGCTGAATGAGGCCAAATGGATACAAGCCAGAGAAAGATAGAAAAGGACAGACCAAAATCAGGTCACCCCCCTTAAAGCCTGTTGAACCCTCTGCTCCGAAACACATGCTACAATGGCTCTTTCAAATCATGGGGAATTAGTGTACGTAATTGCTTCAATATATGCCTGATTACCACTTTCAGCTGTTATTATATCATATTATGGTTAACAATATACGAGTTTATACATTTAGGAATAACTAACGCGAATACAATATTTGTGTTATTGTATGTCAATTACCCTCTGGCTTTCTCACGTCCTGAATAATTAGATGTTTTTACCCTCACCCGGGCTTGAACCATGGATAATCAGGACGAGAGTCCATGGTTTACCACACTCATCCATGGTGTGATATAGAATAGTTAACCATTTCCTATAAATATCAAGGAGATGGAGAAATCCTAATGGGAGGAAATATTCCATTTAATTTATATATAAATATAAAACAGTTAACTATTCGTTATCACGCCGTGGTGGAGGGTGTTAAAGCATGAACTCTCGTCCTGACTGTCCATGGTTCTATCCCATGTGAGGATAAAAATATGTATTCAATCAACTCGCATGTATATATATACTGTATATATATACTGTATATATACAACATTATGAAGTAAAACTCACAAATGTGAGTTATACTTCATATACTATATATATATATATATATATATATATATATATATATATATATATATATATATATATATATATACACGTACATTGATAGATACTATATATATATATATAGTATCTATCAATGTACGTGTGTGACAGAGATGGTTGCTCCCCGTAGGCCTACCAAATCGCCCCCAACAAGGTGACATTTGTCAGTGTCAGTCTGGAACAGTGGCAACAGTAAACATGGAAGAGGTGAACCGGGTATAGAGGGAGAATGTTGATAGATATATAAAGATAGATAGATAAATATACGGGTAGGTAGATACACTGCATACTGTTTATGAAGTTACCCTAAGAAATAACAGCTAAACATATAAGTAGATAATACACACACACACACACACAATATATATATATATATATATATATATATATATATATATATATATATATATATATATATATATATATATATATATAGAGAGAGAGAGAGAGAGAGACGAAAAAATGCAGCATTGTTATTTTACTATTTTGTGAAATAATAGGCTTAGAAATACTTATTCACTAGCTGAATGAAACATGAAGAATAAGGCTGGTAATAACGATAAGCTTAATGAAGGTGTGACGCAATATTAAGGTTTATTATACATTTAACACATGTTTAAGCCTAAAGTGTAGGCCTAAACAATGAGAGATTATCATTGGTTTTAGTAGAAAGACACTATTTGTTCCCATCCTCTCTCTCTCTCTCCCTCTCTCTCTCTCTCTCTCTCTCTCTCTCTCTCTCTCCTACTCCCTATTCATGCCCTACTTCCCCTACCCCTTCAACATCCAATTTAGACGAGTTAATTAAGATGATTGAATTATACCTAAATGGAATGAATATGTTTACCCTTAATATTCCTCCTCTTCCCCCTTCGTTCCTTTCTTCTTCCTCTTCCCACTCCTACCTTCTTCTTCTCCTCTTCCTCATTCCCCTTCTCTTCATCCTCTTTCTCGTCCTACTCTTCATTCTCCTCTCCTTCCATCTTATCCTCCTCCTCCTTCCGCTCGTTCTACTTCTCCTGTTCCTCTTCTTCCTTTCCCCCTTTCTTCTCCCTATTCTTTTCTTCCTCTCATTTCCCCACCTCCTCCTCCGTTTCCTTCTCCCCCTCTTCTTCCTCCTCCCATTTCCCCTCCCCATCCTCGTTTTTCCTCTGCCCTTCTACCTCCTCCTCCTTCTTTTCCCTCTGACCCTCTTCGTCTTCTTATTATTCCTCCTCCTTTTCCCTCTGCCCCTCTTCTGTTTTCTTTTTCCTCCTCCTTTTCCCTCTCCCTGTCTTCTTCTTCTTCTTCTCCTCCTCCTCCTCCTCCTCCTATGATAAGGATAGAGCAGTTGATATAATATATCTCGATTTTCAGAAAGCTTTGGATACCGTACCCCACAAGAGACTAATTGACAAAATAAAAGCTCATGGCATAACAGGAAAAACTCTGAAATGGCTCGAAAATTGGCTCTCAGACCGTAAACAACGAGTTGTAATAAATGGTGAAGAATCTGATTGGTGCAAAGTAAATAGTGGCGTTCCCCAGGGTTCGGTATTAGGTCCTATTCTTTTTATAATTTACATAAACGACTTAGACAAAGGAATAAAATGGAAAATTTCGAAATTTGCTGACGATACAAACATTACTAATAAAGTAACCTCAACAGTACATTGGCAAAAACTACAAGGTGACGTAGACACTTTAGAAAACTGGGCAGAAAAATGGCAAATGAAATTCAACATAGAAAAATGCAAAGTATTACACATCGGTAGTAACAACGCTAAAAAAGATTACTCAATGAACAACATTCAACTATCAAATACAAATAATGAAAAGGATCTGGGAGTTATAATATCAAGTGACCTGAAGCCGAGTAAACAGTGTACATACAGTAGGTAATAAAAACTGCTAATAAATTGGTGGGTTTCATCGGCAGAACATTCAAATTCAAATCAGAAAAAATCATACTTACTCTATTCAACTCATTGGTGCGTCCCCATCTCGAATACTGCGTGCAATTCTGGTCACCGTACTACCGAAAGGACATAAATAAACTTGAAAAGGTGCAACGCAGAGTCACTAAAATGATACCTAGATTGCGTAATAAACCGTACGAAGAGCGCTTAAAAGAACTAAATTTGTTTAGCTTAACAAAGCGCAGAATGAGAGGTGACCTAATAGAGGTGTTCAAAATCTTCAAGGGATTCAGCAACCTAAATGTAAGTGAATTATTTACGATCAATCAAGCAAACACGAGAAACAATGGTTATAAGATTATAGGCAAGCGTTTTCATTCTCACGAGGCGAAGCATTTGTTCTTCAACCGCGTTGTGAATAATTGGAACAGACTACCCTCGAACATTGTAAACTGTAATATTGTCGAAACATTTAAGAACCATCTGGATAAACACATGGCAAATAACCCCCGATTAACACAGTTTCTTTCAGAATAACGCGCAACGAAATGTCAACGCATATCTCAATGTATATTGATTTTCATACATCTGTTCCCTTTCAGAATTCTAGTAAATAGAGTTAGCTTTGATTACAAATAAACTTCTTTTTTCTCCCTGTCCTGTCCGAATTTCCGTGTCAGTTGTTCAATACTACATGGTATTTTTCCTATCTGTTTCCATGCCAGCATTAGCTGGAGGGAGTGGTGGGTGGGGAGGAGCCTTCTTCTTTGCTATCCTTTTCTCTACCTCGTAGTCAGTAGATTATTAGTTTTAGATATCCAAACTGCCCCGTAAGGACCAATAGGTCTGTTGCAGTTTGTTCTTCTTTGTATTATTTTGTATTCCTCCTCCTCCTTCTTCACCACCACCAACAACACACTTTAATCTTCTCCTCTCTCTCACACTTCCTTTCTTCTCCCACTTCTTCATCTCCTTACCATGAAGTCATACGCGAGTTTTTTCCTACGTTTTTTTTTTTTCACGGCAATTTTTGATTGGCAACTTGATCCGGTGAAATGTGTCAGATGAGGTGGGGGGGGGGGCCTGATTGATTTTGTTTATTTGATTTGATTTAGTGTTTCCATTGGTGTCAGTAACACTATAGGCTGAAGGCAGATACTCAAAACTGGCTGACACCTTAACAAAGGTTCAATTATTCAGAAAAAGTCCAGATTACTTTTGTCCAGAAAAATGCCAGAATTAACCCCTTCTGTACCGGCGACGTCTTGTTAACTTTATTTTAGCTACTATTAGACGAGTATATCCAATTTAATAAGGGCCTCCAGCAGGCTTTGAACTATCACACTTAACCCTTTTAACCACCACAATCCTTCTTAAACTGCAAACATTCGTCTAAAAACAGCTAGAAGAAAATTGAAAAGACGTTGTCGGTACAGAAGGGGTTAATGCTGGTGTGAATAGGGGCCCTTAACCTCCCGAGGTAATAATAATAATACTAATAATAATACTAATAATAATAATAATAATAATCGGTTTATATCGAGCCGGCAGCCAATGAGGCTGAAAATACACAATTCCGTAACCTAACTTATCCTAAGTAGTCAACAGATTTGACTCTGGCTGCCACAAGGGCGCCTACATACCCCCAGCAGGGGTAGGATGTGGGCAGGGAACCAGGTAGAACCCAGAGGTGGCGCATCCACACCTAGCCTCCACAGCCCGGAAAGCTTTTGACAGAAACCTCACCGGCAGATAGCTGGGATCGAACCCGCGCTACCAGAGTCAAGCGACTAGAGTATGGTGACTTAGTGCGCTCGGCCACTGTGACCGTAAGTTTCTTCTGGCGAGCGAAAGCGAGCCTACATTTTACGAGGCAAGCAGGACATTTTTCTACCGAAATATGTACGAATACACACACACACACACACACACACACACACACACACACACACACACACACACACACACACACACGAGCCTCTCTTCCCCTGTAGGGGGGTCTACTGGGTATGAAGGTCGAGCGAGGTTACTATGAAATAAGTTAATAGATTAATAAATAAACCACAAACTATCCACTATCCCCTTAAACGAACACGCCAAACAGACGGAGAAGACGGTCAGAGAGGAAGACAGACAGACAAACAAACATGGGACATATATACAGGTTATGGGGAGGGTTCAAAGACAGAGGTGTAGACAGATGCATTGAGAACACACACCCTCACACACACACAGGAAAACACACACACACACACCACACAGCAAAACAAACACACACACACACGGCACAGGCTTATCAACACCATTCAATTTGTTCTTTTAAACGAACATTTCTACTTAGTTACTCGAAAGCATTTCCGGCGAAAAGTCTCAAAATCGCCAAAACTAATGGATCGAACGTCTTGCAATATCAGAACTAATATGCTAAACCTGAGGGAGAAGGTGGTCCAGAAATACCAACCATTCCCTCTTAAGGAATACACAGTATATGTATGTCTGTCTGTCAGCCCCCCTGCAGATATATACAACTACTCCTACACACTGTATATATATATATATATATATATATATATATATATATATATTCAATGACATTTCCATAATATAGCCTCAACTAAAAGACAAGTAGACCATTCTCCTTCACGGTTATACAGTGTTTGTATATATATTCACACACATATTATTGGCCATATACAGTATGTGCCGGTATATATATATATATAATCACGCATACCTAGAGTTACTACATATCAATAATACACCTATCATAACGTACTCTACTCACTACTTGCGGCACTATACCAACAATTACATACTGTACTTACATTAAAAACAAAAGTCATTATATCGATTACACATTGTCATCAGTCTTATAATACACAAAACTCCTGTGTTGACAAAGAAGCCGTTAATGGCTGGGGTGTCATTTTTAGAGGTCTAGAGAGCTAACAAAGAAAACACAATATTTGATAATTAAAAACATAAATAAATAAATAACAAAAGTTTTAAAAGCCCCCCCCCCCCCCACCCACCCCTCCTTCACACATAAAGGATATAGGCTACCACAGTACACAACAGGGGTGAGACTCCCTTGGTGACCCAGCCAGGATCTTGTCGGAATACAATATTTAAAGGACATTCCTTGACATACTTAAAATGAATATATAACTTGAAGGCCTAAAATAGTATAAACGATATACCGGTGTACAGTATATTACACACACACACACACACACCCACACACACACACACACACACACACACACACACTGACAGGTTTATATTTTTGACACTGTAAGCTACATATCATGATTAACCACTTGGGGATTATGACGCCGTTTATATTATATGCTGGCATATTTTTCTCCCGAAAAATGTGAACATTAATTTGAAAAGGGGTCTGGGGGTATTTTTGTAAGCTTGATGGAGGTCTAGCGAGGCCTGTGGCCTGATGGTTACAAAGCATCAAATAAAATCTAGTGAAACATTATATGCAGCAATATTAACACCTTACGAGCGGCCTATGCGGTTTATTTATGTGTACCGCACAGCGGGGTGTTTTTAGCCAAAATAGGGCTGTTTACGTGATCATTTTCATGCCTAAATAAGACCCAGAACGTAAAACAAGTACCTATCCCTGAAAGGGCATAAACAGAGCTTTCGAATGACACCATAACGATCCTTGTATGATGGATAGTTTTCTTGCAATAACCGTGCAACGCGAGTGCAAAAAGCAGGTAATTCGGTACTTTCAGTACATAATTGAGTATGTAGCGAGTGAGAGAGGGAGGAGGGAGCTGAGATTTGTGTCAGTAGGTTCGCCGCGGTGGTCTGGAGCAGTCATACGCTCGCTAGTCTCCTGCCACCACTTGTCTCTCTCTCTCAGCCACATTACGTGCTGAAATTGCCACTCGAGTTATGTCGAGCGCCGCCACATAGTCCAGCTTTATTTAACTCGACTTATGTTGCTCGCCGCTAATTAAGGGTTAATAATGATAATAAATAGAAGCTATCTCATGATCTCTTCTGTGTATCACCTTCTTTCATTCCAGGTATCTATCTCCTGTGTCTTTCTTTCAATTTCAGGTATTATTCTTACGTGTAATTCCTTCTTCTTCCATTCCAAGTGTATTTCTGTGTATTTCCTTCTTTCATTCCAGGTATCTCTCCTTTGTGTCTTGCCTTCTATTTCAGGTATTGTGTTGGTGGTGTAATGGTTTACAGGCTAATGTTCTGGGTGTGGTGTCCCGAGTTTGAATCCCGGGAGGGCCATATATGCTTTCATTAGTTTATTCAGGCACATTGGGGGTTTGTAATGGATGATTAATGTTAAGAATGGGGTGTTACTTATTATTATTATTCTTATGTTTATTATTCTTATTCTTATGTTTATTATTATTATTCTTATGTTTATTATTCTTATGTTTATTATTCTTATTCTTATGTTTATTATTCTTATTCTTATGTTTATTATTTTTATTCTTATTCTTATGTTTATTATTCTTGTTTATTATTCTTATTCTTATGTTTATTATTCTTATTCTTATGTTTATTATTCTTATGTTTATTATTCTTATTCTTATGTTTATTATTCTTATTCTTATGTTTATTATTTTTATTCTTATTCTTATGTTTATTATTCTTATGTTTATTATTCTTATTCTTATGTTTATTATTCTTATTCTTGTTTATTATTCTGTCTTGTTTATTATTATTATTCTTATGTTTATTATTCTTATTCTTATGTTTATTATTCTTATGTTTATTATTCTTATTATTATGTTTATTATTCTTATTCTTATGTTTATTATTCTTATTCTTATGTTTATTATTATTATTCTTATGTTTATTATTATTATTCTTATGTTTATTATTCTTATTCTTATGTTTATTTCTTCTTCTTTCATTCCAGGTATCTCTCCTATGCATGTTAAGGGGGGTGACCTGCATTTTGTTATTTCCGTCCTGTTCTCTCTTTCTCTGGCTTGTATCCATTCGGCCCCATTCAGCCAACTATTTTGAGACGTTTATCCCCATCTAGGTGTCGATTTCTTCCTGGCGAGCGATAGCGAGCCAGCATTATATGAAGAAATCCGGCTTCGCCGGAGAAATTTTTCTATCGAAAAATTTAAAAAGTTAGCCTGCTGTCAAAAAAAAAAAAAAAATGCTGGCTCGCTACCGCTCACTAGTAAGAAATTGACACCTGGATGGGGATAAACGTCTTAAAACAGTAGGCTGAATGGGGCCAAATGGATACAAGCCAGAGAAAGATAGAAAAGGACAGAACAAAAATAGGTCACCCCCTTTAATTAAATACCGTCCAGTTCCACCCCTTGTATCTCTCTCTTCTATGGGTTTGCGTACACTTTCCAACCAGGTTCATCTTTGTTTCCTATAGTCTATTCATTATCTTTGTTTCCTATAGTCTATTCATTATCTTTGTTTCCTATAGTCTATTCATTATCTTTGTCTCCTATAGTCTATTCATTATCTGTTTCCTATAGTCTATTCATTATCTTTGTTTCCTATAGTCTATTCATTATCTGTTTCCTATAGTCTATTCATTATCTTTGTCTCCTATAGTCTATTCATTATCTTTGTTTCCTATAGTCTATTCATTATCTTTGTCTCCTATAGTCTATTCATTATCTGTTTCCTATAGTCTATTCATTATCTTTGTCTCCTATAGTCTATTCATTATCTTTGTTTCCTATAGTCTATTCATTATCTTTGTCTCCTATAGTCTATTCATTATCTGTTTCCTATAGTCTATTCATTATCTTTGTTTCCTATAGTCTATTCATTATCTGTTTCCTATAGTCTATTCATTATCTTTGTCTCCTATAGTCTATTCATTATCTTTGTTTCCTATAGTCTATTCATTATCTTTGTCTCCTATAGTCTATTCATTATCTGTTTCCTATAGTCTATTCATTATCTTTGTTTCCTATAGTCTATTCATTATCTGTTTCCTATAGTCTATTCATTATCTGTTTCCTATAGTCTATGCATTATCTTTGTTTCCTATAGTCTATGCATTATCTTTGTCTCCTATAGTCTATTCATTATCTTTGTCTCCTATAGTCTATTCATTATAATGAGGCCAAATATCTTGACCACGAACCTCTACAACTCCAAAATGACTAGAGTGACAGACCCAAAATGTCTACCATTTGAGAAGAGTCTGCCAGGGAATAATAGGTGTTAAAATTGACAGCCCATTTGCAACAGCCCTTTGGGAGTTCTAGCGGTTACGGTCGTCCACGATTTCCGGCCTTCCCACTGAGCCCCCCCCCCCCCCCCCCCCCCCCCCCGTCATAACCTGGTGCCAGATGAGGTGTGTGAGTCGTGCCGTGCCGGGTGGGGGCGGGGGTAAACAAGAAGGTGGTAATTGCCTGCTCTGACAAATGGCCGGATGTGGGTGGTTGGTTGTTTGTGTCGGTCTTAGCGGAGGCGGCGCCCTTTATCGGTAGTAGTTCAGCCACCCGCGGTCTTTTACAGTCGCCGCGTTTCATAGCTTGCGCTGTGGCCTGCCTGCCTGTTCTTTAGGGGAGATGGGCCGTTTTTCTGGTCCCCCTTCCTCATGTTTAGCCCCATTAGTTTTCAGATTATAAGACATTCGGCCCATTAGTTTGGCGATTTTAAAACCTTTCGCCCCATTTCTTTGTCGATATTAAGACTTTTCGTGTCATTTAGGTTTCAATATTTTTCCTGGCGAGCGGTAGCGAGCCTGTAATTAAAAAGAAACCAGCCTTTGGCCGGACAAAATTTCTAACGAAAAATTTACAAATTTATCTTGAAGAAGGATATTGGGCGAATGTTTTTTAAGCTTGATGAAGGTCTAGGGAGGAAATTAATAAAATAATAAAAAGATACATAAATGGGAAAATAAATAAGGATAGGATGCCTCTCCTTACAGACGGCTCCGGGTTCCCTGTGGTGGGCGGGTGAGGGCGCTGAGGGTGATAAAGTCGGCTCGTTTAGGCTCATAAGGGTGCGGACGAGGGCGTGGGCGTGGGTGGTAGGCGTGGGAGAATAATGGTAGGTGTGTGGGGGAATAATGGTAGGCGTGGGAGAATAATGGTAGGCGTGGGAGAATAATGGTAGACGTGGGAATAATGGTAGGTGTGGGAGAATAATGGTAGGTGTGTGGGGGAATAATGGTAGGTGTGTGGGAGAATAATGGTAGGTGTGTGGGAGAATAATGGTAGGTGTGTGGGAGAATAATGGTAGGTGTGTGGGAGAATAATGGTAGGTGTGTGGGGGAATAATGGTAGCCGTGGGAGAATAATGGTAGGTGTGTGGGAGAATAATGGTAGGTGTGTGGGAGAATAATGGTAGGTGTGTGGGAGAATAATGGTAGGTGTGTGGGAGAATAATGGTAGGTGTGTGGGAGAATAATGGTAGGTGTGTGGGGGAATAATGGTAGGTGTGGGAGAATAATGGTAGATGTGGGAGAATAATGGTAGGCGTGGGAGAATAATGGTAGGTGTGTGGGGGAATAATGGTAGGCGTGGGAGAATAATGGTAGGTGTGTGGGGGAATAATGGTAGATGTGGGAGAATAATGGTAGGTTTTGGAGAATAATGGTAGATGTGGGAGAAAAAATGGTAGCCGTGGGAGAATAATGGTAGGTTTTGGAGAATAATATAGGTGTGTGGGGGAATCTTAATATTGGATGCCGTGTGAATGAACATATACCATAATTAAATGTATACCTTGCCAGAATATTAATGCATATATTTATAAATAAATATACATACATACATAAACAGACAATAAATATACATACATACATAAACAGACATTAAAAAATACGAACAGATACTTTAAAGCACAATGAATAAATGGTGTCACTGGGAGAAAGAAGATAAAGAACGCTGAAGAATGAGAAGCATGATGACAAGTGTGTGAACATGGTGGTAGGTTAAGGGGGATGACCTGCTTTTTGTTATTTCTGTCCTTTTCTCTCTTTCTCTGGCTTGTATCCATTCGGCCCCATCCAGCCAACTATTTTAAGACGTTTATCCTCAGCTAGGTGCCGATTTCTTCCTGGCGAGCGATAGCGAGCCAGCATTATAATTATGAAGAAATCCGGCTTCGCCGGAGAATTTTTTCTATCGAAAAATGTAAAAATTTAGCCTCCTGTCAAACAAAAATAAAAAATATGCTGGCTCGCTACCGCTCACCAGTAAAAAATTGACACCTGGATGGGGATAAACGTCTTAAAACAGTAGGCTGAATGGGGCCAAATGGATAGAAGCCAGAGAAAGATAGAAAAAGGACAGAACAAAAACAGGTCACTCCCTTTAAGGAGAATATTCCTATATATTACATATGAGAAGGTACTGAAGGATAGAGGCTGCGGAGGAGGAGGGGAGGCAAGGAGGAGGAGGAGGAGGAGGAGGAGGAGGAGGAGAGGCAAGGGGGAGGAAAAGGAGGGTGAGCAAAAGAAGAAGAGGAGGAGGAGGAGGAGGAGGAGGAGGAGAGGAGGAGGAGGAGGAGAGGAGGAGGAGGAGGAGGAGGAGGAGGAGGAGGAGGAGGAGGAGGAGAGGAGGAGGAGGAGGAGGAGGAGGAGAGGCAATGGGGAGGAAGAGGAGGGTGAGCAAAAGAAGGAGGAGGAGGAACACAAAAGAGTACAATTGACTTATAAACTGCAACATATCTATTTGTACTATAGTTTATTCACTGTAAGTGGGCGATAAATGATAACCTCTATCCTCTGTAACTCAAAAAGGGCTAGAGCAAATTGGCTGTCAATTTCCACATCTATTATTCCTTGACCGACTCTTCCCAAATGGTAGACATATTAGCTTGATTACTGAGGTCAGAGGTCACAATTTCTCGCCTACCTACAGCGAATAGACTATAGGTAGAGAAGAGGTACTTATTTAACGCTTATTTCTCGCCTACCTACAGCGAATAGACTATAGGTAGAGAAGAGGTACTTATTTAACGCTTCTTCAATGCATATTTTAAGGGGAGATCTCCACTTGAGGGATTTTTTTCTTTACCCTTTTCTCCCTCATGTTTAGCCCCATTGCTTTTGAGATTTTAAGACATTTGCCCCGTTAGTTTGGTGATTTTGAGAATTTCCGTCCCATTCTGTCAATTTTAAGACCTTTCGTGCCATTTAGATGTCGATTTTATCCTGGCGAGCGATAGCGAGCCTGTAATTTAAGAGTAACCGGCCTTCGGCCGGGACATTTTTCTACCGAAAAATGTACAAATTTATCTTGAAAGGGGGTCAAAGAGGTGAAATTTTAAGATTGCTGAAGGAGTAGGAAACAAACTAAAAACCTCCCCTTAACCGCGGTTACATATAACCGAACTGTGTTTCGGTCACCGATCCCTGACAAAATATTAAATAATTTAGAATATAGAGAATTAAACTTTGGGTATTAGATGCAGTAGTATTTCTTTGGGTATTAGATGCAGTAGTATTTCTTTGGGTATTAGATGCAGTAGTATTTCTTTGGGTATTAGATGCAGTAGTATTTCTTTGGGTATTAGATGCAGTAGTATTTCTTTGGGTATTAGATGCAGTAGTATTTCTTACGATTGTCAACAGGAAGAAACAATTGATCACTTAATCTGAAGGCTGGACGATCTTTTATGAGAATCCTATCACTGGCTATTATATGTCATCAACTAAACAGCTTGTCATGCTTAGGTGCTCGAGTGTGGTTGGGGAGAAACACATAAAAGTACCAGATTTTTCCTTTTCAACCATCGCAGTAGTAATGGTGACAGACCTGCCTGTACAGGTCCGAATCCTAGTCCTGGCTATTATATTTGTCTTCAAATTTCTCTATTTCTCTCTTTCTTTCTCTCTCTCTCTCTCTCTCTCTCTCTCTCTCTCTCTCTCGCTCTCTCTCTCTCTCTATATATATATATATATATATATATATATATATATATATATATATATTATATTCTCTTTCAATATATATATATTATATATATATATATATATACAGTATATTCTCTCTTTCAATCAGTTCCGAAAATAGTCTTGGTAGTAGTAGGTAGTAGGCTATCCTACACCTCTGAACCTTGAACTATTATCTCTCTCTCTCTCTCTCTCTCTCTCTCTCTCTCTCTCTCTCTCTCTCTCTCTCTCTCTCTCTCTCTCTCTCATCACATATATCTAGGGAATAGAAGGCCCATTTAGCAGTAGTACGATAGTACCTGGAGAGAGAAAGAGAGGGACGCCCCTCTTTTCCCCTCTGAACCCTGACCTATTACTTCTCTCTCTCTCTCTATCTCTCCCGTCTGGCTGATGAAGGCCGGGTGGAGGTAGTGGTGGTGGGGTGGAGCGGGGAGGAAGGTAGCAAGAATGAAAGGTGATGGCGATGGTGATGGTGATGGTGATGGTGGGGGGGGGAGGAGTAGCAAGAATGAAAGGTGGTGGTGGTAGTAGTGATGGTGGTGGTGGTGGTGGTGGTGGTGGTGGTGGTGGTAGTGGTGGTGGTGGTGGTGGTGGTGGTGGTGGTGGTGGTGGTGGTGGTGGTAGTGGTAGTGGTGGTGGTGGTGGTGATGGTGGTAGTCGTAATGGTAGTGGTGGTGGTGGTGATGGTGGTAGTCGTAATGGTGGTGATGGTGGTGGTAGTGGTGGTGGTGGTGGTGGTGGTGGTGGTGGTAGTGGTGGTGATGGTGGTAGTCGTAATGGTGGTAGTGGTGGTGGTGGTGGTAGTACAGGAGAAGGCGATATATGAGAATGGACAACGGTGATGGTGATAATAGTGGAATACATAGGACTTACAAACTGCAACAAACCTATTGATACTTACGGGGCAGTTTGGATATCTACAAGTACACTGCCAGTTTGGATATCTACAAGTACACTGCCAGTTTGGATATCTACAAGTACACTGCCAGTTTGGATTATCTACAATTACACTGCCAAGCTACCATCGACTAGGTAGTGAACAGGATAATAAAGCAAAAGTCTCCTCCCCACCAACCACTCCTTCCAGCCTACGTTGGCTTGGAAACAGTTGGACAAAAATACCATGCAGTAAGGAAAAACTGACATGGAATTTCGGATAAGATAGGATGAAAATAGATTAATTAGTTAAACTATCCCAATTATATTATGTTTACGAAGAACTTGTGGGAGGTAGAAAATCAATTAAGGGGAGATTTCCACTTGAGGGACTTTTTTCTGGACCCCTTTCTCCCTCATGTTTAGCCCCATTGCTTTTGAGATTTTAAGACCTTCGCCCTAGTAATTTGGATATTTTAAGACATTTAGCCCCATATCTGTCAATTTTAAGACCTTTCGTGCCGTTAAGGTGTCGATTTTTTCCTGGCGAGCGATAGCGAGCCTGTAATTTAAGAGCAACCGACCTCCGGCCGGGACATTTTTCTACCGAAAAATGTACAAATTTATCTTGAAAGGGTGTCTAGGGGGTGTAATTTTAAGCTTGATGAAAAAGTAGGGAACAAACTAAATACCTCCCCTTAAGATAGTTTTTACCGCCTTTGATTCCTTGAGATTCTTCCTAAATTGCATAACATCGTGCCAAAAACACATCCCTAAATACTGAAGTAATAGCCATAGAAAGCCAACTTGAAATAGTGAGAAGGTTTCATGAAGCGGTACAAACAAACAATGACATGAAGTAAGGAAGGAAGAGGACAACTACGGCAGTGAGCACAACGAAGGGGCGTAGGAATGACAGTGATGGTGATGAAGTAAGGAAGAGAGAGACAACAAAATGAGAGAGTGAGATAGTGAGTGAGTGTGTGTGTGTGTGTGATAGAGAGTAAGATTAAGAGAGAGAGAGTGTGTGGGGAGGGGTGTGTGTGTGAGAGAGAGTGATGGGTGTTGTGGGAGGGCAGCAATTACGAGGGGGGATCCTGGAGGCTGAGGAAGAAGAATAACAAGACATGGAAAACAATAACGAAGAAGAACACAGAAGAAGATGAACACAAAAGATGAACACAGAAGATGAACACAGAAGAAGATGAACACAGAAGATGAACACAAGATGAACACAAAATGAACAAAACAAAATGAACACAGAAGATGAACACAAAAGAAAATGAACACAGAAGATGAACACAAAAGAAAATTAACACAGAAGATGATGAACACAAAAAATGAACACAGAAGATGAACACAAAAGATGAACACAGAAGAAGATGAACACAGAAGATGATGAACACAGAAGATGAACACAGAAGAAGATGAACACAGATGAACACAGAAGAAGATGAACACAGAAGATGAACACAGATGATGAACATAGAAGATGAACACAGAAGGTGATGAACACAGAAGATGAACACAGAAGATGAACACAGAAGAAGATGAACACAGAAGATGAACACAGAAGATGAACACAGAAGATGAACACAGAAGAAGATGAACACAGAAGATGAACACAGAAGATGAACACAGAAGATGAACACAGAAGATGAACACAGAAGATGAACACAGAAGATGAACACAAAAGAAAATGAACACAGATGAACACAGAAGATGAACACAAGATGAACACAAAATGAAAACAAAATTAACACAGATGAAAAAAAATGAACACAAGATGAACACAGAAGATGAACACAAAAGAAAATGAACACAGAAGATGAACACAAACGAAAATGAACACAGAAGATTACGACAAAGAGGGAAATAGCGAAAAAATTAGACAATTATGATAACGCAATGAAAAAAGAAGAAGGCATAAACGAAGAAGAATGATTTTATAGAGAAGATATGGACGATAATTATGAAATGTGAAACGAAAACTCTGCGGCACGACCACCCATAATCACCGCCTCGAATTCCGAAAAAGACCCAATGTCAACAAAACACACGATTCTCTATTATATTATGTATCACCCCAGCATTCTCTAGATAGCGATCAGGTATTCCCTTGAAAGCGTATATTGTGTCGCTCTCCACGACTCTCGCTGGCAGTCTGTTCCACTCTGTCACCACACTGTAGGTGAAGAAACTCTTTGTGACAGCTAGGTTTGGCTTCCTTTTTCTTTTTTTTTTTGGGTCGTTAATTTCATTCCATATCCGCGATTTTCAGTATTATTGTTAAATGTCAATAGCCCATTTCTATCGACTTTGTTGAAGCCTTTCAGTATTTTGAAGCACTCAATAAGTTGACCCCTCAGCCTTCTATTTTTTTTAAGAACAGATCCAATTTCTTAAGGCTTTCATCATATGGTTTAATTCTCAATGATGGTATCATATTTGTCGCTCTGCGCTGCAGATAGATAGATATAGATAGATAGATAGAGAGAGAGAGAGAGGGGGGGGGGGGGGTGACGTGGAGAGAGTACTGTAGTGAAATGAATAAGCTAGTGCAGGAGATTACGAAGACTGAAAATTGCATAACCTCTACGTCAGCCTAGAACAAACGCAGAATGAGTGATGAAGGAGAGAGAGTGAATGAATGAATAATGACCTCTCATCATACATTATACTCTCTCTCCCGGTCTGCTACTACTACAAACACCAAAACTTACATCATTATTCATCTTTTCATTTCCCTGGATCTCTCTCTCTCTCTCTCTCTCTCTCTCTCTCTCTCTCTCTTTTTTTTTTTTTACACACACACTTACAAAAAAAAAAAAAAAAAAAAAAAAAACACACACACACACACCTATTATCTCTGCCCCTCTCCCTCTGTTTATCATGTATTCCTTCCCCTCTGTCTTAGTTATTCAATGTGTGTGCTCTCCTTGGTCCTGCGCTTGGGTTACTATTTCCGAGTCTCCTCA
>CM064524.1:37947382-37970797 GCA_032716605.1 Paralithodes platypus
AGTTTAGTTACTTCAACCTCTGCAGTTGTCTTTGAGTTAGCTGTGGGCAGAAAACTAATTTTGGAGAGGTAATTATAAGAGTGAGAGAACTCTATTTCTTATGGCTAATCTGGCAACCTCTGCGTTATAAAAACGTGAAAGGGTTAACATTAAGCTGGCTACTATTAGACGATTATATTCAGTTTAAAAAGGGCTTCCACCAATTAACAGGCTTCAAACTAATATTAAACGATTATATTCAGTTTAAAAAGGGCTTCCAGCAATTGACAGGCTTCGAACTATCTCACTCAACCCTTTGTACTACCACAGATCCTTCTTAAACTGCACAAAATCGTCTAAATATAGCTAGAATAATAGATAACAGACATCCCCGCTACAGAAGGGGTTAAATACCGTTCTATTATTACAGTTAAATATCAACGAAAGTATGAGTTTTAATTCTAACAAAGCCGGAGATGGTAAAGTGTGTGTGTGTGTGTGTGTGTGTGTGTGTGTGTGTAATAATAATAATAATAATAATAATAATAATAAACGGTTTATTAAAGAATGGCAGCCTCATGAGCTGAAAATACACATTTTACAATTTAGTGGATGAACATGAGATATACAGATATGAAAATGGTAAGCTCAGTTTACAATGTGTGAGTGTGTGTGTGTGTGTGTGTGTGTGTGTGTGTGTGTGTGTGTGTGTGTGTGCGTTCGTGCGTGCGTGTGTGTGTGTGTGTGTGTGTGTGTGTGTGTGTGTGTGTTTGAGTGTGTGTTTGTGTGGTAAGGAGCCAACGGGAAATAAATCGAAAGAATTCTGGGGGTAAAACGGAGGCTTCTCTTATCTAACTGCCAGGGTTCCATTGGTGAGAGAGAGAGAGAGAGAGAGAGAGAGAGAGAGAGAGAGAGAGAGAGAGAGAGAGAGAGAGAGAGAGAGAGAGAGAGAGAGAGAGAGAGCGGAGAGAGAGAAAGGGACGAGGGAAACGAGAGAGAGAGAGAGAGAGAGGTGGATGATAATCAATGGGCACGGTGTTTGAAACCTGAGAGCCATTCTTGGTCTGGAACTTAAGAGAGGTATAAGTAAATCAAGTATGCATTATACGTATAGGCCTATGTATAGGAATATACATGTGCATTAAGGAGACTGTACCGTCGCTTTTCTAGCAACCCACTTCCCTCATCTAGAACCCCATTTGGCAACACTTTCGCCCGATTAACTTTCTTTCTGTCAATGTTAAGACCTTATCCTGCCAATTAGGTGCTCGATTTTTCCTGGCGACAGCGACACGAGCCTTAATTTTAAGAGGAATCCTTCTTCCCCCCCGGTTTCTTTTTTTCTTCGGCAGGACTTTTTTCAAAAAATTTACAAATTTATCTTGAAAGGGGGTCTAGGGGGATTCATTTTAAGCTTGATGGAGGTCTAGCGAGGAAACTAGAAACATAAAATAAATAACAAAATTGACAGAAAGTGAAGGATCTCCCCTTAAAGAAAGAATATATAATTATATATATATATATATATATATATATATATATATATACCGTATATATATATATCATACTTTTTATCCATCAGAAATCTACATCGTTATTGCATGTGTGTTATATCGATGTTGACGGTTTCAAATCCCTTATAGCCTGCAAACGGTCAATTATCAGTTGCGAGCTACTCTTTCATCACCCACTCATTGGTTGCCAGCTCCTCTGTCATCACCCACTCATTGGTTGCCAGCTCCTCTGTCATCACCCACTCATTAATACATACACCGCTACTCGATGTCATCACTAATTCAATTACACAATATTTTGATTAGCCATATAACTGCCTTGATATTATTTTGCATCTTTCTATTGCTCATTAAATTCCTCTCTAGTTGCACAATGCTATTAAAGGCAGTTGGCATCGAATGAAAGCGATAAACTTCTGTATTGATTATATTATGAGGTTTGTTTATCTATTAACTCAGGGGAAGGTATTGAGGGACAAGCCTTTACAACGGCACCTCGTAGCTACTTTCTACGTTTCCTATTTTCTGAAGAGTGGTGAGAGGGGAGAAGGGGTGTTGGAGAGAGAGGAAGCTGTTGTAGTAGCTTTGTTATGTGTGTTACTAGTCTGTATACGTCGTCGAGGTGTCCCCCGACTGGGTGCGAGCATGTGAAACAGGCTAGGACGTACTACCACACCCACTAAATGTCCGCCATGGCTGGGATCGAACCCAGGTCAAGCAGATTAACACGACCGCCTCGGCTATCATGGCGCTAAGTATTGTTCTTTTTTCGCTACATCCACACAGCTATTATGTTCTCAACTTAGACAGAATCTGTACGGTAAGATATTTGAGGTTAGTTAAGGCAGACTACTGTATAGCATCTTATAATTACTACGACCGTATTTCAGCTGGTATTGATTGTTATACCTCCAACTTCCTGACAGCCTGGAACTCGCAAGTGGTCAATTATGATGAAAGTTGTAAACAATAGGTCATAGAAAGTGAACTGCCCCGTATTAAGGGGAGGTTTTTAGTTTGGTCTCTAGATATCCATCAAGCTTAAGATTACACCCATTGAGCCCCATTCAAGATAAAGTTGTACATTTTTCGGTAGAAAAATTTCCCGGCTGAAAGCCGGTTCCTCTTAAATTACAGGATCGCTATCGCTCGCCAGGATAAAATCGACACCTAAATGGCACGAAAGGTCTTAAAATTGACAGAAATTGGTCGAAAGTTCTTAAAATCGTCAACATAATGGAGCGAACGTCTTAAAATCTCAAAAGCAATGGGGCTAAACATGAGGGAGAAAGAGATCCAGAAAACAATCCCTCAAGTGGAAATCTCCCCTTAAGGGACACAATGCAAATCAAAGTGAATGTAGAGCAAAATAAATAATAATATATAAATAAATACAGGATAAATACATAAAAGCAAATGATTAACTAAACATATGTTTGAATAACATTAAGTCTTCGTGAGATACAACAACAACAACAACAACAACAGCAACTACAACAACAACATAAACAACAACAAACAACAAACATAAACAACAACAAACATAAACAACAACAAACAACAAACATAAACAACAACATAAACAACAACTACGACAACATAAACAACAACAACTACGACAACAACATAAACAACAACATAAACAACAACATAAACAACTACTACGACAACAACATAAACAACAACTACGACAACAACATAACAACAACAACTACGACAACAACATAAACAACAACAACTACGACAACAACAAAAAAAAAAAAAAAAAAAAAAAAAAGAAAAACATAAACAACATAAACAACAACAACTACGACAACATAATCAACTACAACAACATAAACAACAACTACAACATAAACAACATAAACAACATAAACAACAACTACTACAACAAACCCATAAACAACAACTACAACTACAACATAAACAACAACAACGACAACAACATAAACAACTACAACATAAACAACAACAACAACTACAAAAACTACAACTACAACAACAACAATCAAAACAACAAGAGTGCAACTATCTAAACAAAAACAGAATGACTAAACAAAATATATAGTAACAAACGAGGCTGAAGCCAAAGCTAATAGCAAGGATCGGGACGGAGGGAGATGATGACGAAAGAGCTGCCTTAAGGGGGTGACCTGCTTTGTTTCTCTCCTTTTCTATCTTTTTCTGGCTTGTATCCATTTGGCCCCATTCAGCCTACTATTTTAAGACGTTTATCCCCATCCAGGTGTCAATTTTTTACTGGTGAGCGGTAGCGAGCCAGCATATTTTTTATTTTTGATGACAGCAGGTTAAATTTGTACATTTTTTGATAGAAAAATTTCTCCGGCGAAGCCGGATTTCTTCATATAATGCTGACTCGCTATCGCTCGCCAGAAAGAAATTGACACCTGGATGAGGATAAACGTCTTAAAATAGTTGGCTGAATAGGGCCGAATGGACACAAGCCAGAGAGAGAGAAAAGGACAAATAACAAAAAGCAGGTCACCCCCCTTAATTACATTGGTCGTTTTTTAGTTAGTGGTCAAGATATTTGGCTCTCTCTCTCTCTCTCTCTCTCTCTCTCTCTCTCTCTCTCTCTCTCTCTCTCTCTCTCTCTCTCTCTCTCTCTCTCTCTCAGTATAAATTGTGGAGCACTAACGGACCAAGCCACTTTAATATTATATCAAACGCATCTAAACGCTGACGTAATAAATCCTATTACTCTTTAAGGGAGCCCACCTCGCTTTTTTTCTCTTTTTCTCTTTCTCTCCCTCTCTCTTTGGCTTGTATCCATTTGGCCTCATTCAGCCTACTGTTTTTAGACGTTTACCCCCATCCAGGTGTCAATATTTTCCTGGCGAGTGGTAGCGAGCCAGCATATACAGTATATATATATTTTTTGACAGCAAGCTAAATTTGTAAATTTTTCGATAGAAAAATGCCTCCGGCGAAGCCGGATTTCTCCAAACAATGCTGGCTCGCTATCGCTCGCCAGGAAGAAATCGACACCTGGATGGGGATAAACGTCTTAAAACAGTTGGTTGAATGGAGCCGAATGGATACAAGCCAACGAGAGAGGGAGAGAAAGAGACAAAGAGCGAGGCGGGCTCCCTTAACAATGACGCCGCTCGCTCTGGTGACAACAAGCCTTCACTCACATCTTCCAAAGTGAACGTAGAGACCATTATATCGAATTTCGCTTCAGTAAATCACCAACACTATTACAATTAACCCTTTCACGCACATATGACGCAGTGGTTGCCAGATTAGCAATAAGAAAGTTATCTCACTCTTTTAATTACCTCTCCAAAATTAGTTTTCTGCCCACAGCTAACTCAAAGACAACTGCAGAGGTTGAAGTAACTAAACTAAAGGTTTCTAAATACCCCTGATGGTAACAAAAGCTTTAAAGTATCCCTAATAGGCTCAACACAGCTAACTCAAAGACAACTGCAGAGGTTGAAGTAACTAAACTAAAGGTTTCTAAATACCCCTGATGGTAACAAAGGCTTTAAAGTATCCCTAAGAGGCTTAAAATCGCGTCATATGTCGGAGAGGGTTAAGCTTCTGAATCGCTGTTATATAATATATCCATGTTCTTTCCTCCCAGTAATATTACAAGGGATAGCTCGTCTATTTTACCTGCTGGTCTATTTAAGGGGAGATAATCCACTGGAGGTATTTTTGTTTCTTCTGGACCCCTTTCTCCCTCATGTTTAGCCCCATTGTTGGTTTAGATTTTAAGACGTTCGCCCCATTAGTTTGGCGATATTAAGAACTTTCACCCCATTTATGTCACTTTTAAGAACTTTCGTGCCATTTAGGGGTCGATTTTGTCCTGGCGAGCGATAGCGAGCCTGTAATTTAAGAAGAAGCGGCCTTCGGCCGGGACATTTTTCTACCGAAAAATGTACAAATTTATCTTGAAAGGGGGTCAAGGGGGTGTAATTCCAAGCTTGATGGAAGTCTAGGAAACACACTAAAAACCTCCCCTTAAGTCTATACGGTATATTCATTTATGTTTTAGTGTCCTCGCTAGACCTCCAGCACACACACCCCTTAGACCACCCTTCAAGATCAATTTGTACAGTTTTCGGCAGAAAAACGTTCCAGCCGAAGGCCGATTCATCTTAAAATTACAGGCTGGCTGTCGCTCACTTAGGATAAAATCAACACCTAAATGGCACTAAAGGTCTTAAAATCGACAACGAAATGGGGTGAAAGGTCTTAAAATCGCCAAACTAATGAACCGAACGTCGTCAAATCTGAAAACTAATGGGGCTAAACATGAGGAAGAAGAGGGCCCAGAAAAACGAGTTAATTCACCCTTATTATACAGATTATTATAGTCAGATTTGCATATAAATTGTATATACAGAATGTTATTACTGGCGTTGGTATTTGCACTGTAAATACCAGTTAAATTAATTATGTAATGTAGGATTCCAATACATAACAATTATTTAATATGACTGCATATTATCGAACATTTCAGTGTGAAGT
Source organism: Paralithodes platypus (assembly GCA_032716605.1). NCBI lineage: Eukaryota > Metazoa > Arthropoda > Malacostraca > Decapoda > Lithodidae > Paralithodes > Paralithodes platypus. Next base: position 37,953,379 of record CM064524.1, read on the forward strand.
TTCAGAATATTGTGTCGTGTGTGTGTGTGTGTGTGTGTGTGTGTGTGTGTGTGTGTGTGTGTGTGTGTGTGTGTGTGTTCCTTCACTGCACACAATTAGTTCAAATGTTATAGCTTATTATCTTATGACTTAAGGGGAGGTTTTTAGTTTGTTTTCTACTCCTCCAGCAATCTTAAAATGTCACCCCCTTGAGCCCCTTTCAAGATAAATTTTTACATTTTTCGGTAGAAAAATGTCCCGGCTGAAAGCTGGTTCCTCTTATATTACAGGCTCGCTATCGCTCGCCAGGATAAAATCGACACCTAAATGGCACGAAAGGTCTTAAAATTGACAGAAATGGGCCGAAAGTTCTTAAAATCGTCAAAATAATGGGGCGAACGTCTTAAAATTAGAAAAGCAATGGGGCTAAACATGAGGGAGAAAGAACTCAAGAAAAAAATCCCTCAAGTGGACATCTCCCCTTAATTGCAATTGCGTACAATGAAAGCCTACACATTAAATAAACACCTGCTAGCAAACACTGCACACATAACCATTCAAAATAATCATACTATATTAATTATCCACACACACGTACACCCAAGAAGCGTACACACACACACACAAGTACACACGTATTCATATCCACACACACACACACACACACACACACACACACACACACACACACACACACACACACAACCATAGACACAGCCGTACACACACACACACAAGTACACACGTAGTCATATCCACACACTCACACAACCATAGACACAGCCGTACACACACACACACAAGTACACACGTAGTCATATCCACACACTCACACAACCATAGACACAGCCGTACACACACACAAGTACACACGTATTCATATCCACACACACACAACCATAGATAAAAACGTACACACACACACCCAAGTACACACGTATTCATATCCACGCACACACACACACACACACAACCAGATAAAAGCGTACACACACACAAGTACACACGTAGTCATATCCACACACACACAACCAGATAAAAGCGTACACACACACAAGTACACACGTATTCATATCCACACACACACACACAACCTATAGATAAAAGCGTACACACACACACACAACCAGATAAAAGCGTACACACACACACAAGTACACACGTAGTCATATCCACACACACACACAACCAGATAAAAGCGTACACACACACACAAGTACACACGTAGTCATATCCACACACACACACACAACCATAGATACAAGCGTACACACACACACCCAAGTACACACGTATTCATATCCACGCACACACACACACACACACAACCATAGACACAGGCGTACACACACACACACACACAACCATAGACACAGGCGTACACACACACACACAACCATAGACACAGGCGTACACATAAACATACACGAAGCAATCACATCCTCAAAAAACAAGCAGGCAGGCTGATGAAATTCTATGCATCCATAAGCCACAAGTTGATTTTTTGTCCATGCAGAAGTGTTGCAAGTGTTGTAGGAACACTTTATATATATATATACCGTATATATATATATATATATATATATATATATATATATATATATATATATATACTGTATATATATATATATATATTTAAGAAATCTAGAATAAAACTTAAAACTGATAGTTATAAAAATAAGCCTAATATCATATACATATTATATTTTATATTCAATGGTAATTAAATTGTCAAATGTAACAATTTGTGTCCCCTTTTGGCCACTTCTCATTTGCTGATTTTTTGTGTTGACATATCTTAGTATATTTTGTGTTGACATATCTTAGTATATTTTGTGTTGACATAATTATCTTAGTATATTTCCCTTGTTATGTATGCATTATACTAATATTAATATGATATTAGGTTATTTATATAACTATTAGTTTTAAGTTATGTATGTATGTATATACAGTATATATATATATTATATATATAAATATATATACGGTATATATTATTTTATGTAGTAATGTGTTCCGAGCGCTAGTGAAACCCGCTGCAAGAATTGGTAACATATTTACATTACATACTTATGTATAAACTTTGCGCCAGTCAAAATATTATAGTATTAACCTATTACATATATTATAGTATTAACCTATTACATATATTATAGTATTAACCTATTACATATATTATAGTATTAACCTATTACATATATTATAGTATTAACCTATACATATATTATAGTATTAACCTATTACATATATTATAGTATTAACCTATTACATATATTATAGTATTAACCTATTACATATATTATAGCATTAACCTATTACATATATTATAGTATTAACCTATTACATATATTATAGCATTAACCTATTACATATATTATAGTATTAACCTATTACATATATTATAGTATTAACCTATTACATATATTATAGTATTAACCTATTACATATATTATAGTATTAACCTATTACATATATTATAGCATTAACCTATTACATATATTATAGTATTAACCTATTACATATATTATAGTATTAACCTATTACATATATTATAGTATTAACCTATTACATATATTATAGTATTAACCTATTACATATATTATAGTATTAACCTATTACATATATTATAGTATTAACCTATTACATTGTATAGTATTAACATATATAGTATTAACCTATTACATATATTATAGTATTAACCTATACATATACCTATTACATATATTATAGCATTAAACCTATTACATATATTATATATAATTACATATACATAATCAAGAACAATACTTATAAGGTTCATAACATTCCTCTATTATTGCTGTTCTACCAATATGGCTCATTATGATCCAGCCAAATATCATAAGCAGTAATGTAGGGCAAATATTACCAGGCCCCGTAATCAAATATTACCAGGCCCCGTAATCAAATATTACCAGGCCCCGTAATCAAATATTACCAGGCCCCGTAATCAAATATTGCCAGGCCCCGTAATCAAATATTACCAGGCCCCGTAATCAAATATTGCCAGGCCCCGTAATCAAATATTACCAGGCCCCGTAATCAAATATTACCAGGCCCCGTAATCAAATATACCAGGCCCCGTAATCAAATATTGCCAGGCCCCGTAATCAAATATTACCAGGCCCCGTAATCAAATATTACCAGGCCCCGTAATCAAATATTACCAGGCCCCGTAATCAAATATTACCAGGCCCCGTAATCAAATATTACCAGGCCCCGTAATCAAATATTACCAGGCCCCGTAATCAAATATTACCAGGCCCCGTAATCAAATATTGCCAGGCCCCGTAATCAATGTTCTCTTTGTCATGTAATTAACCAAGTTGGATGGGTAGTGTCAGACCGCATCAAGACCCGTATGTTGTTATCGTTATTACCGGTGGCGGAGGGGACAGGGGTTTTAGTCACACCGCGATGGGGCACTACTCACTAAGGCAACAGTGATATTATACCCCGTGTCAGTTAACCTGGCACAAATCCTGACCGTTTGTTTGGTCTATTAATTCATTTATTTATATATTTTTTGAGTTTCCTCTCTAGACCTCCATCAAGCTTAGAAAAGAAAAAAAAACTAGACCCACCTTCTAGATAAATTTGTACATTTTTCGGTAGAAAAATTTCCCGGCCGAAGGCCGGTTCCTCTTAAAATTGCAGGCTCGCTATTGCTCGCCATGAAATAATCGACACCTAAATGGTACGATAGGTCTTAAAATTGACAACGAAATGGGGCGAAAGGTGTTAAAATTGCCAAACTAATGGGCCGAACGTCCTATAATCTCGTTTTTTTTTTTCTCTTTCTCTCCCTCTCTCTTTGGCTTGTATCCATTCGGCCCCATTCAGCCTACTGTTTTAAGACGCTTACCCACATCCAGGTGTCAATATTTTCCTGGCGAGCGGTAGCGAGCCAGCACACATATATATATTTGTTTTGACAGCAAGCTAAATTTGTACATTTTTCGATAGAATAATGCCGGATTTCTCCATACAATGCTGGCTCGCTATCGCTCGCCAGGAAGAAATCGACACCTGAATGGGGATAAAAGTCTTAAAACAGTTGGCTGAATGGGGCCGAATGGATACAAGCCAGAGAAAGAGAGAACAGGAGAGTGACCCCCCTTAACACTCAATCCCCCGGGAGACATATGTAACTCACCCACGCCGAAGGGGTTACATTGCTTTCCCCTGAGCTCCTTGTGTTGCTCTTCCCGCGACATCCACTCCATATATCCACACAGAGAGAGGCATTTGTAACCCACCCACGCCACCCTCTCTGTATGTGCGAGGGGTGGGGAGGATGGAGCGGGGGAGGGGGAGGGGTGGTGGAGGGGAGGTGGAGGAGGGGGGAGGTGGAGAGGAGGTGGAGTACGACAAGTGGCGTTCTCCTCACCTCCTCTCTGTATGTGCGGTGGAGGGTGAGGGAATGGGGGAGGAGGAGGGGGAGGGGAGGGGGAGGAGTGGAGGGGGTATAACAAGTAGCGTCCCCCTCACCTCCTCTCTCTGTATGTGTGGTGGGGGGAGGGAACGTGGGAGGTGGAGAGGAGGGGAGGGTAGGGTGGAGTATGACAAGTGGCGTTCCCCTCACCTCCACCAATGTTGCTCTCCTCACAACATACACTAAATCCACATTTGTAACCCACCCACGCGTCGCAAGTGTGTGTGTGTGTGTGACTGTGTGTGTGTGTGTTTAGCGTTCCTCCCAGCCCCTTATGTCGTTCTTCCCTATACACTCGCTTGATCCGTTCGTACAATCTAGGTTATTTTATATTATATTCCAGCCAATCTATCTTTCCTTACGCTCTCCAGCCTTCATGTATGGATATATTTAAGCACACCAGCCTCAATCATTAGTCACTAACTTAAGGGGAGATTTCCACCTGGAGGATTTTTTTTTCTGGACCCCTTTCTCCCTCATGTTTAGCCCCATTGCTTTTGTGATTTTAAGACGTTCGCCCTAGTAGTTTGGACATTTTAAGACATTTTGCCCCATTTTTGTCAATTTTAAGACCTTTCGTGCTATTTAGGTGTCGATTTTTTCCTGGCGAGCGATAGCGAGCCTGTATTTTAAGAGCAACCGGCCTCTGGCCGGGAAATTTTTCTACCGAAAAATGTACAAATTTATCTTGAAAGGGGGTCTAGGGGGTGTAATTTTAAGCTTGATGAACACGTAGGGAACAAACTAAATACCTCCCCTTAATCACACACACACACACACACACACACCAATATCTATATTTATTCACTTGTTTAATGTATATGCACCCTTATTCACTCACTAGCATAACTGTCTTGATGGTGTAATGGTTAGAGCGTGTAAGCTCTGTATGTGATATCCTAGGTTCAAATCCTGGGAGAAGTACATGCTTTCATTAATATCATTTGAGGTGTTACTGGTGTTAAGAACGATGTAAAAATGTACACATTTATCTTGAAGGGGGGTCTAGGGGGTGTTTTTCTAAGCTTGATGGAGGTCTAGCGAGGACACTAAATAAGAAATAAAGGAATAAATTAATTAGGAAAAAAAAAAAAAAAAAAAAAGGCCCATCTCCCCTTACTCCCGACCCATTCTAATACCCAACTCATCTAACTTCCCTGTAGAGTCATTGTGGGTGACAAATGGCCTTCATCTTACCTCCATGGATGTTGTTCTGAACGTACTGAAAATCCATGTGTACCCTATCCCCCACCTCTCTCCTTATATATATATATATATCTTTCTCTCTCTCTCTCTCTCTCTCTCTCTCTCTCTCTCTCTCTCTCTCTCTCTCTCTCTCTCTCTCTCTCTCCCCAACAATACCCGCGCCTGCCCGCATTCTCAGCCCGGGTTATAGTGGTGGCCAATATGCATAAGTCGGCCAGCGCAGGAAGGGGGGGGGGGGGGGTGAAAGAGGTGTGGGGATGGCGGGGGAGTGGGAGGATTGTAAGAGTGGGAGGGGGCAATGTGGTGTGGGTGGATTGTAAGAGTGGGAGGGGGCAATGGGGTGTGGGTCGATTGTAAGAGTGGGGGGGGGCAATGAGGTGTGGGTGGATTGTAAGAGAGGGAGGGGGCAATGGGGTGTGGGGGGATTGTAAGGGTGGGAGGGGGCAATGGGGTGTGGGGGGGATTGTAAGAGTGGGAGGGGGCAATGGGGTGTGGGAGGATTGTAAGAGTGGGGGTCGGCAATGGGGTGTGGGGGGATTGTAAGAGTGGGAGGCGGCAATGGTGTGGGTGGATTGTAAGAGTGGGGGGGGGCAATGGGGTGGGGGGATTGTAAGAGTGGGAGGCGGCAATGGGGTGTGGGGGGATTGTAAGAGTGGGAGGCGGCAATGGGGTGTGGGGGGATTGTAAGGGTGGGAGGGACTGGGTGTGGGGGATTGTAAGGGTGGGAGGGGGCAATGGGGTGTGGGGGGGATTGTAAGGAGTGGGAGGGGGCAAGGGGGGGATTGTAAGGAGTGGGAGGGGGCAATGGGGTGTGGGGGGATTGTAAGAGGGGGGGGCAAGGGGGGGTAGGAGTGGGAGGGGAGGATGAAGTGAGGAGGGTGAGAAGAAGGAGGAAAGAAAGGGAGGTGTACAGTCACTCATACACATTCGTGGACCCCTAGCTATGTTCTTGATTATGCAAATATAGGCATCTGGATTGATTATTGCATGGAACTTGCTTTTCAATAAATAGTATAATATAGTTTTGTTGTTGATGTATAGAAAATTGTATAAATAATGTTGTGGTGTATAGAAAATTGTATACATAATGTTGTGGTGTATAGAAAATTGTATACATAATTTTGTGATGTATAGAAAATTGTATAAATCATTTTGTGATGTATAGAAAATTGTATGCATAATTTTGTGATGTATAGAAAATTGTATAAATAATTTTGTGATGTATAGACAATTGTATGAATAATGTTGTGATGTATAGAAAATTACATAAATAATTTTGTTTCCAGAGACATACATCCATAATTAGAAATAGATGAGGGCCACGATTTTTCAGGAGTGACTGTACGAGTGGAAGGAGGGGAGAATGGGAGGTAGGAAAATGCTAGATATGGAAGAGGTGAGAAGGAAGAGACGGTAGTAAAGAAGGGGAAATAGGAAAACGAAAAGGAACTAATAAGAAGGAGAGGAGGGGTAATACGAGATAAGGAAGAGGTAAGAATAAGGAGACAGCAATAAAGAAGGGGAAGAGGCGAAGAAGGAAGCAAGAGAGAAGGAGAACGGGAAGGATAATAGGTTACAAAGAGGAGAAAAGAAGATAAGATACAATGGAAGAGGCGAATAATAAGAAGAAATCAGGGTAGAGAGAAAGTAGATTAGGAAACACCTCTAATGCCAATCTCACCTTGCACAATTACTCCACTATGATTATGTACGGGTCGGGAAAGAGGAGTGGGAGGGAGAGAGGAGTGGGAGGGGAGTAGGGAGGGTGAGAGGAGCGAAAGGGGAGGAGGAAGGGAAAGAGGAGTGGGAGGGGAGGAGGAGGGAAAGAGTAGTGGGAGGGGAGTAGGAAGAGGGAAAGGGAGGGGGAGGAGGGAGAGAGCGAAAGGGAGGAGAAGGGAAGAGGAGTGGGGGAGTAGGGAGGGTGAGAGAGAAAGGGGGGAGGAAGGAAAGAGGAGTGGGAGTACGAGGTGAGAGGAGCGAAAGGGGAGGAGGAAGGGAAAGAGGAGTGGGAGGGGGAGTAGGGAGGGTGAGAGGAGCGAAAGGGGAGGAGGAAGGGAAAGAGGAGTGGGAGGGGAGGAGGAGGGAAAGAGTAGTGGGAGGGGAGTAGGAAGGGAAAGAGGAGTGGGAGGGGGAGTAGGGAGGGTGAGAGGAGCGAAAGGGGAGGAGGAAGGGAAAAAGGAGTGGGAGGGAAAGAGGTGTGGGAAGGGAAAGAGGAGTGGGAGGGGGAGTAGGGAGGGTGAGAGGAGCGAAAGGGGAGGAGGAAGGGAAAAGAGTGGAGGAAAGAGGTGGGAGGGAAAGAGGGAGGGAAAGAGGAGGGGGAAGGGAAAGAGGAGTGGAGGGAGGAAGGGGAGGGGAGAGGAAGAGAGGAGTGGAAGGGGGGAGTGGAAGGGGAGAGGGTAAGGGGGGAGGGGGAAGGGAAAGAGGAGTGGGAGGGGAGGAGGAGGGATAGGGGAGGGAGGAGGAAGGGAAATAGTGGAGGGGGGGGGAGGGAAAGACGAGAGGGAGGGGAAGGGGAAAGGAAAGAGGAGTGGAGGGGAGGAGGAGGGAAGAGAGGGAGGGAGGAGGGAAAGAGGAGTGGGAGGGGAGGGGGAGGGAAAGAGGAGTAGGAGGGGAGTAGGAAGGAAGAGAGGAGTGTGAGGGGAGTAAGGAGGTAAAGAGGAGTGTAAGGGGAGTAAGGATGGAAAGAGTAGTGGGAGGGGAGGAGGAAGGGAAAGAGGAGTGGGAGGGGAGCATGAAGGGAAAGAAGAGTGGGAGGAGGGAGAGGGAAAGAGTGGTGGGAGAGAAAAAGGAGTGGGAGGAGGGGGAGGGAAAGAGAAGTGGGAAGGAGAGGAGAAAGAGGAGTAGGATAGGAAAGAGGAGTGGGAATGGAGGAAGGGAATGATGAAGAAAAGTAGGAAGTATAGAAAGCGGTGAAGGAGGATATATACGTGGAAAAAGAGTAGATCATGAGAAGAAATAGAGCAAGAAGAAGAAGGAGGGGGGGGGGGGGGGCAACAGAAGAAGGAACGGAGGATCAGGAACGGAACGGACGGAAGTATATAGGAAAGGTGAGGCAAGTCCCCGAGGATGAGGCGTAGGAGCAAGGGGTTAAGTAGGAGGTGGGGGGGGGGGGGCAATGAGAAGGAAGAGGGGGGGGGGGTGGATAGGAGGGAGGAGAGGGGACAACAAAACACAGAACAAAGGAAGAGGAGAAATGAGAAGGACATACATAAAGAGGCTATGGGGTGCATGAAGGTAAAGGGATATTAAGAGGAAGGAGAGGGAGAGGTGTGTGTATGTAAGGACGGAGAGGGGAAAGGTGTGTGTATGTGTGTGTGTGTGTGTGTAAAGGAGGAGAAGGGTACACACAGAGCTGGAGTGGGAGGAGGATAGGTGAATGTGTGCGTGCGTGCGTGTGTGTGTGAGTGTGTGTGTGTGTGTGTGTAAAGGAGGAGAAGGGTACACACAGAGCTGGAGTGGAAGGAAGATAGGTGTGTGTGTGTATGTAAAGGAGGGTACACACAGAGCTGGAGTGGAAGGAGGATAGGTGTCAGGGCAATAGACGTGGGAGTGAACATTATGAGACGAGACGCCACACATGTTTGGGGTCCACAGTGAGGTTGAGGGATTGCTTTGGTTGTATGTAAAAGAGATATACACATACAGTATGTATGTGTATCATGGCTGTATGTAGGGTAAATATACACACATGTCTTTTTATTATGGCTGGATGAAGGATAATTAATATAGCCTACACACATCTGTTATCTTTTTTTCTTTTCTATGTGAGTGAGGGAGACAAAAGGCAGAACTGCCTCTATCGAGTGATTCTCCCAGAATAGAAAGTGACAGGGCCAAAATTAAGGGACATTCGAGCCAAAATGCCTGGACACACGGAGTTTGAAGCAATTTAAGTCATAGGAAGAGGGAAAGACTGAATCTGGGAGAGAGTTCCACAGTTCAGCAGTTGAATAAAAGAAACACTAAGAATAACGTTTCACTCAGGAGTTGGAGAGTTGCACAGAGTAGGGGTGGGATTGTATTGCAAGACGGGTACTACGTACCCTACATAGAGGAGGTGGTATACACTTGGAAAGCTCTGATGAACATTGATTATTATAGTAGCGATAGAATAGCGAGAGAGATGCAACATTGCGGCGTAGAGAGAGAGATTGCAGAGAGTTGGTGAGTGGGCAGGAGTTCATGATACGAAAGGCTTTCCTTTCTACTTTGTCTAGGAGTGCGGTGTGAGAGGATCCTCCCCACACATGTGAACAATACTCAATACAAGGACGCACTGTGCCCCTGTACAGAGCAAGAAGCTGTGCAGGGGTAAAGAACCCCTTGAGACGGTTGAACACACCCAGCTTCTGGGAGGCTACCTTAGCAAGACTGGTATTATGGTCCTTCCAAGTGAGAGCAGAAGAAAAAGAGACACCGAGAATATTGAGAGAAAATGAAAGATTGATTTTTGTATTGTTGAAGTGTAAGGGATAGTCCTCTGGGAGTTCTGAACGGGTAGTAAGGTGGAGAAATTGGGTTTTGGAAGCATTAAAGGCAACAAGGTTTTCTCTGCCTCAATTGGAAATAGTAGTTAGATCAGCAGAAAAGTGTTGCATGGCTTCATTACGTTTGTTTTTGAGGGACTGCTGGCTGGGGCATTCAGGAAACTAATTGTGTAGTGTAAGGTAGAGTCGTCTGCGTATGAATGGATGGGACTGGAGGTACAGCTGAGAAGATAATTTATGAAAATTAGAAAGAGAATGGGAGATAGGACAGAGCCCTGAGGAACACCTGAGTTGATAGGATGAGGAAGTGAGCGATGGCCGCAGCTATGGAACGGCCGGAAAGGAAATTAGAGACAAAGGCACAGATGGAGGGATAGAAACCGAAGGAGGATAGTTTAAAAACAAAAGATTTGTGTCAGACTCCATCGAAGGCCTTTGATATGTCTAGTGCAATATGTAGGATAGATATACACACATATTTGTATATATTGGTTGTATGTAGGATAGATATACACACATGTCTGTATATCTTCGCTGTATGTAGGATAGATACACACATGTCTGTATATCTTGGTTGTATGTAGGATAGATATACATACACACATGTCTGTATATCTTGGTTGTATGTAGGATAAATATACACACATGTCTGTATATCTTGGCTGTATGTAGGATAGATATACACACATGTCTGTATATCTTGGCTGTATGTAGGGTAAATATACACACATGTCTGTATATCTTGGCTGTATGTAGGATAGATATAAACACATGTCTGTATGTCTTGGCTGTATGTAGGGTAAATATACACACACATGTCTGTATATCTTGGTTGTATGTAGGATAGATGTACACACATGTCTGTATATCTTGGCTGTATGTAGGATAAATATACATACACACATGTCTGTTAACTTGGTTGTACGTAGGATAGATATACACACATGTCTATATATCTTGGCTGTATGTAGGGTAAATATACACACATGTCTGTATATCTTGGCTGTATGTAGGATAGATATACACACATGTCTGTATATTTTGGCTGTATGTAGGATAGATATAAACACATGTCTGTATATCTTGGCTGTATGTAGGATAGATATAAACACATGTCTGTATATCTTGGCTGTATGTAGGATAGATATACACACATGTCTGTATATCTTGGCTGTATGTAGGATAGATATACACACATGTCTGTATATTTTGGCTGTATGTAGGGTAAATATACACACATGTCTGTATATATCTTGGCTGTATGTAGGATAAATATACATACACACATGTCTGTATATCTTGGCTGTATGTAGGATAGATATACACACATGTCTGTATATCTTGGCTGTATGTAGGATAAATATACACACATGTCTGTATATCTTGGCTGTATGTAGGGTAAATATACACACATGTCTGTATATCTTGATTGTATGTGAGGGCTGGGACCGAGAAGTGGGAACCGTGAGGGATATACTGGAGGAGGAGCCCAAGAAGAATAAGAATACCCTCAGGAGGTTCTGAAAGAGGTATGACTACAAGGGAAAACTCAATAGCAGGGAGAGAAAGTGGAGAGGAGGAAGGAAGAGACGAAACGAAGGACGGGAAAAGAGGGGAAGGAAGAGGTAGACGTGTAGGATGGAGGGGGTGGGGGGTGAGGGGGTGTGGAGGTGCAAGTGAAGGAAGGGGGCGTGTTATTATAGTCCGCTCATCATATAGGTAAGCCAAATATCTTGACCGCTACTGGCTATAACTAAAAACGACCAAAGTAATTAAGGGGGGTGACCTGCTTTTTGTTATTTCTGTCCTTTTCTCTCTTTCTCTGGCTTGTATCCATTTGGCCCCATTCAGCCAACTATTTTAAGACGTTTATCCCCATCTAGGTGTCGATTTTTTCCTGGCAAGCGATAGCGAGCCAGCATTATATGAAGAAATCCGGCTTCGCCGGAGACATTTTTCTATCGAAAAATTTACAAATTTAGCCTGCTGTCAAACCAAAATAAAAAATATGCTGGCTCGCTACCGCTCACCAGTAAAAAATTGACACCTGGATGGGGATAAACGTCTTAAAACAGTAGGCTGAATGGAGCCAAATGGATACAAGCCAGAGAAAGATAGAAAAGGACAGAACAAAAACAGATCACCCTCCCTTAACCTAATAAGGCCTTTTAATTATGTCTACCATTTGAGAAGAACCAAGCAGGGTATATATAATTATAGGTGTCGCAATGTACAGCCCATTTGCTTTAACCCTTTTTAAGTTGAGGATTTCTGGCCTCCCTATAGTAAGGTAGGTCACACAGGTTTTATGAGTAAAAGTAGTAGAGGCTAGAACGGCGTACGTTTAAGGGAGCCCACCTCGCTTCTTTTGTTTTCTCTTTCTCTCCCTCTCGCTTTGGCTTGTATCCATTCGGCCCCATTCAGCCTACTGTTTTAAGACGTTTACCCCCTTCCAGGTGTCAATATTTTCCTGGCGAGCGGTAGCAAGCCAGCATATATATATTTTTGTTTTGACAGCAAGCTAAATTTGTAAATTTTTCGATAGAAATTTGTTTCCGGCGAAGCCGGATTTCTCCATACAATGCTGGTTCGCTATCGCTCGCCAGGAAGAAATCGACACCGGGATGGGAATAAACGTCTTAAAACAGTTGGCTGAATGGGGCCGAATGGATACAAGCCAGGGAAAGAGAGAAAAAGAGAGAAAGATAAAAAAAAAACGGTGACCCTCCTTAATAACGTAATGAGACAAGGAGCAAACAGTGATACGCCTGGGGTCCAGAATTAGGTTACGTGATGATAGTCGATGTTAGGGCTAGAGGAGGGCAGTAATAATAGTAGGAAGGAGTGATATAATAGAGTGTGCTTTGCCACAGTGTTAATCTTTATGTTTTAGCTCCCTGGAGATTGTAGTGGGTGAGATGGAACAATAAAGACCGGATATAATGGGGTGCTTTCATGACCCAAGACACTCGCGCCAAATTAATAATAATAATAATAATAATAATAATAATAATAATAATCGGTCTATTTCAAGCCGGCAGCCAATGGGGCTCAAAATACACAGACTTAACCTAGATCTTATCCTAAGCGATCAACAGACTGATCCTGGCTGCTAACGAGAGGGGCCTACATACTCCCGAGGGAGTAGGACGTGGGCAGGAGACTTTGTGGGTCACCCGAGACGGTCCGTCCAGACCTTGCCTTCACGGCCAGGGAAAGTTTCTGAGAGAACTTCCCCTGCCGGCGCGTGGGATCGAACCCCAGACACCAGAGCTAGCGCTCCCAATACAGAGTACTAAGGGCGCTCGGCCACCGTGACCGTGAATTAGACCATCTATGGAGTGTTGTCATTATTCCAACTGCGTTACTCGGTTGTAAGCTGCAGTGTATAAGTAGGGTATACTTATATACTTAAGGGGAGGTTTCTAGTTTGTTTCCTATTCCTCCAGCAATCTTAAAATTTCACCTTCTTGACTCCCTTTCAAGATAAATTTGTACATTTTTCGGTAGAAAAATGTCCCGGCCGAAGGCCGATTACTCTTAAATTACAGGCTCGCTATCGCTCGCCAGGATAAAATAGACACCTAAATGGCACAAAAGGTCTTAAAATTGACAGAATGGGGCGGAAATTCTTAAAAATCACAAAAATAATGGGGCAAACGTCTTAAAATCTCAAAAGCAATGGGGCTAGACATGAGGGAGAAAGGGGTCAAGAAAAAAGTCCCTCAAGTGGAAATCTCCCCTTAACCAATATATCTATTATTGGAGACGTTTCATATTTCTTCGACTGGTGCTAGAGTCCCTCAGGCGAGATCAGCTGTTTTGGAAATCATAGCCAGTCTCGTGTGAGGGATCCTTTTCTATCTATCTATCTATCTATCTATCTATATGCTCAGGCCCAATCCCCATTTTTTTTATTTTTATTTTTATTTTTATTTTCTATTTTATTCTATTTTTTTTTTTATTTTTTTTGAGGGATCCTAGCATAGGTAAAAACAACAATGGATCCTCCCTAATAAAATCGATACTACTGTGTTTAACCCCTTCTGTTCCGGCGACGTAATTTGTATTTGATTGTAGCTACTATTAGACGATTTTAGTCAGTTTAAAAAGGGCCTCCAGTACTGATCCGGCATCGAACTATCTCACTTAACCATTTTGACTACCTCAGAGCCTTGTTAAACTACTAGGAATCGTAGAAATATAGCAAGAATACAATTAAATAGACGTCGCTGGTACATAAAGCGTTAAGGGGAGATCTTCACATGAGGGATTTTTTCTTGACCCCTTTCTCCCTCATGTTTAGCCCCATTGCTTTTGATATTATAAAACGTTTACCCCATTCGTTTAGCGATTTTAAGAACTTTCACCCCATATTAAGACCTTTCGTGCAATTCAGGTGTCGATTTTATCCTGGCGAGCGGTAGCGAGCCTGTAATTTAAGAGGAACCGGCCTTTGGCCGGTATTTTTTTTACCGAAAAATGTACAAATTTATCTTGAAAGGGGGTCAAGGGGGTGTAATTTTAAGCTTGATGGAGGTCTAGGGAACAAACTAAATACCTCCCCTTAAGTACTGTATAATCTTACGACACATACCTTAGATATCATACACTACTAATGACTGAGAAACGTAGCATGAAATATTGCAAAATTCTACAGGTTATATCTAATATGGCTAGAGTGTCTGAGTTGTCAAAGCACCCCATTGCAAATGTCGCAAGATGCAGTAGAGATCTCCTTAGAGCCTGTATAACGACGTGTGACAAGCCAGGGAGGGCTAGGGGGGGTAGGGTGAGAGATTGAGGATAGTACAGTCGAGGTTAATAAGTATTGTCAGATAGTTCACAAAGTTTCGGACACTGCCTAATACTCTGAGGGATAAGCACTTTTCCCAGTTGCTATAAAGATACCAATAACACCTTTTGAGCGAAGACCACTGGAATTTATGACAACACTTAATACCCCCGATTGTACAGTACTCTACAATGGTATAATATGGGAAAGGATGTGGTAGTACTATTACTAGTAGTAGTAGTAGTAGTAGTAGTAGTAGTAGTAGTAGTAGTAGTAGTAGTAGTAGGGTACCGGTACTAAATATCAAGCTATTAATTAATGATTTTGTTTTAAAACAATAAATATATAATTTATTTTTTATTAATGTATATTATGAAATAAAAAGTATTGATTGATCGAGTAGTAGTCATATTAGTAGTAGTAGTAGTAGTAGTAGTAGTAGTAGTAGTAGTAGGTGAAGCCTTTCACTATTTAAGAAAGCTTTAAAATAATAATAATTATAATAATGTTAAGGAATAATGATGGACGTAGCAAGAGAGGAAAGGTCTCAGTGAAAATGGCAGTGAGCGAGAAGGATGTCACGGGAAGGATATTTCACTCCAACACCTCAAAGAAATGTTGAAAGGCGGGTGGCTGCCGAAAATAGAACAGAACAAAAAAAACATAAAGGCGAACTAAAATAAAAATGCAAAGACCTAAATTTGACGTATGTTCATTAACAAAAAGAGAGAGAGAGAGAGAGAGAGAGAGAGAGAGAGAGAGAGAGAGAGAGAGAGAGAGAGAGAGAGAGAGAGAGAGAGAGAAGAGGGGGGGGGGTGCTAATCTGCACGCATGAATAAAAAGAGAAGGGAATATGAAGACCATTCTTTACAAAGGAAAGGGTGTAAGGAGGAGGAGGAGGAGGAGGAGGAGGAGGAGGAAGAGGAGGAGGAAGAGGGTGACGAGAAGGAAAAAGAAGCAAGAGAAAGCGTAGGAGAAGGAGCAGAAGAATGAAGAAGAACATGAGGAAGAAAGAGAGAGAGAATGAAGCAGAGAAGGAGAAGGAGAGGAGAATTAGCAGGAGAACGAAGATGTGGGAGGAGGAATGAAGGATAGGAGGAGGAGGAATGAAGGATAGGAGGAGGAGGAATGAAGGATAGGAGGAGGAGGAATGAAGGATAGGAGGAGGAGGAATGAAGGATAGGAGGAGAATACATAGGTGAAGGAAGAAGGAGGAAGTTAAGGAAACTCATGAAGAGAATGAAAATTAATAATAGAAGAGGAGTTAAGGGGAGATTTTTAGTTTGCATCCTAGGATCCCATCTAGCATTTACAAAATGCCCTCAAGACCCCCTTTCGATACATATTTGTACATTTTATCGGTAGAAAAATGTCTCGGCCGAAGGTTGGTTCCTCGAAAACTACAGGCTTGCTATCGCTGGCCAAAACAAATTGACACCTAATTAATGGCACGTAAGGTCTTAAAATTGACAAAAATTGGGTGAAATGTCTTAAAATCACCTAACTAACGGGGCGAACGTCTTAAAATCACAAAACTAATGGGATTAAATATGAGGGAAAAGGAGGTCCGAAAACAAAAGTGAAAACCTCCCGTTAAGATGAGGAGGAAGAAGGAAGGGAAGAAGGAAGGGAAGAGGGAGGAGAAGGAAGGAGGAGGAGAAAGAGAGAGACGAAGTGGAGGATGTGTGGAAATGTCAAATGTCGCGAGCGGCTTCATAAGTCTTGAAACTGGCCGGGGGTGGGGGGGGGGGGGGGGGGGGGGCAATGGGGGGGAATGGGGGGGGGTTACTGAGGAGATAAGTAGGCAGGTACAATCGGTTGCCATAGTCTCTATCTAGCCCACTCATATGAATTCGTGGGCACCCTATGTATTTCTTTATGCAAATATATATATATATATATATATATATATATATATATATATATATATATATATATATATATATATATATATATCTGGATTGAATTATGGATAAAATTTACTTTTCAATAGATATTAAATATAGATTTGTAGTTGATATATAGAAACTAATATTCATAAATCTGTTTCCAGGGACATATATCCATAATTAGAATTAGGTTAAGGGGAGGTATTTAGTTTGTTCCCTAGACCTCCATCAAGCTTAAAATTACACCCCCTTGAGTCCCTTTCAAGATAAATTTGTACATTTTCCGGTAGAAAAATGTCCCGGCCGAAGGCCGGTTCCTCTTAAATTACAGGCTCGCTATCGCTCGCCAGGATAAAATCGACACCTGAATTGCACGAAAGGTCTTAATATGGGGTGAAAGTTCTTAAAATCGCTTAACTAACTAATGGGGCAAACGTTTTATAATATCAAAAACAATGGGGCTAAACATGAGGGAGAAAGGGGTCAAGAAAAAAATCCCTCAAGTGGAGATCTCCCCTTAAGTCCACGAATTTGTATGAGTGGGCTAGATACACAACAAGAACACAAGAAAATGGGAGCCCGCAGAAAGCCGATTGGCCCACACAAG
>CM064524.1:37970897-38023397 GCA_032716605.1 Paralithodes platypus
TAGAACACATTCAGTGTTTATAGTTCAAGTTACGCGTTTGAAAATGTTAAAATGGACCAAGTCATGTTTATTTCATATTAAATGTTAAAATGGACCAAGTCATGTTTATTTCATATTAAATGTTAAAATGGACCAAGTCATGTTTAATTTCATATTAAACTGTTAAAATGGACACAAGTCATGTTTTATTTCATATTAACATGTTGTAAAATGGACCAATGTCATGTTTTATTTACATATTAAATGTTAAAGATGGGACCAAGTCATGTTTATTTCATATTAAATTGTTAAAATGGACCAAGTTCATGTTTTTATTTCATATGAAATGTTCATCATATTCAATGTTATAAAAATGAACCAAAGTCATGTTTATTTGCCTATGTAAATGTTGAAAATGGACCAAGTCATGGTTTTATGTCATATTAAATGTTCACATGGACGCAAGTCATGTTTATTTCATTTCCTATTACTGTTTTTTAAAATGGACCAAGTCATGTGTATTTCATATTAAATGTTAAAATGGACCAAGTCATGTTTATTTCATATTAAATGTTAAAATGGACCAAGTCATGTTTATTTCATATTAAAAACAAAAAAAAAAACCTCGCCGGTACAGCAGGGGGTTAGAGGTAAGTATTTCTTAAGGGGAGATATTTCCACTTGAGGGACTTTTTTCTTGACCCCTTTCTCCCTCATGTCTAGCCCCATTGCTTTTGAGATTTTAAGACGTTAGCCGCCATTAGTTTGGGGGGGTGATTTTTAAGGAATTTCCCGCCCCATTTCTGGTTCAATTCTTAAGACCTTTCCTGTGCCATTTTAGGGAGGTGGTTATCGATTTTATCCTGGCGAGAGATAGCGAGCTTGTAATTTAAGAGTAATCGGCCTTCGGCCGGGACATTTTTCCAACGAAAAATGTACAGTTTTATCTTGAAAGGGGGGGTCAAGGGGGCAAGGGGTGTGAAATTTTTAAGAATTGCTGGAGTGAGTAAGGAAACAAACTAGAAACCTCCCCCTTTAATTGACGTCATTGAGTATTGATATGAAATCGGACCACATTATAATTTTATAGTCTCTTTAAGGGAGGTGAGTGGTGGTGGGGTGACCTGTTTTGTTCATCCCTTTCTATCTTTTCTCTGGCTTGTATCCATTTGGCCCCATTCAGCCTACTGTTTTTAAGGACTGTTCTCTTCCCCCCATCCAGGGTGTCAATTTTTTTTTTTTTTTTGTTACTGTTTGGGTTTGAGCGGTTAGCGAGCCAGCAGTATTTTTTATTTTTGTTTGACAGCAGGGTCTAAATTTGTAGCATTTTTCAATAGAAAAATGTCATCCCACCCCGGACCCCGCCCAACCACCCGCCCCGCCGTCCCACCACCCACCTCCTGCCACCCCCCCCCCGCGAAGCCGGATTTCTTCATATAAAAAAATTGCTGGCTCGCTATAAATCGCTCCGCTACCGGGTTTCGCTTACGGGCTCGCCAGGAAGAAGAAGAACTCGACACCTAGATGGGGATGTAAAACGTCTTTTAAAATTTTTTAGTTGGGGCTGAATGGGGCCGAATGGATACAAGCCAGAGAAAGAGAGAAAAGGACAGAAATACCAAAAAGCACCATCTCAACGCCCACATCTTCTCCCCGATCATTTCTAAAAGGATTTCATTGCCCCAGCTTTGATCCCCAAGGCGCATCACCTCTTCAGTCCCGAGCCCCATATATTTTTACACACTAGGTTTCCTTAGGTCGCTTTACCATTGCCATCACTTCGGGTTTTCGTGTATTTTTCTAAGAGGGGCTTTTAGAGTGCGTGTGAGCTTGTGTGGGTGTGGGTGTGGGTGTATGTGTATGTGTATGTGTGTGTTTGTGTGAGTGTGTGTCCGTGTGTGTATATTTCTAAGAGGGTCTTTTAGAGTGTGTGTGAGCTTGTGAGCTTGTGTGTGTGTATGTGTATGTGTGGGATTGTGTGTCCGTGTGTGTATTTTTCTAAGAGGGGTTTTTAGTGTGTTTCCTTGCTAGTGTGGGTATGTGGGTGTGTGTGTGTGTGTGTGTATGTGTGTGTGTGTAATGCTGCCATCTCTCATATTCGTGTAACGTTGGGAGGCGAGGGTTTCACCGCTGGTTAGCTGGCTTATTTACTGTTATATATACTATTTTTGCTCTCTCTCTCTCTCTCTCTCTCTCTCTCTCTCTCTCTCTCTCTCTCTCTCTCTCTCTCTCTCTCTCTCTCTCGCCTATCTCGCCCCTCTCTCTCTCTCTCTCTCTCTCTCTCTCTATCTCTCTCTCTCTCTCTAGCCTCTCTCTATCTCTCTCTCTCTCTCTCTCTCTCTCTCTCTCTCTCTCTGCTATCTCTCTCTCTCTCTCTCTCTCTCTCTCTCTCTCTCTCTCTCTCCTCTCTTTCTCTCTCTCTCACTCTTATAATTCCCTCTCCCAAGTCAGTTTTTTGGACTCAGCTATCTCAAAACAACTTCAGACGTTGTAGTAACTAGACTAAAGACTAAATACCCCTGATAGTAACAAAGGCTTATCGATAGTTTTACACTCGATTATCTCCCGCTGGACCCCTCTTATCTCCACATGTTTAGACCCATTGCTTTTCGATTTTAAGACTTTCGCCCTAGCAGTTGCCAGATTTGAAGAAAATTAGCCCTTTCACACTCAATTATATTACCTTTCGTGCCAAAATTAGTTTTTCCTGCACAGCTAACGCAATTTATTAAACCCTCCAAAATTTTTTCTGCAGAAAAAGTAACTAGTTTACCTAAACAGGTTTCTAAATACCCCTGATGGTAACAAAGGCTTTAAGGGGAGATTTCCACTCGAGGGATTTTTTTTCTGGACCCCTTTCTCCCTCATGTTTAGCCCCATTGCTTTTGAGATTTTAAGACTTTCGCCCTAGTAGTTTGGACATTTTAAGACATTTTGCCCTATTTCTGTCAATTTTAAGACCTTTCGTGCCATTAAGGTGTCAATTTTTTCCTGGCGAGCGATAGCGAGCCTGTAATTTAAGAGCAACCGGCCTCCGGCCAGGAAATTTTTCTACCGAAAAATGTACAAATTTATCTTGAAAGGGGGGTCTAGGGGGTGTAATTTTAAGCTTGATGAAAACGTAGGGAACAAACTAAATACCTCCCCTTAAAGTATCCCTAATCGGCTCAAAATCGTTAAAATTGTTACTTAACCCTTACAGCACCGGTGCCGTCCTTTCGAATTTATTCTGGTTACTATTAGACGAATATATTTTGTTTCCAAAGGGCCTCCCGCGATGAACAGCCTTAATTAAAATGATCGAACTTAACCCATTGTACTATCACAGACCCTTCTCAAAGTGCACACATAATGCTTAATATATAGCTAGAATAAAATGTAAAAGACGTCGCCGGTACAACAGGGGTTAATATGCGACACAACACACCCAAAATAATGCGACACAACACACCCAAAATAATGCGACACAACACACCCAAAATAATGCGACACAACACACCCAAAATAATGCGACACAACACACCCAAAATACTGCGACACAACACACCCAAAATAATGCGACACAACACACCCAAAATATTGCGACACAACACACCCAAAATATTATCTTGTTGACTGCCTGACGTGTTTACATGCGGGCTGCTATCGTCAATGTTCATGGTCAATATACAGTAGTTCTGGCAAAGTTTATGGAAATGGTAACGGGTACTAGCATCGGAAACTACGGTCCACTTAGCAGCGGGTGCCCAACCCCGAAAGGGGTTGAAATAGGGGAGCTATCCCCCCGCCAAAGGCGGCTTTCTAGGGCCTTTCCTAGCTGATGCTGAGAGGATTGGGTTCTAGTCATGTGGTGATGGGCTGGTCTATCAGAGTGAGAACTGAGCGATCTCTGCCATACCCATAGCTTACTCTGACTGTTCCTTTTACTTATATATTTTCTAGATCTCAAGTGACGGCGTCTCTTCCGTGGATTGACCTCCCAATCTACCAAGATTGGAAGCCAAAGCGTCACATTTTTCCTTTGCCCCTCAACTTTCTCTTCAGAATTGCTGAGGGGCACAGGGCCCTGGGTGGGGCTTTGGTTTCCCGGGCGTTTCCGCACCCTCCTCAGCTCCCCGCCATGGAGTGGCTTCGGTCACCCAGGCTTTATTGTGGTCGGCAGGGAGGGTTCTGTGGGGGCGCTCGGTTATGGCCGATACTTTGGCCGGGGATACTTTAAAGCCTTTGTTAGCATCAGGGGTATTTAGAAACCTTTAGTTTAGTTACTTCAACCTCTGCAGTTGTCTTTGAGTTAGCTGTGGGCAGAAAACTAATTTTGGAGAGGTAATTATAAGAGTGAGAGAACTCTTATTTCTTACTGCCAATCTGGCAACCTCTGCGTCATAAATGCGTGAAAGGGTTAATTATTATTGAGGATCTTGCTTGCTTTTGCCATTTTCGAGCAATATATTTAAGTTTGTCCCCTAGGCTGAACAAAAAAGTAAGAACAAAATATCGCCTTCCCAAATAACCTTCAAACTAAAAGATGCCCATCAAGACTCCCTTCAAGCTAAATGTTTACATTTTTCGATAGAACAATATCCCAGCCGAAGACCAATTTCTTCTAAACAACATCTGAATGAGATGAAGCGTCTTATTATCCTAGCTATGACTCGCCAAGAAAATAAAATCAACATCTGAATGGGGTGAAGCGCCTTATTATCGAACAGAGGGGGTGAAAAGTCTTAAAATCTCAAAAATAATGAAGCAAAACAGGGGAGACCCAAAAAGATCTCCTTCGGACCAAATAGGGTTAAGTTAAATAAAAACGTCGAGCAACAGCAAGAAAACACAACTTAAGGGGAGACGAGTCGCTTTTCTAGACCACCTTCTCCCTCATCTTTAGACCCATTAGTGTGGCGATTTTATGAACTTTCGCCCCATTTCTGTCAATTTTAAGACCTTTTCTGTCAATTAGGTCTCGATTTTTTCCTGGCGAGCGATAGCGAGCCTGTAATTTAAGAGGAATCGGCCTTCGGCCAGGAAATTTTATCTTGAAAGGGGGTCTAGGGGGCTTCATTTTAAGCTTGATGGGAGGTCTAGCGAGGAAACTATAAAAATAATAAATAAATACAAAAATTGACAAAAACTGAAGGATCGCCCCTTAGGTAATAATCTCAAGAGAATTTCATAAACTGAACGAAACTGTAAACCGTTATGTGTGCCATTACATTTTCCACCTCCCACTGTAGCAATGAGAAAGGTGGACCCCGGATCTAAAAATAAGCTAAAGATCGTGAACCTAACTCGGAAAATTGGGTGTAATTTAATTTGTTCCCTGGGAGAGTGGATGTGGCTAGGTGTCCCCCCCCCCCCCATTACACACACACTCTCTCTCTCTCTCCCTTTCCTTCCCTCCCTCCCTCACTGTCACACTTTGGATATTTATCAGGTACATTATATCTTAATATAAATATAAAATCGTATCCTAATTCAGGATCCATCAAGGGCGTCACAAAAGTGTTGTCCTATAAACTAAGTATGTGTCTTTGGCATTATATTAGCATCTACTGTATACTGTAGTCTATTCATTGTAAGTAGGCCAATAATCCCAACTACTTACCTCTGTAACTAAAAAACGACAAGAGTAATCAAGCTAATATATCTACCATTTGGGAAGAATCAGCCAGGGAATAGGAGTGGAAAATTACAGCCCATTTGCTTCAACCCTTTCTGAGTTATTAGAGGTTAGAGTTAAAATTCGTGGCCTACCTATAATGAACAGGATTTAGTATACCAAACAGTTAGCTGAAAAAAGGTATACATTCTACACTGTCCCTTCTCCCGTGCTGTTCCTGCCACACCTCTCCATCCGCATTATATCTCCTACACATGTCCCACCCACAATAACTCCCCCACACTCCCTATGGTCCACCCACACCAACCAATCCAGTCTCTCCCACCCACACTCAATACTTCACTGCCACATCAACCCACTCCCCCACCCTCACCACCCACAACAACTTCATCACTCCCACATCAACACTCCCCCACAACCACTGCCACATCAACCAAATCCCCCACCCCCACTCTCACCCACCCACAACAACTCCATCACTCCCCCACAACCACTTTTTCCCACCCACACCATCACTCCTACATCAACACTCTCCCCCACACCCACTCCATTACTCCCACATCAACACTCTCCCACAACCACTTTTTCCCACCCACACCATCACTCCTCCATCAACACTCTCCCCCACACCCACTCCATCCCTCCCACATCAACACACCCACACCCACAGCTCCCTTTATTACCACTCCGACCTTTCTACTCTCTATTTTTCCTGCCCCTGTATCTTTGTTTTATCTCTTCCTCCTCTACCCTTGTTTTATTGTTCTTTTGTTTTGTGTTTTATTGTGTCTTCCTCTGTGTTTTTGTTTTATTGTATCTTCCGTTGTGTTTTTGTTTCATTGTGTCTTCTGTTGTGTATTTGTCTCTGTTTTACCTCTCCCTTTATCCTTGTTTTAGTGTACCTTTGTTTTGTGTTTTTGTTTTGCTGTGAATTCCGTTGGGTGTTTCTTTTAGTGTGCACATTCCATTATACAGTATATATATATCCACATCAGTTTATACCTTGGTATTTCTTTTTCACCCATTTATTATTATTTTTCATCTCATATTTTCATCAATCTACCGTATTTCACTAATGTTTATATCAATGTCATTCATATTTCAAAATGCGAATTATACATAGCATTTTACATGATATCTTTATTTCCTTCCCACCGTTAATTTGACATATATTTACCCTTTTTACCCCTTTTCAAAGTTAATCGGAAGTATTTAAGTCTGAATCTAATTTCTGAAACAATTTTATCTACTGTAAGATTATATTTTCGTTTAATTTTAATGTATTCAAGCTCTATATACAATTATTATTAATGTATCATATTGTACATTCCCTTCAGTTTAAAGTTTGGCCATCTCTTCAAATAATTTTCGAGAAATCACATACCCACCAACACAATATTTAGGAGGGTTTTCTGGACCACTTTCTCCCTCATGCTTAGCCTCTTTAGATTTGGTCATTTAAGACCTTCGCCTCATAAGTTTAGGTATTATAAGGCCTTTCCTGACATTTTGGTGTAGATTTGTTCCTGGCGAGCAATAGCAAGCCTGCAATTTAGGAGGCCGGGCCATGCACAAATACATTCCAAAGTTGGGTCTTGGGGGTATTTTTTACAGAAACTTGATGGAGGTCAAGGGAGGAATATAATAATAATAATATTAATAACAAAAATAAATAAATTATGATGTTTAGAATAATCTCCCCTTAACCCTCTCCGACATATGACGCAATTTTGAGCCTATTGGGGATACTTTAAAGCCTTTGTTACCATCAGGGGTATTTAGAAGCCTTTAGTTGTTACTTCAACCTCTGCAGTTGTCTTTGAGTTAGCTGAGGGCAGAAAACTAATATTGGAGAGGTAATTATAAGAGTGAGAGAACTATTTCTTATTGCTAATATGGCAACCTCTGCGTCATAAATGCGTGAAAGGGTTAAAGGTTTCCCACTATATTCCACATCAAAGACGGCTCCTAGGAGGTGTAGAAGTGAGAGCGACAACATTGCGGGGAGATTTCCACTTGAGGGATTTTTTTCTGGGCCCCTTTCTCCCTCATGTTTAGCCCCATTGCTTTTGAAATTTTAAGACGTTCGCCCCATTAGTTTGACGATTTTAAGAACTTTTGCCCCATTTCTGTAAATTTTAAGACTTTTCGTGCCATTTAGGTGTCGATTTTATCCTGGCGAGCGATAGCGAGCCTGTAATATAAGAGGAACCGGCCTTTGGCCGGGAAATTTTTCTACCGAAAAATGTACACATTTATCTTGAAAGGGGGTCTAGGAGGTGTAATTTTAAGCTTGATGGAAGTTTTAGGGAACAAACTAAAAACCTCCCCTTAACGTCAGTATCTAAATACAATTATATTATATTATTATTATATAATGATCGTATTATATAGTGATTGTATTATATAGTGATTGTATTAGTGATTGTATTATATAGTGATTGTATTATATAGTGATTGTATTATATAGTGATTGTATTATATAGTGATTGTATTATATAGTGATTGTATTATATAGTGATTGTATTATATAGTGATTGTATTATTTAGTGATTGTATTATATAGTGATTGTATTATATAGTGATTGTATTATATAGTGATTGTATTATTTAGTGATTGTATTATATAGTGATTGTATTATATAGTGATTGTATTATTTAGTGATTGTATTATATAGTGATTGTATTATATAGTGATTGTATTATATAGTGATTGTATTATATACTGATTGTATTATATAGTGATTGTATTATATAGTGATTGTATTATATAGTGATTGTATTATATAGTGATTGTATTATTTAGTGATTGTATTATATAGTGATTGTATTATATAGTGATTGTATTATATAGTGATTGTATTATTTAGTGATTGTATTATATAGTGATTGTATTATATAGTGATTGTATTATTTAGTGATTGTATTATAGTGATTGTATTATATAGTGATTGTATTATATAGTGATTGTATTATATAGTGATTGTATTATATAGTGATTGTATTATATAGTGATGTATTATATAGTGATTGTATTATATAGTGATTGTATTATATAGTGATTGTATTATATAGTGATTGTATTATTTAGTGATTGTATTATATAGTGATTGTATTATATAGTGATTGTATTATTTAGTGATTGTATTATATAGTGATTGTATTAGTGATTGTATTATATAGTGATTGTATTATATAGTGATTGTATTATATAGTGATTGTATTATATAGTGATTGTATTATATAGTGATTGTATTATATAGTGATTGTATTATTTAGTGATTGTATTATATAGTGATTGTATTATATAGTGATTGTATTATATAGTGATTGTATTATTTAGTGATTGTATTATATAGTGATTGTATTATATAGTGATTGTATTATTTAGTGATTGTATTACAGTGATTGTATTATACAGTGATTGTATTATATAGTGATTCTATTATATACTCATTGTATTATATACTGATTGTATTATAGTGATTGTATTATATAGTGATTGTATTATATAGTGATTGTATTATATAGTGATTGTATTATATAGTGATTGTATTATATAGTGATTGTATTATATAGTGATTGTATTATTTAGTGATTGTATTATATAGTGATTGTATTATATAGTGATTGTATTATTTAGTGATTGTATTATAGTGATTGTATTATATAGTGATTGTATTATATAGTGATTGTATTATATAGTGATTGTATTATATAGTGATTGCATTATATAGTGATTGTATTATTTAGTGATTGTATTATATAGTGATTGTATTATATAGTGATTGTATTATATACTGATTGTATTATATACTGATTGTATTATATAGTGATTGTATTATAGTGATTGTATTATATACTGATTGTATTATATACTGATTGTATTATATAGTGATTGTATTATATAGTGATTGTATTATATACTGATTGTATTATATACTGATTGTATTAAATACTGATTGTATTATCGAGTGATTGTATTAAATAGTGATTGTATTATAACTTATGGACAAAAATCGAAATATTGAATCCAGTTTTCGAAAGGGAGCATTTACGTTTTACTACCGTTAACCCCTTGAAGCTCAGACGCGTTTTAGCAGTTTATTTTTGGCTGTCACTAGACGATTGTATGCAGCTTAGTAAGGATCCGTGGGTATTAAATGGGTAAAGACTATATGAATCAACCCTCTGACTTCCATATATCCTTCCTAATCTGAATACAATCGTCGAATAATAGCCAGAAAACAAAACAAGTGCGTCATCGATCCTCAGAGGGTTAAGGGGAGGTTTTTAGTTTGGTCCCTAGACTTCCATCAAGCTTGAAATTACACCCCCTTGCCCCCCTTTCAAGATAAATTTGTACATTTTTCGGCAGAAAAATGTCCCGGCTGAAGGCCGGTTCCTCTTAAATTACAGGCTCGCTTTCGCTCGCCAGGAAAAAATTGAGACCTAAATGGGACGACAGGTCTTAAAAGTGACATAAATGGGGTGAAAGTTCTTAAAATCGTCAAAATAATGGGGCGAACGTCTTAACATTAGGAAAACAATGGGGCTAAACATGAGGGAGAAAGGAGTCAAGAAAAAAATCCCTCAAGTAGAAATCTCCCCTTAAGAGCAGTTTGTTTTCAGAGCCTTCTTCTCCCTCATGTTTAGCCCCCTTAGTTTCGAAAATCTAAAGCGTTCGTCTTATTAGTTTGCCCCATTTGTTTTGGTCAATATTAAGACCTTTTGTGCCATTTAGGTAACGATGGAGGCTTGATGGAGGTCTAGCGAGGAAACTAGAAAAATAATAAATAAATAAAAAAAAATGAAAAACTGAAGGATCTCCCCTTAACCATTTATCAGGTATTGTGTATGCAATGCATTTTTCCACCCCATATAGTTTTTAGAATTGCTTAATTAATCCATTCAATATTATAACACCTTTTGCCACTTTATTATGGCTAACATTATCCGTCTTTACTCAGCTCAGTAAGGCCCTCTAGGAATACAAGGAGTACAAAGTTATCTTAACCCTCTCCGACATATGACGCGATTGTGAGCCTATTAGGGATACTTTAAAACCTTTGTTACCATCAGGGGTATTTAGCAACCTTTAGTATAGTTACTTCAACCTCTGCAGTTGTCTTTGAGTTAGCTGAGGGCAGAACACTAATTTTGGAGAGGTAATTATAAGAGTGAGAGAACCCTTTCTTATTGCTAATCTGGCAACCTCTGCGTCATATGTGCGTGAAAGGGTTAATAACCCTTGGACTTCCCAAATTCCTTCCTGAACTGAATCAATTCGTCTAGAGAGAGAGCCAGCACAGAATGAAAGGATGCGCCATGGAATACTGAGAGGGTTAATACAAATAGTTTGGAATTACCTGGGTTAAAATATATAAGTAAAGCCGGTATCACACGAGCGCGTTTTCCCTCAACATTTATACTCAACACTGGTCTGGCAGCTTATGAGGTCAACATTTAATACATTATTTTCTGCCACCTAAATTTATCTCTCACCAGTCTAGTTTCTGATACCAGGGCAGAATATTCCAGAAATGATGCCAGAAAAATGTTGATCATCGAATGTTGACTATAAAAGCTCTCGTGTGATACCGGCTTAAGAGAGTGAACTTGTCAAATTAAAAGGTGGGTGACACGTGACTCCTGACAGTGGGCGGGCGAGCGGTGGGTGGAAGTGGTGGGCGGGAACATATAGATAGACTGACAGGTGGGTGGGCGTGAATATAGAGATAGGCTGACTGGTGGGTGGGTGGAAGCGGTGGGCGGGAACATACAGATA
The DNA here is from genome assembly GCA_032716605.1 of Paralithodes platypus. Taxonomy (NCBI): domain Eukaryota; kingdom Metazoa; phylum Arthropoda; class Malacostraca; order Decapoda; family Lithodidae; genus Paralithodes; species Paralithodes platypus. The sequence goes on from CM064524.1 coordinate 37,982,282, forward strand.
GGCGGACTGGTGGGTGGGTGTGTGGGTGGGCGTGAATAAAGAGATAGGTTGACCGGTGGGTGGGTAGAAGCGGTGGGCGTGAACAGACTAATTGGCACGCACCAAATTTGCCGTGTTTTCCATGAAGAGACGCGGGCGCCAGGGAGATTTTATATAACTCTGTTCTGAACGTCCGCACAGTTACAAGATATAATATTATACTGTTGGGATTCAAACTCGGACCTAAACGAAATTTATAGCATTATATTTATAGTATTATAGGATTACATACTGTATTATAGTATTTATAGCATAATTTCGCAATAGCGCCAACGAACTTGACAATAATCTTGACCCCTTAAGGGGAGATTTCCACTTAAGGGATTTTTTCCTTACCCCTTTCTCCCTCATGTTTATTAACCCCATTGTTTTTGAGAATTTAAGACGTTCGCCCCATTAGTTTGGCGATTTTAAGAATTTTCACCCCATTTATGTAACTTTTAAGACCTGTAGTGCCATTTAGGTGTCGATTTTTTCCTGGCGAGCGATAGCGAGCCTGTAATTTAAGAGGAACCGGCCTTCGGCCGGGACATTTTTCTACCGAAAAATATAAAAATTTATCTTGAAAGAGGGTCAAGGGAGTGTAAGTTCAAGCTTGATGGAAGTCTAGGAAACACACTAAAAACCTCCCCTTAAGGGCAGGTTTTTAGTGTGTTTCTTAGACTTCCATCAAGCTTGAAAAAACACCCCCTTGACCCCCTTTCAAGATAAATTTGTACATTTTTCGGTCGAAAAATGTCCCGGCCGAAGGCCGATTCCTCTTAAAATACAGGCTCGCTATCGCTCGCCTGGAAGAAATCAACACCGAAATGGAACGAAAGGTCTTAAAAGTTACATAAATGGGGCGAAAGTTCTTAAAATCGCCAAATTAATGGGGCAAACGTCTTAAAATTTCAAAAGCAATGGGGCTAAACATAAGAGAGAAAGGGGTAAAGAAAATAATCCTTCAAGTAGAAATCTGCCCTTAACTTCTCATAACTCAAAAATGAATGAAAGCAATCGAGCTTGACATTTCCATAGTTTGGGAAGAGCCCACCAGGAAACAGGTGTGGATATTTACAGCCAGTTTGCTCTAGGCCCATTTAAGTTATGAGGGGTTAAGGGGAGATCTCCACTTGAGGGATTTTTTTCTTGACCCCTTTACCCCTTTAGCGTTTACCCTTTGTGTACAGTCGCGCTAATAAGTCATGTCCCAGCTGTCATTACGTTTGGCTTGCTCTGTGCTGTATTAATGTCTGTCAGATGTTGAATAGGGTGGGTAAGTGTAGGAACATGTTTGTATATTTCACTCGATATGAAGAAATGAAGCTTAGATATTGCTGATACCAATTATTGTTCAACACATTAGTGGTGCCGAGACATCACTTATGAGCGCGACTGTACCGGCGATGTCTGTTATATACTAGTCTAGCCCTACTTAGACGATTTTATGCAGCTTAGGAAGGATCTCTAGCAATAATAAGGCCTCAAACTATTTCAACCAACCCTTTCAACTACCCCAGATCCTTCTTAAGCTGCTTTAATATAGCTAGAATGAAATATGACACACTAAGGGTTAATCTGTAAGGAATGCAAGTCTTGGTGGCGCAATGCATAAGTGTGTGTTGATTTTCGGTGTGAGCGTCCTGGGTTCGAATCCCCGGACTGCCACATGTGTTTGTTAATTTCATTAGTCGAGTTTAGGAGTAAAGTTGGTTGGTGGAGAGAATAACATAACATAACATAACATAACATACAGTACAATTGAACCGTCTTATCTAGTTTTGGTTCGATACAGATTCAAAGGGATCTATATTGATTAGGGCTATACCTTATCCTATCAAGGGGAGGTATTTAGTTTGTTCCCTAGACCTCCATCAACCTTAAAATTACACCCCCTTGAGTCCCTTTCAACATAAGTTTGTACATTTTTCGGTAGAAAAATGTCCCGGCCGGAGGCCGATTCCTCTTAAATTACAGGCTCGCTATCGCTCGCCAGGATAAAATCGACACCTGAATGGCACGAAAGGTCTTAATATGGGGTGAACATTCTTAAAATCGCTAAACTAATGGGGCAAACGTTTTATAATATCAAAAGCAATGAGGCTAAACATGAGGGAGAAAGGGGTCTAGAAAAAAAGTCCCAAGTGGAATTCTCCCCTTAAGGGGAGATTTCCACTTGAGGGACTTTTTTCTTGACCCCTTTCTCCCTCATGTCTAGCCCCATTGCTTTTGAGATTTTAAGACGCTTGCCCCATTCGTTTGGTGATTTTAAGAATTTTCGCCCCATTCTGTGAATTTTAAGACCTTTCGTGCCATTTAGGTGTCGATTTTATCCTGGCGAGCGATAGCGAGCCTGTAATTTAAGAGTAACCGCCCTGTGGCCGGGACATTTTTCTACCGAAAAATGTACACATTTATCTTGAAAGGGGGTCTAGGGGGTAACATTTTAAGATTGCTGGAGGAGTAGGAAACAAACTAAAAACCTCCCCTTAACCCCATACAGAACCAGGGACCTCCTTTTCATCAGATTCTGGCAACTCTTAGTAGACGATTTTATTCAGCTTAGGAAGGACCTCTAACCATAAGAAGGCTTCAATATTCCTCAACCGACCCTTTTAACTATACCGTACGTAGCTCCTTCCTAAGCTGCATACGATCGTCAACCTAATAGCTAGGATAAAATAACCACGTCGCTGGTACTCAAAGGGTTAACTCCGTCGTTACGCCATATTATCAGTGGTAGCCTATATGCGTATCAGGTTAAAGGGGGGGTAGTACTCGCTTTTTCTGGACCCCCTTCTCCCTCATGGTTAGCATATTAGTTTTGAGGTTTTAAGACGTTCGTTCACTAGTTTGGCGATTTTGAAACCTTTGGCCCCATTGCTTTGTCAACATTAAGACCTGTCGTGCCATTTAGGTGTCGATGTTTTCCTGGCGAGCGATAGCGAGCCTGTAATTTTTAAAGGAATCGGCCTTGGGCCGGGACATTTATATACCGAAAAATGTACAAATATGTCTTGAAAGGGGGCATAGAGGGTAATTTTGGAGAGGTAATTATAAGAGTGAGATAACTATGTCTTATTGCTAATCTGGCAACCTCTGCGTCATATGAGCGTGAAAGGGTTATTTAAGCTTGATGGAGGTCTAACGAGGAAACTTAAAACTTAAATAAATACATGAATAAGTAGCCCTAAGAAACAAGCACTAGAGATTAAGAAAATACATGAATAAGTAGCCCTAAGAAAATAAATAAATACATGAATAAGTAGCCCTAAGAAAATAAATAAATACATGAATAAGTAGCCCTAAGAAAATAAATACATGAATAAGTAGCCCTAAGAAAATAAATAAATACATGAATAAGTAGCCCTAAGAAATAAATAAATACATGAATAAGTAGCCCTAAGAAAATAAATAAATACATGAATAAGTAGCCCTAAGAAAATAAATAAATACATGAATAAGTAGCCCTAAGAAAATAAATAAATACATGAATAAGTAGCCCTAAGAAAATAAATAAATACATGAATAAGTAGCCCTAAGAAACAAGCACTAGAGATTAAGAAAATCAGAACGGCCAGATGGTTCGGCCATATGGAACGTATGGAAAGCGAGAGAATGACTAAGAGGGTGTACGAGGGCGAGGTGGAGGGACAGAGAGGGAGAGGTAGACCGAATGAGAGGTGGAAGGATGGAGTGAGGAAGTACATGAACGAAGGCGGTGCTGGTTGGGGGGAGGGGCGTCGACTGACTGGGGACAGAGGTGCATGGGGGCGGTTCGTTCGTGGCCACCCCTTCGGGGATCACGGCGTCAGGCAATAGATAGATAGATAGAAGGCCGGTTCCTCTCAAATACAGGCTCGCTATCGCTCGCCAGGAAAAAATCGACACCTAAATGGCACGAAAGTTCTTAAAATTGACAGAAATAGGGCGAAAGTTCTTAAAATCGCCAAACTAAAGGGGGGCGAGCGTCTTAAAATCTAAAAAGCAATGGGGCTAAACATGAGAGAGAAAGGGGTCCAGAAAAAAATCCCTCAAGTGGAAATCTCCCCTTAAGGGTTGAACGCTATAACGGGTCAGCAGGTTTACTGTACCAGTACCTAGGGCGCGGGCGGAATGGTGGTGTTAAGGGAGCCCATCTCGCTTCTTGCTTTCTCTCCCTCTCTCTTTGGCTTGTATCCATTCGGCCCCATTCAGCCTACTGTTTTAAGACGTTTACCCCCATCCAGGTATCAATATTTTCCTGGCGAGCGGTAGCGAGCCAGCATATATATTTTTTTGTTTTGACAGCAAGCTAAATTTGTAAATTTTTCGATAGAAAAATGTCTCCGGCGAAGCCGTGTTTCTCCATACAATGCTGGCTCGCTATCGCTCGCCAGAAAGAAATCGACACCTGTATGGGGATAAACGTCTTAAAACAGTTGGCTGAATGGGTCCGAATGGATACAAACCAGGGAAAGATAAAAAAGGAGAGAAAGATAAAAAAGGAGAGAAAGATAAAAAAGGAGAGAAAAATAAAAAGGAGAGAAAGATACAAAAATAAAAAAGCCGGTGACCCCCCGTTAATGATTGTAGTTTATACATTAACTCATCTAATTACCTGGTTATTCGTTCATTAGCGCCTGGGAACCGCTAATAAAGAGCTAATTGGCTATTCTCACCTGCATTCGTTCGCTAAATTAAGGGGAGATTTTCACCCTGGAGGGATTTTTTTCTTTTCTGGACTCCCTTCTCCCCCCCTCATGTTTAGTCCCATTGCTTTCGAGATTTTAAGACGTTCGCCCGATTAGTTTCGCGATTTTAAGAACTTTCGCCCCATTTATGTCAATTTTACCCTGGCGAGCGATAGCGAGACTGTAATTCAAGAGGAACCGGCCTTCGGCCGGGACATTTTTCTACCGAAAAGTGTACAAATTTATCTTGAAAGGGGGTCTAGGGGGTGTAATTTTAAGCTTGATTGAGGTCTAGTGAACATACTAAAAACCTCCCCTTAAGTATGATGTAATGGCACTCGCCTTGTTTTAATTATAACTATTATTGTGTTGGCACTGTGTTGAAATCAAGGAAAATTATCGTATATTTATTTAACAGCAAATATTTTTGTCTATCGCGTTGTTGATACAATATAAAAGTATAAACACCATTTGTTCTCTCAAACAAGATCTTATTAGCATCATCAAAGAAAACGTTTAGATAGATCTAAACACATTTGTCATTTTCGAGATTTTGTCATCTTCATATTCCCAGAGTGTCATCTTCCATAAAACTAGGCAATGTTCGGCGTATTAAGCCGGTATCACACGAGAGCTTTTATAGTCAACATTCGATGATCAAAATTTTTCTGGCAAAATTTCTGGAGTATTTTGCACTGGTATCGGAAACTAGACTGTTGATTGACGAATTTAGGTGACCGAAATATTCTAAATTCTGACCTCATAAGCTGCCAGACCAATGTTAAGGATAAATGTTGGGTGAAAAAGCGCTCGTGTGATACCGGCGTATTATGCGTATCTTTGGCATTTTTGTATAATTATTCTCTTTACGATTTTTTTTGTTTTTTATATGTATTTTATTATATTCAATTCATCACAATTTGCCTATGCACTTTTGTTGAAACTTTTTGGGTAATTTCTATCTTGGATCATAGATAAATTTTATAGAAATGTGTGTTCTGTCTGCCTATCTATCTATTTGTCTATCTATCTATCTATCTTATCTATCGAGCTATTTATCTAGCTATCTATATCTATCTATCTATCTATCTACCTACCTATCTTATCTATTTATCTAGCTATCTATATCTATCTATCTATCTACCTATCTTATCTATCTACCTATCTTATCTATCGAGCTATTTATCTAGCTATCTATATCTATCTATCTATCTACCTATCTTTATCTATTTATCTAGCTATATATATCTATCTATCTATCTACCTATCTTATCTATCGAGCTATTTATCTAGCTATCTATATCTAACTATCTATCGAGCTATCTATATCTATCTATCTATCTTATCTATCTTATCTATCGAGCTATTTATCTATCTATCTATCTATCTATCTATCTTATCTATCGAGGTATTTATCGAGCTATCTATCTAGCTATCTATATACTGTATACTATTATAACGTGTGTGTGTGTGTGTGTGTGTGTGTGTGTGTGTGTGTGTGTGTGTGTGTGTGTGTGTGTGTGTCCTATCGTTCAATCTATCTATCTATCCATCTATCCGCCTAAGTCGTCCTTATATATACCTGTGCCATCAGATCAGTGAGCCTTGTAAACGCCCTGCAAGAATCTCTCCACTTATTTCTTAGTTCTTCAAAACTTTCCACAAGAGTTCTTCAACAAATGACTAGAGAGATAACAAGGGCCTGTCAGACTAGAGTTTGTATTTTTAGATTAATATAATTATTAGCTTTAAATTTATACGTAACAGTGTGTGTGTGTAACTGTCAAAGTTCCCGTAGTTAATAATCACGTCTCAATATCTTAAAGCCTTGTCCTGTACATGAAAATACTCCTACCAGATAAACATTGTGTCACTCGGCTAAATATTGAAAATCTATCGAGCAAGTTTCTCCGTCACAACTCCATTCATTTCGTTGGCATCGCAGACAAAATAACTTCCTCTACATTATTACGGTATGTAGCTGTAATAATCGTAACAAACGCTCAATTATTATTTACCTTTAATAATTGTAACTTTCTCTAGTTTTCTGTAAGTATTGTAACATTGCAGAGGTTTTAGGGTTTTCTGGACCCCTTTGTCCCTCATGTTTAGACCCATTAGTTTTGAGATTCTAGAAGGTTCGACCCTTTAGTTTGGCCATTATAAGACGTTTCGCTCCATTTTTGTGTACTTTGGGAGGAATCGGCCTTCGGCTGGGACGTTTTTCTACCGGAAAATGTACACATTTATTTCGAAGTAGGGTCTTCTTCAGAAATTCTAGTCCACGACTATACCAAAACTATAAATACTTTGACTATATACTTTGACTGTAAATACTTTGACTATAAATACTTTGACTATAAATACTTTGACTATAAATACTTTGACTATATACTTTGACTGTATATACTTTGACTATATATACTTTGACTATAAATACTTTGACTATAAATACTTTGACTATAAATACTTTGACTATATACTTTGACTGTATACTTTGACTGTATATACTTTGACTATAAATACTTTGACTATATACTTTGACTGTATATACTTTGACTATATACTTTGACTATAAATACTTTGACTATAAATACTTTGACTATAAATACTTTGACTATAAATACTTTGACTATAAATACTTTGACTATATAATTTGACTGTATATACTTTGACTATAAATACTTTGACTATAAATACTTTGACTATAAATACTTTGACTATAAATACTTTGACTATATAATTTGACTGTATACAGTATACTTTGACTGTATATACTTTGACTGTATAATTATACTTTGACTGCATTACTTTGACTGTATATACTTGACTATACTGTATATACTTGACTATATATATTTTGAATATAATACTTTGACTATATATACTTTGACTATATATACTTTGACTATATATACCTTGACTATATATACCTTGACTATATATACCTTGACTATATATACCTTGACTATATATACCTTGACTATATATACCTTGACTATATATACTTTGACTATATATACCTTGACTATATATACTTTGACTATATATACCTTGACTATATATACTTTGAATACATATACTTTGACTGTCCCTACTTTGACTAATATATACTTTGACTATATATACTGTACGTTGACTGTCCCTTCTCTGTGCAGTACATCACGTAGCGCGATACTTGCCCGTGTGATTGGCTTCATTTCCGCCCCTCCACACAACCCTACCTGGACACTCAGGTAAGGCGATACAAAAACAAAGGCAATCAGAGCAACGATAGTTTTCTCCAGTACTGTGCAGGGATATGGTGTACAGTACAGTGTCATGGGTTGTGTTGCTGTGTGGGACTATCTGCCGTATTCTTAGACGCGTGGGGTGGGTGTCATCTACCCCATTATGAACGAAGATATTGGAATCGAGTGCTAATGAATAAAAGCAAACTTGAAATTTCCCTAGTTTTAAAAGCTAACCATTAATTTTGTCACCTATCGTTCATTAAAGAGTCGGGTTTCACAGTGGGAAGGTTTAAGAATACGGCTGTAAGGAGTACGGTACAGTGTCATGGGTTGTGTTACTGTGTAGGGCTATGAGGTACGGTACAGTGTCATGGGTTTTGTTACTGTGTAGGGCTATGAGGTACGGTACAGTGTCACGGGTTGTGTTACTGTGTAGGGCTATGAGGTACGGTACAGTGTCATGGGGTTTGTTACTGTGTAGGGCTATGAGGTACGGTACAGTGTCACGGGTTGTGTTACTGTGTAGGGCTATGAGGTACGGTACAGTGTCATGGGTTGTGTTACTGTGTAGGGCTATGAGGTACGGTACAGTGTCATGGGTTGTGTTACTGTGTGGGGCTATGGGGTACGGTACAGTGTCGTTACTGTGTGGGGCTATGGGGTACGGTACAGTGTCATGGGCTGTGTTACTGTGTAGGGCTATGGGGTACGGTACAGTGTCACGGGTTGTGCTACTGTGTAGGGCTATGAGGTACGGTACAGTGTCACGGGTTGTGTTACTGTGAGGGGATGTGGGGTACGGTACAGTGACGTGGATTATTATTTGTATTTGACATGACAATTCACATAAACATAGAATTAGCTCAGTTCACCCAAGATAATATTGAACTATGTCTACCTTCACCAATTCAGAAAACGCGTATATTGACATTTCAATGATCCTTCTGATAACAAAGATATCTAATAACTCATTACAATTACTTCAATAATGACAAGACCATTATAATATCTAGGTCAAATTTAATCCGCAATCTGGCGACTATAATTTATGTTTGTTAGATTTGGTTCATGTGCTGGAAAATGAATCCCTAACCAGCAGATTTATAGATACTTAACCCTTTCACGCACATATGACGTAGAGATTGCCAGATTAGCAATAAGAAATAGAGTTCTCTCAGTCTTATAATTACCTCTCCAAAATTAGTTTTCTGCCCACAGCTAACTCAAAGACAACTGCAGAGGTTGAAGTAACTAAACTAAGGGTTTATAAATACCCCTGATGGTAAGAAAGGCTTTAAAGTAACCCCAATAGGCTCAAAATCGCGTCATATGTCGGAGAGGGTTAAGGGGAGGTTTTTAGTTTTGTCCCTAGATATCCATCAAGCTTAAGAGTACACCTCCTTGAGCCCCTTTCAAGATAAATTTGTACATTTTTCGGTAAAAAAATGTCCCGGCTGAAAGCCGGTTCCTCTTAAATTACAGGCTCGCTATCGTTCGCCAGGATAAAATCGACACCTAAATGGCACAAAAGGTCTTAAAATTGACAGAAATGGGTTGAAAGTTCTTAAAATCGTCAAAATAATGGGGCAAACGTCTTAAAATTAGAAAAACAATGAGGCTAAACATGAGGGAGAAAGGGGTCCAGAAAAAAAGTCCCTCAAGTGGATATCTCCCCTTAATAGGCATACATTAAGCTACTATATTGCTGTACCATTTGATTGCCAAGTGTTCATAATGAATAAGACATTTAGTTACATAATCTCTGTAACAACGGAGTCATTATGATGGATATAACAATTAATCAGTCAGCTTAATTACGTGTGTGTGTGTGTGTGTGTACTTACTCTAGTTGTACTTACTCTAGTTGTATTGCGGGATAGAGCATGCTCGTTATTTCCCGCCTCCTATATGTGTAGGTGTTATATGTATCGTTGGAATGGCTGTGGATGTGTGTGTAGTCTGTATTTTTAGCCAATTGGCGACATCGGAAACGAAGGCTTAGGGTGGATCTGTATGGTACCATTCTCACTATAGACGGTACCGTCTCGCCCGAAGGCTTAGGTAGCCATCAGCTTAGGTGAACCATATGATACCCATCTCGCCTTGTACCATTTTTGCCAACCCCAGATGGGACGTCACAACGTCGTCCACTTATTCCAGGTACCTATGTACAGCTAGGTGAACTGAGGCTAACACATGAAAGGAGACAAGCCCAATTTGTCTCCGCCCGGCCGGGGATTGAACCCCCGACCCCTCGTGTGTGAGACGAGAGCTCTACCTACTAGGCTACGGGCTGTGTGTGTGTGCGTGTGCGTGTGCGTGTGTGTGTGAAACAAACTTTAATGGCGCGATACAACAGAGGGACCGCTTCCTCGTAGGTTTGGGTTAGCATTTCTACCGACATTAGTTATTGTGTTCTAGCTAAAAATATACGACCTTTCCCATGTCATCCCCCTCGAGCACAACCCTATGATTAAAAGAGGAACATTGTTAATCATTAAAACAGTAACATCGCAAAAAAAAAAAAAAAAAAAAAAAAAAAAAAAAAAAAAACTCCCGTCGCGTACTACCATCAAATATAATAGATTACATTTGAACCCGTCAGTTTAATTATACATTTTTTTCGCCATTAATTGGTTTACGGGAAAATCGACATGAACAAATGCTGAATAGAGGAAATTGAGTAAATTGATGTGTGTCGACGGCTGTATGATTCGAGGGTACAGGTAGGGTAAAACAGGACACTCCCTCTCTTACTTACTCACTCTCACTCACTCACTCTCACTCTCTCACTCTCTCTCTCTCACTCTCTCTCTGATATTTATCTATTTTATATCTATTTAACAACCAATTTGCCTATTTTCATAACTAGATCTATCAAATCTCTATATTTTTTCTATTTCGTTCTGTGTGTGTGTATGTGCTATGTGTGTGTGGGTGTGTTTCTATGCGGATGAAGGAGACAAAAGGCAAAGTTGCCTGTAACAAGTGTCCCCACAAAGTTGAAAGAGTGATAGGTAGCCAAATTCAAGATACGTTAGAGTCATAATGTCTGGACACACGGAGTTTGAAGCAGTTTAAGTCATATGTTAAGGGAAAGATAGTTTGAGGGCGAGAGTTCCATAGTATACTTGTTTAGTAAAAGAAAGACTGGGAAAATTGGTTCACTCTTGGGTTCGAGAGTTGGACAGAATAGTGGTGGGAATGTGTTGAAAGGCGGATGTCACCTTCTCTCCGTAAGGGAAGAGATATACACTGAGAGAGCTCTAAAGAACACTGATTATTGTAATAGCTGAAGAGAGAGAGAGAGAGAGAGAGAGAGAGAGAGAGAGAGAGAGAGAGAGAGAGAGAGAGAGAGAGAGAGAGAGAGAGAGAGAGAGAGAGAGAGAGAGAGAGAGAGAGAGAGAGAGAGAGAGAGAGAGAGAGAGGTGAGTTGATGAGAATAAATGTTTTTTACTTTAACCCTTTCGAGCAGTGCGGTATTGGCGGAACCTCTCTACACATGAGAACATTACTCGATACATGGGTGCACTGTGCCCTTGCATAGAGCTAGAAGCTGTGTAGGGGTAAAGAACCCACAGAGATGTTTAAGGGGAGATCTCCACTTGAGGGATTTTTTCTTGACCTCTTTCTCCCTCATGTTTAGCCCCATTGCTTTTGATATTATAAAACGTTTGCCCCATTAGTTTAGCGATTTTAAGAACTTTCACCCCATATTAAGACCTTTCGTGAAATTCAGGTGTCGATTTTATCCTGGCGAGCGATAGCGAGCCTGTAATTTAAGAGGAACCGGCCTTCGGCCGGGAAATTTTTCTACCGAAAAATGTACAAATTTATCTTGAAAGGGACTCAAGGGGGTGTAATTTTAAGCTTGATGGAAGTCTAGGGAACAAAGTAAAAACCTCCCCTTAAGTACACCTAACTTCTGAGAGGCTGTTTTAACATGAGTGGTGGTATGGTCTTTCCAAGATCAGAAGAACAAGAGACACTATGAATAGAGAGAGAGGATGAAGGGTTGATTTGTGTTTTGTTGAAGAATAGGGATAGTCGTGTGGAAGACTGAAGAATAGGGATAGTCGTGTGGAAGACTGAAGAATAGGGATAGTCGTGTGGAAGACTGAAGAATAGGGATAGTCGTGTGGAAGACTGAAGGATAGGGATAGTCGTGTGGAAGCCTGAAGAATAGGGATAGTCGTGTGGAAGACTGAAGAATAGGGATAGTCGTGTGGAGGACCGTGAAGGGTAGACAGACGGAGAAATTTGGTTTTGGAAGCATTGAAAGTAAAAGGATTTTCTCTGTCCCAATTGGAAATAGGTGATAGGTCAGAAGATAGAGGTACTATGGCTTCATCACGTGAGTTTTGGTGTGACTGCTTGGTGGAACGTTGTGGAAAAGGTAGAGTAATGCAAGGTAGAGTCATCTGCATATGAGTGGATAGGACTGGACGTACAGTTGAGAAGATCTTTACTGAATATTATATATAGAACTGGAGATAGGACAGCGCCCTGAGGAACACAGGAATTGATAGGTTGAGGAAGAGCGCGATGGCCATCCACAATTGCAGTTATTGCACGGCCGGAATAGAAATTAGAGATAAAGGCACAGATTTTTGGCTCGAACGCCCCTTGATTTTGGCCCTGTCACTCTTTCAACTATGGGGGAGGCACTCGCTATAGGCAGTTCTGCCTTTTGCCTCCCTCAATCACATAGAAGAAAAAAAAAAATATATATATATATAAAGGGATAGAAGCTAAAGCGAGATAATTTGGAAATAAATGATTTGTGCCAGACTTTATCAAATGCTTTCGATATGTCTAGCGCAAAAGAAAAGGTCTCACCAAAGTCCCGAAAGCAGGATATGCAAGAGTTAGTAAGGTAAGAAAGGAGATCACCAGTTGAGTGTCCCTAAAGAAAATCATACTGGCGATCTGAAAGAAGATTATGGGAAGACAAATGCTTAAGGGGAGGTTTTTATTGTGTTTCCTAGACTTCCATCAAGCTTGAAATTACACCCCCTTGACCCCCTTTCAAGATAAATTTGTAAATTTTTCGGTAGAAAAATTTCCCGGCCGAAGGCCGGTTCCTCTTAAATTACAGGCTCGCTGTAAAAAAACGACACCTAAATTGCACGAAAGGTCTTAAAAGTGACATAAATGGGGTGAAAGTTCTTAAAATTGCCAAACTAATGGGGCGAACATCTTAAAATCTAAAAAACAATGGGGCTAAACATGAGGGAGAAAGGGGTAAAGAAAACAATCCCTCAAGTGGAAATCTCCCCTTAAGAAAATTAGAATAACGAATAAATTAAAAGGAAAGACAAGAGGTGAAGGAGTTTGCCTAGGCAGGGTGTCAGCATGGAAGCACAGTTTGCCTAGGCAGGGTGTCAGCATGGAAGCAGTTTGCCTAGGCAGGGTGTCAGCATGGAAGCACAGTTTGCCTAGGCAGGGTGTAAGCATGGAAGCACAGTTTGTCTAGGCAGGGTGTCACATGGAAGCACAGTTTGCCTAGGAAGGGTGTCAGCATGGAAGCACGTTTTGCCTAGGCAGGGTGTCAACATGGAAGCACGTTTTGCCTAGGCAGGGTGTCAGCATGGAAGCACGTTTTGCCTAGGCAGGGTATCAGCATGGAAGCACAGTTTGCCTAGGCAGGGTGTCAGCATGGAAGCACAGTTTGCCTAGGCAGGGTGTCAGCATGGAAGCACATTTTTTGTTTAGTACGGTCGAGGTTAATAAGTGTTGTCAGATATTTCACAAAGTTTCGGACACTGACTAATACTTTGAAGAATAAGCACTTTTCCCAGTAACTATAAAGATACCAATAACACTTGTTGAGCGAAAACCACTGTAATCTATGACTACACTTAATACCCCCGATTGTCCAACAGGAGGAAAGCCATCTGGTCCGTACACTTTCTTAGTATTTGTCATAACTCGCATGACACCCTGTATATATATATATATATATATATATATATATATATATATATATATATATATATATATATTTATTATAACATACATATAGCCTAGTAATTAAAAATATATAGTTAAAATATACCAGTCAGAATCATCTCTGAGAAGGATAGATTAAACTGCCAAGTTAATTTGAACAAAGTCTAGCCAAAATGATTGAGCCAAAGTAGTTAGTGAGGCTGCAAGACTAATTAATGGTCTGTGTGGGGGGACGGTGAGCCAATGGTTCTCTTTTATAGCCAGTTTTTCCCCGCCCCCTCCCGCAATAACACTTCGCCGGAATTAATCCATAAACCAATCAGACACTAATTAACGATCTTATTAGCACTCCGTATAAATTTTGTCGCCAAATTGAGGAAGGGGGCGGGTTTGGAAAGGGGGAGAGGACAGGGGAGGGGGGGGGGGGGAGGGAGGGGCTTTGGAAAATGGTGTTTGGGCTTTCGTGTGTTTATTTCGAAATAAGTCACACACACACACACACACACACACACACACACACACACACACACACACACACACACACACACACACACACACACACACACTTTTTACTTTTAGTATTTTTTTTTCTCCAAATAACTCATCTGTCTACAGTAAAATTCCTCACTCAAGTTCCCAATAGGAAAAATAGTTCCCGAAATACTGCCTCAAAATACTGCCTCAAAAGGATATTATTTCAAAACTGTCGAATTAACTTGCCGGTGTGACTTTCACTTTGGATCTTTGCAGTTCTTTGGTCATTAAAAAGATTGATGGCATTAACATATCAATTTATTAACTGTATGATTAATATTTTTGTGATATGACCCCGCTAGGACTCGAACCCATGCCAGTAGTGCAGCAATCCAAACCCTTAACCAAGAGGCCACCGAGGAGCTTAACAGTAGTGGCTTCATTTGGAATCAGATCAGATTGCTAAGGGGAGATGTCCACTTGAGGGATTTTTTCTTGACTCCTTTCTCCCTCATGTTTAGCCCCATTGTTTTTTTCTAATTTAAAGACGTTTGCCCCATTACTTTGACTATTTTAAGAACTTTCAACCCATTTCTGTCAATTTTAAAACCTTTCGTGCCATATAGGTGTCGATTTTATCCTGGCGAGCGATAGCGAGCCTGTAATTTAAGAAGAACCGGCTTTCAGCCGGGTCATTTTTCTACCGAAAAATTTACAAATTTATCTTGAAAGGGGCTCAAGGGGGTGTAATCTTAAGCTTGAAGGAAATCTAGGGACCAAACTAAAAACCTCCCCTTAAGATAATGCAACACAATTCACTGCTAACGATGATTATATACGGCTCCGCCTTTGTATATAAAATTGAATTATAACATTACCGTATATGGTTGGACATACATATATATATAGCTATTATAATAGGACACTATGAATAGATTGCAATACTTAGACCACGATAACATTGATGGCATTCGTTGGTACCTTAAGGGGAGGATAGCCGTTTGTTTGGTCTATTAATTCATTTATTCATATATTTTTTTAGTTTCCTCCCTAGACCTCCATCAAGTTTAGAAAAACACCCCCTAGAGATAAATTTGTAAATTTTTTGGTAGAAAACGGTTCCTCTTAAATTAGCAGGCTCGCTATCGCTCTCCAGGAAATAATCGACACCTAAATGGCACGAAAGATCTTAAAATTGACAACGAAATAGGGCGAAAGGTGTTAAAATCGCAATACTAATGGGTCTTATAATCTCAAAACTAGTGGGGCTAAGCATTAGGGAGAAGGGGGTCCAGAAAAACGGTCTGCCTCCCCTTAAGGGGAGATGGGTGGTTTTGTTGGTTCCCCTTCTTCCTTGTGACTCGGTTTGAAAATATTACTTTACAAATGGAAGGGTTAATAGAGAATTAAGACTGTCCGTAGCCAATTTAAACACTGCTATCCTTTCCTTTCAGAGTTGTTGTTGTTGTTGTTGTTCCTCAAGCTGCCTGGCCGAACAGCCCCAAGGCCCCGAATAAGGCCAAGGCCATAATCGAGCGCCCCCAAAGAACCCTCCCTGCCGACCACAATAAAGCCTGGGTGACCGAAGCCACTCCATGGCGGGGAGCTGAGGAGGGTGCGGAAACGCCCGGGAAACCAAAGCCCCACCCAGGGCCCTGTACCCCTCAGCAATTATGAAGAGAAAGTTGAGAGGCAAAGGAAAAATGTGACGCTTTGGCTTCCAATCATGGTAGATTGGGAGGTCAATCCACGGAAGAGACGCCGTCACTTGAGATCGAGAAAATATATAAGTAAAAGGAACAGTCAGAGTAAGCTATGGGTATGGCAGAGATCGCTCAGTTCTCACTCTGATAGACCAGCCCATCACCAACTAACTTTCAGAGTTATTGATGTTAATTTTATTTATATATAACACAGTCCTAAACTAAAGAAAACAAAGTAGCAAAAAACATAATCATCATCAATAGGTTATAAGAGTGTTAAGGGGAGATTTCCACTCGAGGGGATTTTTTTTGGGGGGATCCCTTTCTCCCTCATGCTTTTAGCCCCATTGCTTTTCATATTTTAAGACGATCGCCCCGTTAGTTTGGCGATTTTAAGAACTTTCACCCCATTTCTGTAAATTTTAAGACACTTCGTGCCATTTAAGTATCGATTCTTTCCTGGCGAGCGATAGCGAGCCTGTATTTTTAAGAGAAATCGGCCTTCGGCCGGGACATTTTTCTACCGAAAAATGTAAATTTATCTTGAAAGAGGATCAAGGGGGTGTAATTTCAAGCTTGATGGAAGTCTAGGAAACACACTAAAAACCTCCCCTTAACAATCCGTGTTTTTCATCGGTCGGGAAAATACATCGTTGAGTGATAACCTCATTCCGTGGGGTTTTAACAGGTAAGTAATTGACTGTCGCTATCTCGTTCATCGTCCACTGTCATAAGATTACCAGGAATTACCGTCCAATAATTAGAAAACGGGGATTAAAAAAAAAAAAAAAAAAAAAAAAAAAAAAAAAAGTATTACATGTTGCGGTGAGGTACGAAAGCATGGGAAGGAAAGTAAGTAGCAACCGATGTACGACCACCGACACAAATAGCGGGTACACGGTAATCTTGAAACCATGAAATAATTATCGAGGACAAACACCGACTCAGGCATGTGTGTTAAACCCAGGAAATGCTAGGACTCACAATTGACCACTTGCGAGTTTCAGGCTATAAGGAAGTTGGAGCCGTAAACATCGATATTAAGGGGAGGTTTTTAGTTTGGTCCCTAGATATCCTTCAAGCTTAAGATAACACCCCCTTGAGCCTCTTTCAAGATACATTTTTACATTTTTCGGTAGAAAAATGTCCCGGCTGAAAGCCGGTTCCTCTTAAATTACAGGTTCGCTATCGCTCGCCAGGATAAAATCGACACCTAAATTACACGAAAGGTCTTAAAATTGACAGAAATGGGTTGAAAGTTCTTAAGATCGTTAAAATAATGGGGCAAGCCTCTTAAAATTAGAACAACAATGGGGCTAACAATGAGGGAGAAAGGAGTCAAGAAAAAAATCCCTCAAGTGGACATCTCCCCTTAAGCAAAAATACAATAATAATGTAAGTTTCTGATGGATGTAAAGTAGCCTAGGTTGAATTGGGTTGTGTTTATATATGTACAGTCGCGCTAATAAGTCATGTCTCGGCACCAAGTATGTTTTGATCAATAGTTGGTATCAGCAATATCTAAGCTTCATTTCTTCATATCGAGTGAAATATACAGACATGTTCCTACACTTACCCACCCTATTCAACATCTGACAGACATTAATACAGCCCAGAGCGAGCCAAACATAAAGACAGCTGGGACATGACTTATTAGCGCGACTGTACTATACAATCGCATTTCAGCTGGTAATTCTCCTAACTATTGATGTCTACGGCTCCAACTTCCTTATAGCCTGAAACTCGCAAGTGGTCAATTGCCCTGTGCTAGATTTGGCGAATCTTCCAAAACGCAACACAAACCACATCATCGTGTCGGAAACGCAACACAAACCACATCATCGTGTCGGAAACGCAACACAAACCACATCATCGTGTCGGAAACGCAACACAAACCACATCATCGTGTCGGGAAACGCAACACAAACCACATCATCGTGTCGGAAACGCAACACAAACCACATCATCGTGTCGGAAACGCAACACAAACCACATCATCGTGTTGGAAACGCAACACAAACCACATCATCGTGTCGGAAATGCAACACAAACCACATCATCGTGTCGGAAACGCAACATAAACCACATCATCGTGTCGGAAACGCAACACAAACCACATCATCGTGTCGGGAAATGCAACACAAACCACATCATCGTGTTGGAAACGTAACACAAACCACATCATCGTGTCGGAAATGCAACACAACCCACATCATCGTGTCGGAAATTCAACACAAACCACATCATCGTGTAGGAAACGCAACACAAACCACATCATCGTGTCGGAAATGCAACACAAACCACACCATCGTGTAGGAAACGCAACACAAACCACATCATCGTGTAGGAAACGCAACACAAACCACATCATCGTGTAGGAAACGCAACACAAACCACATCGTGTAGGAACCGCAACACAAACCACATCATCGTGTCGGAAATTCAACACAAACCACATCATCGTGTAGGAAACGCAACACAAACCACATCATCGTGTCGAAAATGCAACACAAACCACATCATCGTGTAGGAAACGCAACACAAACCACATCATAGTGTAGGAAACGCAACACAAACCACATCATCGTGTCGGAAACGCAACACAAACCACATCATGGTGTCGGAAACGCAACACAAACCACATCATTGTGTCGGAAACGCAACACAAACCACATCATCGTGTAGGAAACGCAACACAAACCACATAATCGTGTAGGAAACGCAACACAAACCATATCATCGTGTACAAAACGCAACACAAACCACATCATCGTGTCGGAAATGCAACACAAACCACATCATCGTGTAGGAAACGCAACACAAACTATATCATCGTGTAGGAAACGCAACACAAACCACATCATCGTGTAGGAAATGCAACACAAACCACATCATCGTGTAGGAAACGCAACACAAACCATATCATCGTGTAAGAAACGCAACACAAACCACATCATCGTGTCGGAAATGCAACACAAACCACATCATCGTGTAGGAAACGCAACACAAACCACATCATCGTGTCGGAAATGCAACACAAACCACATCATCGTGTAGGAAACGCAACACAAACCACATCATCGTGTAGGAAACGCAACACAAACCATATCATCGTGTAGGAAACGCAACACAAACCACATCATCGTGTAGGAAATGCAACACACACTACATCATCGTGTCGGAAATGCAACACAAACCACATCATCGTGGAGGAAACGCAACACAAACCACATCATCGTGTCGGAAATGCAACACAAACCACATCATCGTGTAGGAAACGCAACACAAACCACATCATCGTGTAGGAAACGCAACACAAACCACATCATCATGTCGGAAACACAACACAAACCACATCATCATGTCGGAAATGCAACACAAACCACATCATCGTGTCGAAAACGCAACACAAACCACATCATCGTGTCGGAAACGCAACACAAACCACATCATCGTGTCGGAAACGCAACACAAACCACATCATCGTGTCGGAAACGCAACACAAACCATATCATTGTGTCGGAAACGGAACACAAACCACATCATCGTGTCGGAAACGCTACACAAACCACATCATCGTGTCGGAAACGCAACACAAACCACATCATCGTGTCGGAAACACAACACAAACCACATCATCATGTCGGAAATGCAACACAAACCACATCATCGTGTCGGAAACGCAACACAAACCACATCATCGTGTCGGAAACGCAACACAAACCATATCATTGTGTCGGAAACGGAACACAAACCACATCATCGTGTCGGAAACGCAACACAAACCACATCATCGTGTCGGAAATGCAAACGCGCAATCGACCATATACAATTACAATTAAAATTATGTATATTGAAATATAGAAACAATTGACAGTCACCAGGACACAAAATGACATCCCAAATTTGCCAGCCATTCAGAGCCTAGCTCCTTAAGGGACCCCACTTCGCTTGTTTTCTCTTTCTCTCCCTCTCTCTTTGGCTTTTATCCATTCGGCCCTATTCAGCCTACTGTTTTAAAACGTTTACCCCCTTCCAGGTGTCAATATTTTCTTGGCGAGCGGTAGCGAGCTAGCATTTATATATTTTTTGTTTTGACAGCAAGCTAAGTTTGTAAATTTTTCGATAGAAAGATGTCTCCGGCGAAGCCGGATTTCTCCATACAATGTTGGCTCGCTATCGCTCGCCAGGAAGGAATCGACACCTGGATGGGGATAAAAGTCTTAAAACAGTTGGCTGAATGGGGCCGAATGGATACAAGCCAGGGAAAGTGAGAAAAGGAGAGACATAAAAAAAAGCCGGTGACCCCCCCTTAAACAAGTGGTCAGTCTCTTAGTTACTATAGAATCTCTAAGGGTGAGTGGTGACCAGTGTGGTAGTGGTGACCAGAGTGTGGTAGTGGTGACCAGAGTGTGGTAGTGGTGACCAGAGTGTGGTAGTGGTGACCAGAGTGTGGTAGTGGTGACCAGTGTGGTAGTGGTGACCAGAGTGTGGTAGTGGTGACCAGAGTGTGGTAGTGGTGACCAGAGTGTGGTAGTGGTGACCAGTGTGGTAGTGGTGACCAGAGTGTGGTAGTGGTGACCAGAGTGTGGTAGTGGTGACCAGAGTGTGGTAGTGGTGACCAGAGTGTGGTAGTGGTGACCAGAGTGTGGTAGTGGTGACCAGAGTGTGGTAGTGGTGACCAGTGTGGTAGTGGTGACCAGAGTGTGGTAGTGGTGACCAGAGTGTGGTAGTGGTGACCAGAGTGTGGTAGTGGTGACCTCAGTGGTGCTAGTGTGGGAAGACTTTATGGCTGGCCTGACACGTTATTTGTTGGACTAGCAGAACATGACACACACACACACACACACACACACACACACACACACACACACACATATATACGCACACATATACGCACACACACACTCACACATAAATACGCATATACACACTTTATACCCTCATTGTTCCCTGATTAAATAGCATTGTATAAATATTCCCATATTCTAAATATGCTACAGGGGCACAATGCCTAGTGAGTTAATTGCTCAATAGGTGGCGTTCTGAGAGTGAGAGTCTGAGTCTGGGGAATGAGACGGTGAAGCGTACAGGCGGAGCAGCTTCAGATAATTATGGAGTTGCTTCGAGCCGGGGTGCTTTGCATGTCTCACTCCCTAGACTGGAACAAGACCTCAAGGGCCTCACCGTGTTCAGTGGTTGAGTGTGCAGTCTCTCAGTCTATGCCCGAGAGGGAGTAGTTGGATTATAGAAGAAGAAGAAAAAAAAATAAATAAAAAATCACTCACTCACTCTCTCTCTCTCATCATAATCGTTCATCATATCCAATTCTGTAATCACAATAGCTATGCCTTAACCTTTTCACGCATTTATGACGCAGAGGTTGCCAGATTAGCAATAAGAAATAGAGTTCTCTCACTCTTATAATTACCTCTCCAAAATTAGTTTTCTGCCCACAGCTAACTCAAAGACAACTGCAGAGGTTGAAGTAACTAAACTAAAGGTTTCTAAATACCCCTGATGGTAAAATAGGCTTTAAAGTATCCCCAAATAGGCTCAAAATCGCGTCATATGTCGGAGAGGGTTAATATGTTGATAGATAAACACATCAACAATCATCATCATCATCATCATTAGTATCGTGGGTTATCATACTACATTAAGGGGAGATATCGACTTGAGGGATTTTTTTCTGGACCCCTTTCTCCCTCATGTTTAGCCCCATTGTTTTTGAGATTTTAAGACAGTCACCCCATTAGTTTGGCGATTTTAAGAACTTTCACCCCATTTATATCACTTTTAAGACCTTTCGTCCCATTTAGGTGTCGAATTTTTCCTGGCGAGCGATAGCGAGCCTTTAATTTAAGAGGAACCGGCCTTTGGCCGGGACATTTTTCTACCGAAAAATGTACAAATTTATCTTGAAAGGGGGTCAACGGGGTGTAATTTCAAGCTTGATGGAAGTCTAGGAAACGCACTAAAAACCTCCCATTAACGCGTAATAACATTTAAACAGTAATTAGGCGATGTAGAAAACGCTCTCATTTGCATAGCGGTAATTCTCCTTTACATGACATCTAATTCAATTGTACCTCATATACTATTCTGGAACGCCGAAATGAACACAATTTATCTTTTATGCTCTGACAATGGTATTAACCCCTTGAAGCTCTGACGCGTTTTAGCAGTTTATTTTGGCTATCATTAGACGATGTTATACAGCTGAGGAAGGAGCTGTGGGTATTAAAAGGGTAAGTACTATCTTAATCAACCCTTTGACTTCCATATACCGTTACTAATCTGAATAAAATCGTCTAATAGTAGCCAGAAAACAGAACAGAAACGCGTATTGGAGCTTGAAAGGGTTAACAAGAATACAAATCAAATAATATTCTTACTGAAAGGGTTAAGAGGAGGTTTTTAGTTAGTTCAGTAGACCTCCGTCAAGCTTAAAATTACACCCCCTAGACCCCCTTTTAAGATGAATTTGTACATTTTTCGGTAGAAAAATGTCCCGGCCGAAGGCCGATTTCTCTTAAAAATACAGGCTCGCTATCGCTCGCCAGGAAAGAATCGACACTTAAATGGCACGAAGTGTCTTAAAATTGACAGAAATGGGGTGAAAGTTCTTAAAATAGAGCTTGAAAGGGTTAATAGTGTTGATAATATAGATGAGGATAATTGTTATGATGATGAGGTTAACCCTTTCTACACCGGCGACGTCTTTTAGTTGTATTCTTGCTATGTTTAGAGCCGCGGCGGTGGAGTGGAGAGCACGCTCCCGTGTGACCTAGTTTCGATCCCAGCCAAGGCGGACATTTAGTGGGTGGGGTAGTACGTCCTAGCGTGTCTCACATGCTCGCACCCAGTCGGGGGACACCTCGACGACGTGTACAGACTAGTAACACACATAACAAAGCCACTCCAACAGCGTCCTCTCTCTCCAACACCTCTTCTCCCCTCTCTCTACACTCGTTAAGAAAATCGGATAAGTAGAATGTAGCTACGAGTTGCCGTTGTAAAGGCTTATCCCTCAATACCTTCACCTGACCTGACGATTCCTTGCAGTTTAAGAATGATCTGTTAGTAAAAAGGGTTAAATAAGACTGTTAATTGCTGAAGGCTCTTTTTAAACTGAATTGAATCGTCTAACAGTAGCCATAATAAAGTTAAAAGGACGTCATCGGTACAGAATGGGTTGATGATAATATACTGTAGATCATGATGAAAATAATGAGGAGGATGCAATCAAATTATAACAATAATAATAATAATACTATATAATAATAATAATAATAAAAAAAAAAAAAAAAAAAAAAAAAAAAAAAAATAATAATAATAATAATAAAAAAAAATAATAATAATAATAACAACAACAACAACAACAACAACAAATAATAATAAAAGAGAAACTCACCATCTTGACACATAATATATCAGCCTACTACGCTTCTGTGAGCTAATGCACTTCTTTTCAAAATCCTTTTACAATAATTTTAATATATATAGATTAAGGGGGGGGGGGGGGGGTAGTGCTTGGTTTTAGGTCTATATATTTATTTATTAATTGATTTTTGAGTTTCCTCGCTAGACCTCCATCAAGCTTAACAAAAAACACCCCCTATACCCTCCTTTCAAGATAAATGTGTACATTTTTCGGTAGAAAAATGTCCCGGCCAAAGGCCGAATCATTCTAAAAATTAGAGGCTCTGCTATCGCTCGCCAGGAAGAAAATCCGACACCTGAAGGGCATGAAAGGTCTTAATATTGACAACAAACAAACAATAATGAGTCGAAAGGTCTAAAAATCGCCAATCTAAAGGAACGAACGTCTTAAAACCTCAAAACTAATATGCTAAACAATTGAGGGAGAAGGGGGTCCAGAAAAAGCGAGTATTAACCCCTTAAAGTCAAATAAATATGTGAGAGGAGAAAGTAATATCCTCTTTTAGTGCATCGACTTGGAAGCTGACTGTCTGGATATAAATTAGTCCACAAACCGTTTCACTATTCGAGGATTTTATGTATTTTGACGATTTTAAGAACTTTTAACCCATTTCTGTCAATTTTAAGACCTTTCGTGCCATTTAGGTGTCGATTTTAGCCTGGCGAGCGATAGCGAGCCTGTAATTTAAGAGGAACCGGCTTCCAGCCGGGACATTTTTCTACCGAAAAATGTACACATTTATCTTGAAAGGGGCTCAAGGAGGCGTAATCATAAGCTTGAAGGATATCTAGGGACAAAACTAAAAACCTCCCCTTAAGAGAGTGTTTCTACCATTCTCCTTCCTGCAGAGATCCTTCCTAAGCCGTGTATAACAATGTCTAAGGATGGGGGATCCATAATATAAAAACTGTCAAAATGCAGCAAAATCTTCAAGGGGTTAAGAGGGACAACTGAAGTAGATTATTTTGACCTCTTTTGACGACTACACTCTATTGATTATACCTCGGCCAGCAATCTTTACCTCTATCCTCTACGTCAGTTATGGGGAGGTCTCCACTACTCGAGGGATCTTTTTCTTGACTCCTTTCTCCCTCGTGTTTAGCCCCATTTCTTTTGATATTATAAAACGTTAGCCCCGTTAGTTTGGCGATTTTAAGAACTTTCACCCCATTTTAAGACCTTTCGTGCCATTCAGGTGTCGATTTTATCCTGGCGAGCGATAGCGAGCCTGTAACTTAAGAGGAAACGGCCTTCGGCCGGGACATTTTTCTACCGAAAAATGTACAAATTAATCTTGAAAGGGACTCAAGGGGGTGTAATTTTAAGCTTGCTGGAGGTCTAGGGAACAAACTAAATACCTCCCCTTAAGGGGAGGTTTTTAGTTAGTTCGCTAGACCTCCATCAAGCTTAACATTACAGCCCCTAGACCCCCTTTCAAGATAAATTTGTAAATTTTTCGGTAGAAAAATGTCCCGGCCAAAGGCCGGCTCCTCTTTAATTACAGGCTCGCTATCGCTCGCCAGGAAGAAATCGACACATAAATGGCACGAAAAGTCTTAAAATTTACAGAAATGGGGCAAAAGTTCTTAAAATCGCCAAACTAATGGGGCGAACGTCTTATAATATCAAAAGCAATGGGGCTAACCATGAGGGAGAAAGGGGTCAAGAAAAAAATCCCTCGAGTAGAAATCTCCCCTTAATCCTCCGACTTCCACAATTCCTTCCAAAAAATGCATAAAATCGTCTAATAAAAGCCAGATAAACTCCTAAAACAACGCCGCCGCAATTAAACAAAATGATCAAACGAAATTAGTGTGAGAGTCTAAAAGGAGTCATAATTCGCCTCAGCCTTAAGTGGAGGTATTTAGTTTGTTCCCTACGTTTTCATCAAGCTTAAAATTACACCGCCTAGACCCCCTTTCAAGATAAATTTGTACATTTTTCGGTAGAAAAATGTCCCGGCCAGAGGCCGGTTGCTCTTAAATTACAGGCTCGCTATCGCTCGCCAGGAAAAAATTGACACCTGAATTGCACGAAAGGTCTTAAAATTGACAGAAATTGGGAAAAATGTCTTAAAATGTCCAAACTAATAGGGCGAACGTCTTAAAATCTCAAAAGCAATGGGGCTAAACATGAGCGAGAAAGGGGTCCAGAAAAAAATCCCTCAAGTGGAAATCTCCCCGTAATGAATCCACATACAGTATAAGCCGAAGTCACATGGATCCCCTGCTTTCCACAATTTTTTTTTTTTTTTTTTTTCTTTTTTTGTGATTGAGGGAGGCAAAAGGCATAACTGCCTATAGCGAGTGCCTCCCCCATAGTTGAAAGAGTGACAGGGCCAAAATCAAGGGACGTTCGAGGCAAAATGCCTGGACACACGGAGTTTGAAGCAATTTAAGTCATAGGAAGAGGGAAAGACTGATTCTGGGAGAGAGTTCCAGAGCTCAGATGTTGAGTAGAAGATGTAGAATATGTCCTGTGTAACAACTACTAAACTAATTGTGTATAGATTTTCACTGACCTACGATAATTGGTCTTCCTTGTAGCTGCCGATATCAATGCAAAGGAGCCCCGAAAAGTTGTCAGAAAAAGAGTTGCCGGTGGAAGATTGCCGGGAAAATAGGCTGTGTGACTCGGCTTGCAATGAGCGTGGGTGTATCATCACAGAACTCGAGCCTTGCAGCTTCTATTTTTACACGCACACTGACACACACAGGCACACTGACACACCCACGCACACTGACACACACAGGCACACTGACACACCCACGCACACTGACACACCCACGCACACTGACACACACACAGGCACACATGGTCACGGTAGCCGAGCGCGTTTAGTCAGTGTATTGGGAGTGCTGGCTCTGATATCAGGGGTTTGATCCCACGCACCGGCAGGGGAAGTTTCAAAAGCTTTCCCTGGCCGTGAAGGCTAGGTCTGGACGGACCAGTCTTGGGGGGCCCACAAAGTCTACTGCCCACATCCTACTCCCGCGGGGATATGTATAGGCGCTCTCGTTAGCAGCTAGGATCAGTCTGTTGTTGCATAGGTTAAGGGGAGGTTTTTAGTTTGGTCTCTAGATATCCATCAAGCTTAAGATTACACCCCCTTGAGCCCCTTTCAAGATAAATTTGTACATTTTTCGGTAGAAAAATGTCCCGGCTGAAAGCCAGTTCCTCTTAAATTACAGGATCGCTATCGCTCGCCAGGATAAAATCGACACCTAAATTGCACGAAAGGTCTTAAAATTGACGGAAATGGGGCGAAAGTTCTTAAAATCGCCAAACTAATGGGGCAAGCGTCTTTAAATCTCACAAGCAATGGGGCTAAACATGAGGGAGAAAGGGGTCCAGAAAAAAACCCTCAAGTCGATAATGATTTCCTCTTAAGTCTGTATATTTGGCTGTCGGCTCGAGTTTTACCGATTAATATGATTATCACACATAGTAGGGAGTAGGGAGCAAAATAAGAACCTCCTCTCAAGGGAGATTTCCACTTGAGGGATTGTTTTCTGGATCCCTTTCTCCCTCATGTTTAGCCCCATTGTTTTTGAGATTTTGAGACTTTCGCCCCATTAGTTTGACGATCTTAAGAACTTTCGCCCAATTTCTGTCAATTTTAAGACCTTTCGTGCCAATTAGGTGTCGATTTTTTCCTGGCGAGCGATAGCGAGCCTGTAATGTAAGAGAAACCGGCCTTCGGCCGGGACATTTTTCTACCGAAAAATGTACAAATTTATCTTGCAAGGGGGTCTAGGGGGTGTAATCGTAAGTTTGATGGAAATATAGGAAACACTAAAAACCTCCCTTTAATGATCATGGCGAGTGTGGAGGTTCCCAAAAACATAAGACACGACAAGTACATAGAACACAAGACAACAGAACACACACATTGCATTCCACCATCATCATACAGAACACACACATTGCATTCCACCATCATCATACATAACACACACATTGCATTCCACCATCATCATACAGAACACACACATTGCATTCCACCATCATACAGAACACAAGACAACAGAACACACGCATTGCATTCCACCATCATCATACAGAACACACACATTGCATTCCACCATCATTATACAGAACACACACATTGCATTCCACCATCATCATACAGAACACACACATTGCATTCCACCATCATCATACAGAACACACACATTGCATTCCACCATCATCATACAGAACACACACATTGCATTCCACCATCATCATACAGAACACACATTGCATTCCACCATCATCATACAGAACACACACATTGCATTCCACCATCATCATACAGAACACACATTGCATTCCACCATCATCATACAGAACACACACATTGCATTCCACCATCATCATACAGAACACACACATTGCATTCCACCATCATACAGAACACACACATTGCATTCCACCATCATCATACAGAACACACACATTGCATTTCACCATCATACAGAACACACACATTGCATTCCAGCATCATACAGAACACACACATTGCATTCCATCATCATCATACAGAACACACATTGCATTCCACCATCATACAGAACACACACATTGCATTCCATCATCATCATACAGAACACACACATTGCATTCCACCATAATCATACAGAACACACACAATGCATTCCACCATCATACAGAACACACAAATTGCATTCCACCATCATCATACAGAACACACACATTGCATTCCACCATCATCATACAGAACACACACATTGCATTCCACCATCATCATACAGAACACACATTGCATTCCACCATCATACAGAACACAAGACAACAGAACACACACATTGCATTCCACCATCATCATACAGAACACACACATTGCATTCCACCATCATCATACAGAACACACATTGCATTCCACCATCGTACAGAACACAAGACAACAGAACACACACATTGCATTCCACCATCATCATACAGAACACATACATTGCATTCCACCATCATACAGAACACAAGACAACAGAACACACACATTGCATTCCACCATCATCATACAGAACACACACATTGCATTCCACCATCATACAGAACACAAGACAACAGAACACATACATTGCATTCCACCATCATCATACAGAACACATACATTGCATTCCACCATCATACAGAACACAAGACAACAGAACACACACATTGCATTCCACCATCATCATACAGAACACATACATTGCATTCCACCATCATCATACAGAACACACACATTGCATTCCACCATCATCATAGAGAACACACACATTGCATTCCACCATCATCATACAGAACACACACATTGCATTCCACGATCATACAGAACACAAGACTACAGAACACAAGACAACAGAACACACACATTGCATTCCACCACCATCATACAGAACACACACATTGCATTCCACCATCATCATACAGAACACACATTGCATTCCACCATCATCATACAGAACACACACATTGCATTCCACCATCATCATACAGAACACACACATTGCATTTCACCATCATCATACAGAACACAAACATTGCATTCCACCCTCATCATACAGAACACACACATTGCATTCCACCCTCATCATACAGAACACACACATTGCATTCCACCATCATCATACAGAACACACACATTGCATGCCACCATTATCATACAGAACACACACATTGTATTCCACCATCATCATACAGAACACACATTGCATTCCACCATCATCATACAGAACACACATTGCATTCCACCATCATCATACAGAACACACATTGCATTCCACCATCATCATACAGAACACACATTGCATTCCACCATCATCATACAGAACACACACATTGCATTCCACCATCATCATACAGAACACACACATTGCATTCCACCATCATCATACAGAACACACACATTACATTCCACCATCATCATACAGAACACACACATTGCATTCCACCATCATCATACAGAACACACACATTGCATTCCACCATCATCATACAGAACACACACATTGCATTCCACCATCATCATACAGAACACACACATTGCATTACACCATCATCATACAGAACACACACATTGCATTCCACCATCATCATACAGAACACACACATTGCATTCCACCATCATACAGAACACACATTGCATTCCACCATCATCATACAGAACACACATTGCATTCCACCATCATCATACAGAACACACACATTGCATTCCACCATCATACAGAACACACACATCATCATACAGAACACACACATTGCATTCCACCATCATCATACAGAACACACACATTGCATTCCACCATCATACAGAACACACACATTGCATTCCACCATCATCATACAGAACACACACATTGCATTCCACCATCATCATACAGAACACACATTGCATTCCACCATCATACAGAACACACACATTGCATTCCACCATCATCATACAGAACACACACATTGCATTCCACTATCATACAGAACACACACATTGCATTCCACCATCATCATGCAGAACACACACATTGCATTCCACCATCATCATGCAGAACACACACATTGCATTCCACCATCATACAGAACACAAGCAACAGTTGTCCTAACTCACAATGGTTCACCCTCCTAAATAAACCAAGCGAGTGTGGATAGTTTGTTTTATGTGTTTTCCTTCCTCCGTTCATTGTCTCTTAAAAAAAAAAAAAAAAAAAAAAAAATCAGGCACGTGACCACAAGAAATTGAAATAATACCAATATACACAAAACTAGCAAGAGTTCCCCCAACCCACATTAATGTATCAGTAAATACACCAATTAATCGTCTTTATTTCATGATACACATTCTTCAAAAATATATATTACATAATGTTTGCAATTAAAAGTAAAAAATAGTTAATAGCTTAAGGGGGGTGACCTGCTTTTTGTTATTTCTGTCCTTTTCTCTCTGTCTCTGGCTTGTATCCATTCGGCCTCATTCAGCCAACTATTTTAAGACGTTTATCCCCATCTAGGTGTCGATTTCTTCCTGGCGAGCGATAGCGAGCCAGCATTATATGAAGAAATCCGGCTTCGACGGAGACATTTTTCTATCGAAAAATGTACAAATTTAGCCTGCTGTCAAACAAAAATAAATAATATGCTGGCTCGCTACCGCTTACCAGTAAAAAATTGACACCTGGATGGGGATAAACGTCTTAAAACAGTAGGCTGAATGGGGCCAAATGGATACAAGCCAGAGAAAGATAGAAAAGGACAGAACAAAAACAGGTCACCCCCCTTAAGTACTGGCAATATTTGCATTAACTAATATACACCGTAATATATTATCTATAAAAGAGTATGGTGATGGGCTGGTCTATCAGAATGAGAGTTGAGCGATCTCTGCCATACCCATAGCTTACTCTGACTGTTCCTTTCACTTATATATTTTCTAGATCTCAAGTGACGGCGTCTTTTCCGTGGATTGACCTCCCTACTGCCAACCCTGGCAGATTGGGAGCCAAAGCGTCACATTTTTCCTTTGCCCCTCAACTTTCCCTTCATAATTGCTGAGGGGCACACGGCCTTGGGTGGGGCTTTTGTTTTCCGGGCGTTTCCGCACCCTGCTCAGCTCCCCGCCTTTGAGTGGCTTCGGTCACCAGGACATTATTAGTGGTAAGCAGGGAGGGTTCTGTGGGGGCGCTCGGTTATGGCCTTGCTAGGGACCTTGGGACTGCTCGGCCAGACAGCCTGAGGAACAGCAACAACAACAAAAACAACAACTATAAAAGAGTATCCTCCTCTACAACCAAAATAAGAGTGGGTGTTTCGAAAATACGACACTAGAAAATAAAATAGAAAAAAATAAATCATAAAAGCACCACATTAACCCTCTCCGACATATGACACGATTTTGAGCCTATTGGGGATACTTTAAAGCCTTTGTCACCATCAGGAGTATTTAGAAACCTTTAGTTTAGTTACTTCAACCTCTGCAGTTGTCTTTTGAGTTAGCTGTGGGCAGAAAACTAATTTTGGAGAGGTAATTATAAGAGTGAGAGAACTCTATTTCTTATTGCTAATCTGGCAACCTCTGCGTCATATGAGTCTGAAGTGGTTAACCATCTCCGACATATGACGCGATTTTGAGCCTATTGGGGATACTTTAAAGCCTTTGTTACCATCTGGAGTATTTAGAAACCTTTAGTTTAGTTACTTCAACCTCTGCAGTTGTCTTTTGAGTTAGCTGTGGGCAGAAAACTAATTTTGGAGAGGTAATTATAAGAGTGAGAGAACTCTATATCTTATTGCTAATCTGGCAACCTCTGCGTCATATGAGTCTGAAAGGGCTAAGAGTGGATGTTTCGAAAATACGACCCTAGAAAATAAAATAGAAAAAGAAAAAAATCATAAAAGCATCACCTTAAAAACACAGACCTAAAGCACGAGTTACCCACACCCGAAATTAGACACATCTTCCTCTACAAACAGCGCACACGTGGACATTGCACAGAGGAGAGGATGAACAAGTGAACAGATGAGAAGAAACAGTAATAGAACACAAACAAATGACATAATACCAAAATACACCAAACTAACCAGAATTAAGGGGAGGTTTTTAGTGGATTCCCTAGACTTCCATCAACCTTAAAATTACTCCCCCTTGACTCCCTTTCAAGATCAATTTGTACATTTTTCGGTAGAAAAATGTCCCGGCCGAAGACCGGTTCCCCCTAAATTACAGGCTCGCTATCGCTCGCCAGGAAAAAATCGACACCTAAATGGCACGAAAGGTCCTAAAATTGACAGAAATGGGGTGAAAGTTCTTAAAATCGCCAAAATATTGAGGCGAACGTATTAAAATCTCAAAAACTATATAGATCTAAACATGAGGGAGAAAGGGGTCCATAAAAAAATCCCTCCAGTGGAAATATCTCCTTACCCAACACATCCCCCCCCCCCCCCCCTACTATTCAACTTCCTAAATAAGGATAACTAGTGTAGATGTGACTCAGATTAAGGGAGGTGACCTGCTTTTTGTTATTTCTGTCTTTTTCTCTCTTTCTCTGGCTTGTATCCATTTGGCCCCATTCAGCCTACTGTTTTAAGACGTTTATCCCCACCCAGGTGTCAATTTTTTACTGGTGAACGGTAGCGAGCCAGCATATTTTTTATTTTTGTTTGACAGCAGGCTAATTTTGTACATTTTTCGATAGAAAAATGTCTCCGGTGAAGCCGGATTTCTTCATATAATGCTGGCTCGCTATCGCTCGCCAGGAAGAAATCGACACCTAGATGGGGATAAACGTCTTAAAATAGTTGGCTGAATGGGGCCGAATGGATACAAGCCAGAAAAAAAGAGAGAAAAGGACAGAAATAACAAAAAGCAGGTCACTCCCCTTAAAAGACAAGCAAGTATAATAGCATCATACCAAAACACACACAACCAGCAAAACACACACCCATACACCCTGCTCAACAAACACCCACCCATACACCCTGCTCAACAAACGCACACCCATACACCCTGCTCAACAAACGTACACCCATACACCCTGCTCAACAAACGTACACCCATACACCCTGCTCAACAAACACACACCCATACACCCTGCTCAACAAACACACACCCATACACCCTCCTCAACAAACACACACCCATACACCCTGCTCAACAAACACACACCCATACACCCTGCTCAACAAACACACACCCATACACCCTGCTCAACAAACGCACACCCATACACCCTGCTCAACAAACGCACACCCATACACCCTGCTCAACAAACGCACACCCATACACCCTGCTCAACAAACACACACCCATACACCCTGCTCAACAAACACACACCCTGCTCAACAAACGCACACCCTGCTCAACAAACACACACCCATACACCCTGCTCAACAAACACACACCCTGCTCAACAAACACACACCCATACACCCTGCTCAACAAACACACACCCATACACCCTGCTCAACAAACGCACACCCATACACCCTGCTCAACAAACGTACACCCATACACAGCCCGTAGCCTAGTAGGTAGAGCTCTCGTCTCACACACGAGGGGTCGGGGGTTCAATCCCCGGCCGGGCGGAGACAAATTGGGCTTGTCTCCTTTCATGTGTTAGCCTCAGTTCACCTAGCTGTAAATAGGTACCTGGAATAAGTGGACGACGTTGTGACGTCCCATCTGGGGTTGGCAAAAATGGTACAAGGCGAGATGGGTATCATATGGTTCACCTAAGCTGATGGCTACCTAAGCCTTCGGGCGAGACGATACCGTCTATAGTGAGAATGGTACCATACAGATCCACCCTAAGCCTTCGTTTCCGATGTCGCCAATTGGCTAAATACAAACTACACACACATCCACAGCCATTCCAACAGTACATAAAACACTTAACATGCATTTCACGCAATACATTCCCAGTTAAGGAGGCGCGATAATAATGAGCTTAGCTCGCATTGCGTGGATTCCCCTTGACGAACAAGTAACTGAGTAACACCCTGCTCAACAAACGCACACCCATACACCCTCCTCAACAAACGCACACCCATACACCCTGCTCAACAAACGCACACCCATACACCCTGCTCAACAAACGCACACCCATACACCCTCCTCAACAAACGAAGGGAGTGAGTGTGTGGAGGTTACCCAACGGTCAGGACTGCCAGAGTTTGCAGTTACCAGGGTTAATTATAAAATCCCTCGCAAAAGAAAACTAATTAGATGACACGAAAGCCTAATAGCGCCATATCAAAATACACAAAACTAGCGAGACATATCCAAACCCACAACCATATACACCATACTCTACAAACATACCGAGTCATTGTGCGGAGGTTACCAACGCTCAGGACCCCTCAAGTGTGCAGTCCAGGGTTAAATATAAAATGCCTCGCAAAAGAAAATTAATTAGATGACAAGAAAGCCTAATAGAGCCATATCAAAATAACAAAACTAGCGAGACACCCTCCTCTACAAACAAAGCGAGTCAGTGTGTGGAGGTTAAATAATGCTCAAGACCCCCTCAAGTGTGCAGTCATCAGGGTTAAACACAAAAGCCCTCGCACAGGGTACACAGAACAAGAGACATTTGCATATGAATAACCCACAATAGATTACACGAGCACATCCTCCCTCCCTCCCTCCCTCCCTCCCTGCACGTCACTAGTCTGAGTGAACTAAATGTGAAGGGGGGATAATTTGTATGTAAATGTGTGAGGCAGCAGTGTATCCAAAGAGGGAGTGGTCTTTCGTGTGTGTGTGTGTGTGTGTGTGTGTGTGTCTCTCTCTCTCTGTTTCTTTTTGTCTTTCTTCCTTCTTTCTTTTTTCCTTTCTTAGCTTCTTTCATTCCTTTTTTCCTTCCTTCCATCCTTCCTGACAAACTGCCTGCCTGCCTCCTTCCCTCCCTCCCTCCCTGACTGGCAGACATACCCCCCCCCCCTCCCCCCCTCTCCTATCCCCACCACCCCCCCTCTCCCCACTGTCACAGCCTTTTACTCCCGACCTTTACCGAAGGGCTTCACGCTCAGGCTTAGTATGCAAATGCTGGTATGAAAAGCATTGCTAAGCGACGCAAAAATGTCCCCCCCCCCCCCCCGACCAGCAAATAGAGTTGAACATTGTAACGGGATATTGAGGACAACTGTGCTCCAACCCTTCTCGTGCTTAAGAGGGGATGCCTCACTTTTTTGGTCGATTTTTAAATTTACTGTGTATATAATTTTTCTAGTTTCCTCCCTAGACCTCTATCAAACTTTTAAAAAATCCATTAGATGCCCCCTTCTAGATTAATTTGTACACTTTTCGGTAGAAAATTCTTCCAAAATTACAGGCTCACTATCGTTCGCCAGGAAAAAATCGATATCTAAATAGCACGAAAAATCTTAATATTGACAACGAAATGGGGCGGAAGGTCTGAAAATCGACACACTAATGGGGCAAACATATGAAAATCTGAAAACTAATGGGGCTAAACATGAAGGAGAAGGGGATCTAGAAGACCTACCCGTCTCCCCTTAACATGCCAGGAATATATAGTGGACAGGAATGAAGTAAGAATTGACCACTTACGATTTACGGGCTATAAGGAAGTTGGAGCCGTAAACATTGATAATTTAATTTATTAATTTAATTTTTTTCCCCAATACCAAACACCTCCCAATGCAATTAACGATAGCATGTGATTCTACCGGGATTCGAACCTGGGTTACCACATACAGCACAGATCTTAAACACTCAAACCATTACACCATCAAGACAGACATATATTTAGAAGAAATACACTGGCATGTGGTTTAATTGCGGTAAGTTGAAAGACAAGCAGCATCCATTACCGATAGTATTTTGAACTAGTATCGAACCTGAATGGAATTGACCACTTGCGAGTTTTGGTCTATAAGGAAGTTGGAGCCGTGAACATTGATATTAACCCTTTCACGCATTTATGACGCAGAGGTTGCCAGATTAGCAATAAGAAATAGAGGTCTGTCACTCTTATAATTACCTCTTTTCTGCCCACAGCTAACTCAAAGACAACTGCAGAGGTTGAAGTAACTAAACTAAAGGTTTCTAAATACCCCTGATGGTAACAAAGGCTTTAAAGTATCCCCAATAGGCTCAACATCGCGTCATATGTCGGAGCGGGTTAAACAAACATGCAATAATAATGTAAGTTTCTGATGGATGAATGATATGTTGAATTGGGTTTTATGTATTTATAAATGTACTACGACCGTATTTTAGCTGGTAATTCTGATAAATATCGTTGCCTACGGCTCCAACTTCCTTATAGAACGAAACTCGCAAGTCGGCAATTGATTACTTGCGAATGTCGTTCTATAAGGAAGTTAGAGCTGTAGACATCGATATTAAGGGGAGATTTCCACTTGAGGGACTTTTTTCTTGACTCCTTTCTCCCTCATGTCTAGCCCCATTGTTTTTGAGATTTTAAGACGTTTGCCCCATTAGTTTGGTGATTTTAAGAATTTCCGCCCCATTCTGTCAATTTTAAGACCTTTCGTGCCATTTAGGTGTCGATTTTATCCTGGCGAGCGATAGCGAGCCTGTAATTTCAGAGTAACCGGCCTTTGGCCGGGAAATTTTTCTACCAAAAAATGTACAAATTTATCTTGAAAGGGGGTCAAGGGGATGAAATTTGAAGGTTGCTGGAGGAGTAGGAAACAAACTAAAAACCTCCCCTTAACCCTCTCAGTATTTGAAAACGCCTTTCTAATAGTTTTCTGGACATCATTAGATGATATTTTACGGCTTAGGAAGACCCTCTAGCAATAAAAATGCTATACTAAATCACAATAATCCCTTCACTCCCTCAGACCTCTCCTAAATGAAATATGATCCCTTAATAAATGTTAGCATACATTTTAAGAAGGGTGAAATGTCTAGAAATAATTAACGTCGAGTTTAATGCATTACGTAAGAGTTAAGGGAAGACTGACCGTTTGTTTGGTCTATTAATTAATTTATTCATATATTATTTTGTTTAGTTTCCTCCCTGAACCTCCATCAAGCTTAGAAAAACACCTCCTAGACCCCCCTTCAAGATAAATTTGTACATTTTTTGGTAGACATATTTCCCGGCCGAAGGCCGGTTCCTCTTACAATTGCAGGCTCGCTGTTCCAGGAAATAATCGACATCTAAATGACACGAAAGGTCTTAAAATTGATGAGGAAATGGGGCGAAAGGTGTTAAAATCGCCAAACTAATGGGCCGAACGTCTTATAATCTCAAAACTAGTGGGGCTAAACATTAGGGAGAAAGGGGTCCAGAAAAACGGTTTGCCTCCCCCTAAAAATTACACGGACATGAAACCTTGTATTTTAAAAGGACCTAATTTCGCCTTTACCTTCCCATCTTGTATTTCACTCTCTATCTAACTTTTCACTTACTCTCCTCTCTCTCTCTCTCTCTCTCTCTCTCTCTCTCTCTCTCTCTCTCTCTCTCTCTCTCTCTGTGCTTACCCTCGACAGGAATAACACCCGCAACCATGGCTGAAAGTTAGAATTGAAAAGGTTCAGCACTGGTGTAAGTGAAAAAATATAGCGATTTTGATAAGTTCTTTTGACTTTATATTGTCTTTGTTTTGGTTTGCTCTGTTTGCAAGTTTTACATTTTAATATTAGATCTGTTTTTATCGGGGACAAGCCTCCCTCAAAAGTGTTAAATAGTTTTTCTGTAGAGCAGTTCAATAAAAGAGTAGACTATATATTGCAACCTGTGCAATGAGTGCAGTGCTGTATACACTCTTTCTCTTTCCAATCCAAATACTTCCTCGTAGTGGATTAGTCTTTGGGATACTAACTAACTCACTCTAACTCTCTAACACACACACACACTCTCTCTCTCTCTCTCTCTCTCTCTCTCTCTCTCTCTCTCTCCCCCCCCCCCCCTCTCCGTTGCAGACACGCAGACTACAAGGTCAGCTCATTGAAGTTATTTAAATACTTAATGGGTTTGACAATGTGGATTATAACAAAATGTTTAGCCTCAATATGAATACAACACGCAACCATGGCTGGAAATTTGAATTGATAAGGTTCAGCACTAGTATTTGTGGACACTTTTTCACATATAAGATCTGTTCTACCTGGAACAAACTTCCCTCAGAAGTTGTAAATAGTTCTTCAGTAAAGCAGTCCAAGAAGAGAGTAGATAGTATCTTGCACACTCTGTAATGAGTGTGGTGCACTAAACAGTCTCTCTCTCCTTCCACTTCGAATATCTCCTAGGAATGGACCACAAGGTCTCCGAGATACTAACTATTCCTTGTAACGCCTTGTTACTAACTAACTAACTCTCTCTCTCTCTCTCTCTCTCTCTCTCTCTCTCTCTCTCTCTCTCAGCTTTAGTCAAATATCGGGCCAGGTATGAGGCAGGCGCACCGATCGAAGTGGCCGGAGATGGCGTTGGTGCTCTTGTTGGTCCTGTTTCCAGAGAGAGAGAGAGAGCACAATACCAGGCCCGGGGGAAGAGATACATTATTTAGACCTTATTTATTATTTAGAAGATAATATTATTTTTCACTAGACAATATTTGGCCCGGGGATGTAATAGCGAGTAGAGGCACGTATTAGTCCACCATATTATTCCAAGTTAAGGTGAGTAATGCAAACTAAAACAAATATGACCTTCCTCCAAAAAAAAAAAAAAATAAAATAAATAAATAAATATATATATAATAGTAATAATAAATAATAAAGAAATACAAAATTAATACATAAATTAATAAGTAAATACATATGAATACTGTAAATGAACAACTACATAAATAAATAAATATATACATGAATACAAAATTGAAATACCGAATATAAATAAATTTAATGGAATCAAATATATTATAAATATACAAATGCTAGGTGTCAGGGTAGAGAGGTATGTATTAGATCATTTAAGATGTGAGTGAATGATTTATATGGAATGAATACTACTACTACTACTACTACTACTACTACTACTACTAATAATAATAATAATAATAACTTAAACTATCAATTATTTTGCCAGGGTATCAGAGTAGAGGTAAATGTATTAGTTACCACATTATTCAAGGTAGCGGTCAATAAAAAGCCCTCTAAAATTATTACCTTTTATATATATATATATATATATATATATATATATATATATTGTCCAGGCATTTTGGCTCGAACGTCCCTTGATTTTGGCCCTGTCACTCTTTCAACTATGGTGGAGGCACTCGCTATAGGCAGTTCTGCCTTTTGCCTCCCTCAATCACATAGAATAAAAAAAAAAAAAAATGAGAGAGAGAGAGAGAGAGAGAGAG
This sequence comes from Paralithodes platypus, assembly GCA_032716605.1. Lineage (NCBI taxonomy): Eukaryota > Metazoa > Arthropoda > Malacostraca > Decapoda > Lithodidae > Paralithodes > Paralithodes platypus. Next base: position 38,021,568 of record CM064524.1, read on the forward strand.
AGAGATAGAGAGAGAGAGAGAGAGAGAGAGAGAAGAGATATAGAGAGAGCGAGAGATATATATATATATATATATATATATATATATATATATATATATAAAACCATATTATTCTTTTATTTAGCACGGGTGGGAGAGCAGCCGCATTTATATAGTTCATTATAGTCAAAATGGCAACCAAAACCCTCAATAATAATGAAACAAACTATTATAATAACCCACAAGAGGTCGGGCCCGATAGTGTTAACATATTATTACTTTAGAGGGCACTGAATACGATCTTTAAGTAATTAGTTAGTGAATTTCTTAACTACATTGGTTGATAATGTACACAGTTAATATCTATTATATACAAGTTGTAGAGCTTCATCGCTTAAGGGGAGGTTTTTAGTTTGTTTTCTACTCCTCCAGCAATCTTAACATTTCACCACCTTGACCCTCTTTCAAGATAAATGTGTAAATTTTTCGGTAGAAAAATGTCCCGGCTGAAAGCCGGTTCCTCTTATATTACAGGCTCGCTATCGCTCGCCAGGATAAAATCGACACCTAAATGGCACGAAAGGTCTTAAAATTGACAGAAATGGGTCGAAAGTTCTTAAAATCGCCAAACTAATGGGGCGAACGTCTTATTCTCTCAAAAGCAATGGGGCTAAACATGAGGGAGAAAGGGTTCCACAAATCCCTCAAGTGGAAGTCTCCCCTTAAAAATCTTCAAAATATATTTGGAAGAAAAACTCAAATAATAAAAGAAACAAAAAATAACGACAAATGCCCATATCCTAGGCTGGAAATGAACCAAGGACACTTTAAATTATCACAATATTACTCTGGTTTTCATTAACTCTGATATCAAATTACTACTGATTGAACCAAGGACACTTTAAATTATCACACTATTACTCTGGTTTTCATTAACTCTGATATCAAATTACTACTGAATGAAATTAAAATCTTCATATTAGTAAATAATTGTATTCTGGGACTATTGCTAAATATGCCTCAACAAGCCAATTACTGGATCTGATTTTCTGGCCCCCTATTTGGTGAGTGGTATGAATTTTTGGGCCCTCCCTATTTCACGCCATGTAGAATTTAAGACGTTTCAGCCCATTCATTTGGCGATTATAAACTGGTTCAACCCATACAAGCGTCGATGTTGGCATTGCGAGCGATAGCAACCCTGCATTTTAGAAGAAAACTACATTTGTCTACCGAAAACGTGTAAATCTAGCTTGAAGGGGGTCTGGGGTGATTAATTTAATTTACATATTTTTTAATTTATATTATTTATGTTTTAGCTGGACGGACAAACTAAAAATAAGGAGTAAATATTCATCTGGTACCTTATTTGTAAACAATCATATTTCCACTCTTTCTAAAATATCTTCCCAAAAGTTAGGTGAGCTCAATCGTCTATGTGGGTCCTTCACCCCCATACAGCTTCTTGCTCTGTATCGGAGCATGGTGCGCCCCTGTATTTAGTATTGTTCGCATGTGTGGGGAGGCTCCACCAATACCGCACTTCTCGAACGAGTAAAATCAAAAGCACTTCGCCTCATTAACTCACCTCCTCTTACTAGTTCACTACAATATCTTTATACACGCCGCAATGTTGCATATCTTTAACTTTTCTATCGCTATTACAACAATCAGAGTTCTTCATATCCCTCCCTTGCGGCGAGTGCGAGGCACCCGCCTTGCAACAAAGTCCCACTTCTATTCTGTCCAGCTCTCCAACCCAAGAATTGGCAAATGTTCTCAGTCTTTCTTCTACTCAACAAGTGAACTCTGGAACTCTCTCAATCAATCAATCTTTCCTTCATCCTATGA
>CM064524.1:38028397-38045452 GCA_032716605.1 Paralithodes platypus
TTTGTATGTGCCTAGTATTAGCCGATTGTCTTCTGTTTGAAAAGGGCGTAAAGCAATTAACAGGCTTCGAACTATCTCAATTAACAGGCTTCGAACTATCTCAATTAACAGCCTTCGAACTATCTCAATTAACAGGCTTCGAACTATCTCAATTAACAGTCTTCGAACTATCTCAATTAACAGGCTTCGAACTATCTCAATTAACAGGCTTCGAACTATCTCAATTAACAGGCTTCGAACTATCTCAATTAACAGGCTTCGAACTATCTCAATTAACAGGCTTCGAACTATCTCAATTAACAGGCTTCGAACTATCTCAATTAACAGGCTTCGAACTATCTCAATTAACAGGCTTCGAACTGTCTCAATTAACAGGCTTCGAACTGTCTCAATTAACAGGCTTCGAACTGTCTCAATTAACAGGCTTCGAACTATCTCACTTACCCCTCACTTTTACCGTCACAGATTCTTATTTAAACTGCACAAAACCATCTAAATATAGCATAGCTAGAATCAAATGAAAAAGGCGTCGTCGGTACAGAAGGGGTTAACTTCAAATTTTCCCCTATTGGTTTAAGGGGGGTGGCCTGGTTTTTTTCTCGTTTTCTCTGGCTTGTATCCATTTGGCCCCATTCAGCCAACTATTTTAAGACGTTTATCCCCATCTAGGTGTAGATTTCTTCCTGGCGAGCGATAGCGAGCCAGCATTATATGAAGAAATCCGGCTTCGCCGGAGACATTTTTCTATCGAAAAATGTACACATTTAGCCTGCTGTCAAACAAAAATAAAAAATATGCTGGCTCGCTACCGCTCACCAGTAAAATTTTTACACCTGGATGGGGATAAACGTCTTAAAACAGTAGGCTGAATGGGGCCGAATGGATACAAGCCAGAGAAAGAGAGAAAAGGACAGAAATAACAACAAGCAGGTCACCCTCCTTAATGTGAATATACTCACGAGGAACCCAGAGCAAGCCTTGCAGGCGTATATATGTATGTCTGTTATGGATATGTGTTCACAATATAAGGGCGGTATCACACGAGCGATTTGTCTGTCAAATTTTTACGGGCAACTATAGACTGGTCAGCTTCAAAATTTAAGTTTTATAAGAATTAACCCTTTCACGCACATATGACGCAGAGATTGCCAGATTAGCAATAAGATATAGAGTTCTCTCACTCTTATAATTGCCTCTCCAAAATTAGTTTTCTGCCCACAGCTAACTCAAAGACAAATGCAGAGGTTGAAGTAACTAAACTAAAGGTTTCTAAATACCCCTGATGGCAACAAAGGCTTTAAAGTATCCCCAATAGGCTCAAAAATACCCCTGATGGTAACAAAGGCTTTAAAGTATCCCTAATAGGCTCAAAATACCCCTGATGCTAACAAAGCCTTTAAAGTATCCCTAATAGGCTCAAAATCGCGTCATATGTCCGAGAGGGTTAAACTACCTAACCTAATCATCTATTTTCGGTCTAGTTTCCGATTCCAATGCGTCGACCGAGTCCCAAAAATAGTACGAGAAAAAACTTGCTCATGGAAAATTGCCCGAAAAAGCGCTCGTGTGACAACGGCTTAAGGAGAGATCTCCACTTGAGGGATTTTTTCCTTGACCCCTTTCTCCCTCATGTTTAGCCCCATTGCTTTTGATATTATAAAACGTTTGCCCCATTAGTTTAGCGATTTTAAGAACTTTCACCCCATATTAAGACCTTTCGTGCCATTCAGGTGTCGATTTTATCCTGGCGAGCGATAGCGAGCCTGTAATTTAAGAGGAACCGGCCTTTGGCCGGGACATTTTTCTACCGAAAAATGTACAAATTTATCTTGAAAGGGGGTCAAGGGGGTGACATTTTTAGATTGCTGGAGGAGTAGGAAACAAACTAGAAACCTCCCCTTAACTAGAGAGATAACGAGATATTAACCCCTTGAAGCTCTGACGCGTTTTAGCAGTATATTTTGGCTATCATTAGACGATTTTATGCAGCTTAGGGAGGCTCTGTGGGTATTAAAAGGGTGTAAAGACCCTCTCAATCAACCCTTTGACTCCCATATACCCTTCCTAATCTGAATAAAATCGTCTAATAATTACCAGCAAACAAAACAGAAATGCGTATTGGAGCTTGAAAGGGTTAAGGGGGGAGATGGGTCGTTTTTCTGGCCCCCATTCTTCTTCTTCATATTTAGCCCCCATTAGTTTTCAGATGTCAAGACGTTCGGACCATCAGTTTGACAATTGTAAGACCTTTCGCCCCATTTCTGTGTCAATATTAAGACTTTTTATGTCATTTAGGGGGTCTGTTTTTTGCTGGCGAGCGACAGCGAGCCTGTAATATAAGAGGAACTGGCTTTCGGCCGGGACATTCTTCTATCGGAAAATGTACACATGTATCTTGAAGGAGGGTCTTGGGTGGGTGTTTCTTTAAGCTCGATGGAGGTCTAGGGACGAAACTAAAAACAAAAACAACAAAAGTATAAGAAGATACATAAATGACACAACAAATACGCCATTAAGGGGAGGTTTCTAGTTTGTTTCCTATTCCTCCAGCAATCTTAAAATTTCACCCCATTGACCCCCTTTCAAGATAAATTTGTAAATTTTTCGGTAGAAAAATTTCCCGGCCGAAGGCCGATTACTCTTAAATTACAGGCTCGCTATCGCTCGCCAGGATAAAGTCGACACCTAAATTGCACGAAATGTCTTAAAATTGACAGAATGGGGCGAAAATTCTTAAAATCACCAAACTCATGGGGCAAACGTCTTAAAATCTCAAAAACAATGTGGCTAACCATGAGGGAGAAAGGGGTCAAGAAAAAAAAATCCCTCAAGTGGAGACCTCCCCTTAACCCCTTCAGCACCATGACGTCTTTTTACCTTTGATTCTGGCTAAATTACCCATTTGAGTCGCATAGGTAGTTACCCATTTGAGTCGCATAGGTAGTTACCCATTTGAGTCGCATAGGTAGTTACCCATTTGAGTCGCATAGGTAGTTACCCATTTGAGTCGCATAGGTAGTTACCCATTTGAGTCGCATAGGTAGTTACCCATTTGAGTCGCATAGGTAGTTACCCATTTGAGTCGCATAGGTAGATTACAAACTATAAAGAAAAGCGTCTAATGGGAACCGGAATGTGGTGAAAAATGACGTCATGGTGGTGAAGGGGTTAAGAAGGTCGAACGCGCCTTTTGACCGTGACTGTACAGGTTCAGATAGCCCCCCCCCCCCCCCTCACACACACAGGACACTCAAACTCGATCGTAATCATCTCGGTAACAGTATCTTTTTTTTGACGTCATTGCCACATACAGTAGCTTCCAGAAAACTACTAATAACTTGATTAAAAGATGACATTACTTCAGGACGTCAATGGCAACGTATAACCCCCCCCCCCCCCCTCCCCCCCCACACACTCGCTAAATGACATCAAAGGTTAAAGATCAAGGGAAAAGCTTAGCTTGATTGTGATAACAGTACAAAGATCTCATGTTATTTGAAATACTTAAAATTAATTAAGTGAACACATGATCAAGATATATGTCATTGTTGTTCGTGAGTAAATATGTTTATAGAGAGAGTGAACTACATTTTACGAGGCTAAATCGATTATTATTAAACTAAATTGAAGTATATAAGAATTAATTGACTGTCATCAAAGCCAATTGAAATTGATGGGAGGGAATTGACGCTTATGAGTGAAATAAGGGATGTGAAATTTAAGACATTTTTATGAAGGTTTATTCAATTCAAGGTTAGTGACGTATTATCAAACTCTCCGATTTTATAAGAGACTTATTTTTCATAAGACCAATGATTTATTACTTTAGATGATACAGTGAATCAGTAGAAGTTTTATTAGAATTAAATTTATAATGGTTACTAAATTGACAAACTCTTACTAAAAATAAAAAAAATAAAAAAAAATGGAACGTACCAAAACAGCCAAGAGTATACTTAAAGGGAGGTATTTAGTTTGTTCCCTAGACCTCCATCAAGCTTAAAATTACACCCCCTTGAGTCCCTTTCAAGATAAATTTGTACACTTTTCGGTAGAAAAATGTCCCGGCCGAAGGCCGATTCCTCTTAAATTACAGGCTCGCTATCGCTCGCCAGGATAAAATCGACACCTGAATTGCACGAAAGGTCTTAATATGGGGTGAAAGTTCTTAAAATCGCTAAACTAATGGGGCAAACGTTTTATAATATCAAAATCAATGGGGCTAAACATGAGGGAGAAAGGGGTCAAGAAAAAAATCCCTCAAGTGGAGATCTCCCCTTAAAACAAAGCTTACCAACTATTCTCCTCCAGTAACTTCGGACAAATACCTGAGAAAGAGAAACAGAGGTTATTAAAGGACAAAAATATTACATACTGGTAAATATTGTGTTGATTAAATATCATCTGATATATATAATTATTAATCGATCCTATTCTGAAAGACAAGATCATTTTGTATCGACTAAAATTCCTAGTTTAATAATAGAAAACAATCCATATCTATATCATTTTGGGCAGAGATACAACACTTGGAATCAGAGTGTATGTTGGGCAGAGATACAACACTTGGAATCAGAGTGTATGTTGGGCAGAGATACAACACTTGGAATCAGAGTGTATTTTGGGCAGAGATACAACACTTGGAATCAGAGTGTATGTTGGGCAGAGATACAACACTTGGAATCAGAGTGTATGTTGGGCAGAGATACAACACTTGGAATCAGAGTGTATTTTGGGCAGAGATACAACACTTGGAATCAGAGTGTATTTTGGGCAGAGATACAACACTTGGAATCAGAGTGTATTTTGGGCAGAGATACAACACTTGGAATCAGAGTGTATTTTGGGCAGAGATACAACACTTGGAATCAGAGTGTATTTTGGGCAGAGATACAACACTTGGAATCAGAGTGTATTTTGGGCAGAGATACAACACTTGGAATCAGAGTGTATTTTGGGCAGAGATACAACACTTGGAATCAGAGTGTATTTTGGGCAGAGATACAACACTTGGAATCAGAGTGTATTTTGGGCAGAGATACAACACTTGGAATCAGAGTGTATTTTGGGCAGAGATACAACACTTGGAATCAGAGTGTATTTTGGGCAGAGATACAACACTTGGAATCAGAGTGTATTTTGGGCAGAGATACAACACTTGGAATCAGAGTGTATTTTGGGCAGAGATACAACACTTGGAATCAGAGTGTATTTTGGGCAGAGATACAACACTTGGAATCAGAGTGTATTTTGGGCAGAGATACAACACTTGGAATCAGAGTGTATTTTGGGCAGAGATACAACACTTGGAATCAGAGTGTATTTTGGGCAGAGATACAACACTTGGAATCAGAGTGTATTTGGGCAGAGATACAACACTTGGAATCAGAGTGTATTTTGGGCAGAGATACAACACTTGGAATCAGAGTGTATGTTGGGCAGAGATACAACACTTGGAATCAGAGTGTATTTTGGGCAGAGATACAACACTTGGAATCAGAGTGTATTTTGGGCAGAAATACAACACTTGGAATCAGAGTGTATTTTGGGCAGAGATACAACACTTGGAATCAGAGTGTATTTTGGGCAGAGATACAACACTTGGAATCAGAGTGTATTTTGGGCAGAGATACAACACTTGGAATCAGAGTGTATTTTGGGCAGAGATACAACACTTGGAATCAGAGTGTATTTTGGGCAGAAATTCAACACTTGGAATCAGAGTGTATTTTGGGCAGAGATACAACACTTGGAATCAGAGTGTATTTTGGGCAGAGATACAACACTTGGAATCAGAGTGTATTTTGGGCAGAGATACAACACTTGGAATCAGAGTGTATTTTGGGCAGAGATACAACACTTGGAATCAGAGTGTATTTTGGGCAGAGATACAACACTTGGAATCAGAGTGTATTTGGGCAGAGATACAACACTTGGAATCAGAGTGTATTTTGGGCAGAGATACAACACTTGGAATCAGAGTGTATTTTGGGCAGAGATACAACACTTGGAATCAGAGTGTATTTTGGGCAGAGATACAACACTTGGAATCAGAGTGTATTTTGGGCAGAGATACAACACTTGGAATCAGAGTGTATTTTGGGCAGAGATACAACACTTGGAATCAGAGTGTATTTTGGGCAGAGATACAACACTTGGAATCAGAGTGTATTTTGGGCAGAGATACAACACTTGGAATCAGAGTGTATTTTGGGCAGAGATACAACACTTGGAATCAGAGTGTATTTTGGGCAGAGATACAACACTTGGAATCAGAGTGTATTTTGGGCAGAGATACAACACTTGGAATCAGAGTGTATTTTGGGCAGAGATACAACACTTGGAATCAGAGTGTATTTTGGGCAGAGATACAACACTTGGAATCAGAGTGTATTTTGGGCAGAGATACAACACTTGGAATCAGTGAGTATTTCTCCAACGTTTCCGCACAGATTTCTTCAGCAAGAATGACATGAACACAAATTCGCAATGGACTAATATTCATATACACATCAATCGATATACTGTATATTCATATCATTCAAAATCTACATTAACCCTTTCAGTTTTAAATGACATTTTTCTTAGTTTATCCTGTTCATCAATAGACAATATCATTTAGTCTAGGAGGGAGCCAGAGAGTTAATTGGCGTGGTATTAAGGGGGTTATATTTGTTGTTATTAATATTATTATATACTCTCTCTCTCTCTCTCTCTCTATTTATATATATATATCCTATATGGTGTTTCAGATATACCTTTTATAAATTTCAAAATAAATAGACCTACCAATAATATATATATATATATATATATATATATATATATATATATATATATATACTTTACTATGTGACGGTTTTGGAAATATCTCATGTTTACCGGGATATTAATTACACATTTTAGTTTAAATAGGAAAGTCTAGGGGATAAAAACGAGTTCGAGGTGTGTGTGTGAATGTGTGTGAGAGAGAGAGAGAGAGAGAGAGAGAGAGAGAGAGAGAGAGAGAGAGAGAGAGAGAGAGAGAGAGAGAGAGAGAGAGAGAGAGAGAGAGAGAGAGAATGTATGTATTTGCGTGCAGGTGTGTATTTTAGCATGTGAATCCTTAACTGAAATTAAACTGAGTATCTTTGTAAGTCTCTGCCCAACCTCTCCCTCCTTCTCTCTCTCGCTCTCGCTCTGTTCTCTATCTATCTATCTATATCTCTCTCTGCCCAACCTCTCCCTCCTTCTCTCTCTCGCTCTCGCTCTGTTCTCTATCTATCTATCTATCTATATCTCTCTCTCGCCCTCCTGCTCTCGCTCTTTCTCGATCTCTCCTCTATCTATCTCTCTCTCTATCTCTATATCTATCTATCTATCTATATATCTATCTATCTATATATCTATCTATCTCTCTCAGTCTCTCCCTGTCCTGCAATCAGTGGTAGTAGCCATGCATGTTGTCAGACTTTGTCAAAGGTCACACGAGTGTTAGCGGGTTGAGTGGACCGAGCCTGTGTGTGGGAAGGGGAAAGGGGAAAAAATAGAAAATGTTTAATGGGATTCGTGTGTGTGTTTTTTTTTTTTTTTCTATGTGATTGAGGGAGGCAAAAGGCATTACTGCCTATAGCGAGTGCCTCCCCCATAGTTGAAAGAGTGACAGGGCCAAAATCAAGGGACGTTCGAGCCAAAATGCCTGGACACACGGAGTTTGAAGCAATTTAAGTCATAGGAAGAGGGAAAGACTGATTCTGGGAGAGAGTTCCAGAGCTCAGCTGTTGAGTAGAAGAAAGTTTGAGAGTAACGTTTCACTCTTGGGTTGGAGAGTTGCACAGAGTAGGGGTGCGATTGAGTTGCAAGACGGGTACCACGTGCCCTACGTAAAGGAGGTGGTATGCACTGGGATAGCTCTGAGGAACACTGAATATTATAGTAGCGATAGAATAGCGAGAGAGATGCAACATTGCGGCGGAGAGAGAGAGACTGTAGAGAGTTGGTGAGTGGACGGGAGTTAATGATACGAAAGGCCTTCCTTTCAACTTTGTCTAGGAGAGCGGTGTGAGAGGAACCTCCCCAGACATGTGAACAATACTCAATACAAGGGCGCACTATGCCCCTGTACAGAGCAAGAAACTGTGCAGGGGAAAAGAACCCCCTAAGGCGGTTGAGCACACCGAGCTTCTGGGAGGCTGCCTTAGCAAGACTGGTAATATGGTCCTTCCAAATGAGAGCAGAAGAAAAAGAGACACCAAGAATATTGAGAGACGATGAAGGGTTGATTTTTGTATTGTTGAAGAATAAGGGATAGTCCGCTGGGAGATCCTGACGGGTAGATAGATGGAGAAATTGGGTTTTGGAAGCATTAAAGTTAACAGTTAAAGTGTGTGTGTGTGTGTGTGTGTGTGTGTGTGTGTGTGTGTGTGTGTGAGAGAGAGAGAGAGAGAGTACAAAGGAGTACAAAGGAAATCAAGCAACAACAGGTCTAGTGACCCTTCTAGGCTGCTTGTCCTCCAAAACACTGAGGATCAAGTGTCCAAACAGTGGTTTAGAGTGGGTAAGGGAACATTGGAAAGGGAACTACTGCCCTAGAACTAATGTCCGTGGCAGGATTAGGAAGTTAGTAGGGGACAGATGGGTTAGTAACTGAGGGGGGATAAAATAAAGTTATTCATTTACAAACGCAGTCAGTCGCGGATTTGATGCGAGATATTTGTCTAAGCGGAGTTTAAATGAATCAACGGTGCTGCAGTCTATAACGTCTCGGGGAAGCCCATTCCACAAGTTGACAACTCGATTGAAGAAGAAATTCTTAGATTCGTGTGAGTTAAAAGATTTACCAATAATTTTGCAACCGTTTCCCCGCGTGTATTAGATTGGTCGATAGTGAAGTACTTACTACAGTTCATATTGTCGATGCCTTTGATGATTTTGAACACTTGAATTAAGTCACCTCTTAATCTGCGCTGGGTTAAAGGTAATAGATTTAATTCTCTAAGACGCTATTCGTATGGTTTGTTCTTTAGGCTAGGTATCATTTTGGTAACTCTACGTTGAACTCGTTCTAGCTTGTTTATATCTTTTTGGTAATAAGGGCACCAGGATTGAACGCAGTATTCCAGAAGAGGGCGGACTAAGGAATTGTAAAGGGTTAGGATAACTTCTTTGGATTTATGCTAAAATGACCTGCCTATAAAGCCAATTATTTTGTTTGCCTTCTTAACAACTTCTGAACATTGTTGACTCGGTTTTAGGTTACTCGATATTGTTACTCCCAGATCGGTTTCTCTGTTTACATTCTTAAGCTGAGTGCCATTCATCGAATAGTTTGCTTTCTCATTTAGGTATCCGATATGTAGTACTTTACATTTATCCGCATTGAAACTCATTTGCCAAATTTGGGCCCAACATGACAATTTATCTAGATTGTGTTGCATATCGTCAACTTGTTGTTGAGAGAGAGAGAGAGAGAGAGAGAGAGAGAGAGAGAGAGAGAGAGAGAGAGAGAAAGAGAGAGAGAGAGAGAGAGAGAGAGAGAGAGATAGAAAGAGAGAAAGAGAGATAGAAAGAGAGAAAGAGAGAGAGAGAGAGCGAAGGTTGTAAGTGCTTCTTAATGTTCATGTTGCATGCTTGCCGTATTCTTTCTAATACTAGTTTTGTTTATCATATAATTATATACTGTGAAATACTGTATATGGCATTTATCTTCACCTATTCTAGCCTCGTATTTGCGTTTTTGTATAATAATTATAATAATAATAATAATAATAATAATAATAATAATAATAATAATGATAGTAATAATATTAAAAATAATAACTAATAATTTATTATTTGTATCATTAATATCGGGTGGATGAGACTCGTTAGCCTTGGTCGGCAACCCATCTAGGGGAGACAAACTTATAAAAATCCGGGTGGATGGGACTCGTCAGCCTTGGTCGGCAACCTGTCTAGGGGAGTAAACCTGATACAAATCAGTACTGCTTACATAAGGGTGAAGCAGGTTAATGGATGAACTAGCCGAACACCACTGTAGACAAATAGTGCTAAAAAGATACATAGAAGGCCTCGGGGTCGGACGGATCCTAAATTGAGTGGTCAGCCCTGTAAGTCCTTCAGTAAACTGGCATGGGTTGTCCCTCTTACAGGGGATAGGTCCACTTGGGGGTCTTCTGTGTATGGCCACCCTCATTAAGGGGAGTAAGGCGTCCGGCAATAGATAGATAGATAGATAGAGATTTGTATTAATATTTGTGTGATGGTGTATTGGTTAGTGTTTAAAAGTTGTATAAGGAAACTCAGGTTCGAGTCCCAGTGGATCACATGCTTACTTTCATTATATATTTGTTTAGTTTGTTCATGTCTATTTTTCATCATTTAAGTGGAGGTGTTTAGTTTGTTCCCTAGACCTCCATCAACCTTAAAATTACACCCCATTGAGTCCCTTTCAAGATAAATTTGTACATTTTTCGGTAGAAAAATGTCCCGGCCGAAGGCCGGTTCCTCTTAAATTACAGGCTCGCTATCGCTCGCCAGGATAAAATCGACACCTAAATGGCACGAAAGGTCTTAATATGGGGTGAAAGTTCTTAAAATCGCTAAACTAATGGGGCAAACATTTATAATATCAAAAGCAATGGGGCTAAACATGAGGGAGAAATGGGTCAAGAAAAAAATCCCTCAAGTGGAGATCTCCCCTTAATTTAGGTTGTATTATATATATATAGTTCTTTATCATTGCATTGTGTTTGTATGTACTCTTGTCTTAACCCTCTCACGCATGGTTAAGTTTCTTACAAACTTATTACCACTACCATTCACTCCCAAGCGCTAATTGACTGCTTGCGAGTTTCATTCTATAAGGAAGTTGGAGCTGTAGACATCGATATTTAGCAGAATAACCAGCTATAATGCGGTTGTAGTACATATATAAATACATAAAACCACATTCCACATACTATTTATCCACCAGAAACCTACATAATTACTGAATGTGTGTTTAATATCGATGTTTACAGGCCGAACTTCCTTATAGCCTGAAACTCGCAAGTGGTCAATTGCACTACCGCGAGACTTAAGGGGAGGTCTCCACTTGAGGGATTTTGTTCTTGACCCCTTTCTCCCTCATGATTAGCCCCATTGCTTTTGATATTATAAAATGTTTGCCCCATTAGTTTAGCGATTTTAAGAACTTTCACCCCATATTAAGACCTTTCGTGCCATTTAGGTGTCGATTTTATCCTGGCGAGCGATAGCGAGCCTGTAATTTAAGAGGAACTGGCCTTCGGCCGTGACATTTTTCTACCGAAAAATGTACAAATTTATCTAGAAAGGAACTCAAGGGGGTGTAATTTTAAGGTTGATGGAGGTCTAGGGAACAAACTAAATACCTCCCCTTAAACATATCATCTTCGCAATTATCATTAATATTAGTCATTAGATCCATCGTAATAATAACAAAAAAAAATCTATAATCATCCATAATATTGCTATTTTAATGTTAATTGTCATATTTTGCTTTCATTTATTTCTTGTATTCGTTGCATTGAAAAACTAGAAAAGCACTCAGGAGAGCGTGTACCTCGGCCTATGCTTGCGGAGGTATGTTCTCTACTGATCGCCTCTGCCCCTCTCTCTCTCTATATATATATATATATATATAAATATATATACAGTATATCGTACATAATATTAATACAAAAACAAACTAACCCCCTTAACCCCTTGAATCTCTGACGCGTTGTAGCAGATTGTTTTGGCTATCATTAAACGATTTTATGCAGCTTAGGAAGGATCCGTGAGTATTAAAAGGGTAAAGACTCTCTCAATCAACCCTCTGAATTCCATATACCCTTCCTAATCTGAAAAAAATCGTCTAATAATTGCCAGAAAACAAAACAGAAATGCGTATTGGAGCTTGAGAGGGTAACATCCAAACTAATCATTCTGTGATCGGAATTTGACAATTATCCTACCTCTAAATTAGTAGTTAACTCCTTTCGTATCGGCGACGTCCTTTTCATTCGATTCTGGCAACTATTAGACGATTTTATTAAGTTAAACAAGGGTAACCAGCAGTTAACCCTTTCAAGCTCCAAAACGCATTTCATTTAAGACTTTCTGGCTATTATTAGACGATTGTATTCAGATAAGGAAGGGTATATGGAAGTCAGAGGGTTAAATGAGATAGTCTTAACCCTTATAAATCCCACAGCTCCTTCGTAAACTGTCTAAAATCGTCTAATGACAGCCAGAATAAATTGTCAAGACGCGTTACGATCCTCAAAGGGTTAAGAAGCTTCGAACTATCTCCCTCAACCCTTTGTACTACCACACTCAACCCTTTGTACTACCACACTCAACCCTTTGTACTATCTCACTCAACCCTTTGTACTACCACACTCAACCCTTTGTACTACCACACTCAACCCTTTGTACTACCACACTCAACCCTTTGTACTACCACACTCAACCCTTTGTACTACCACACTCAACCCTTTGTACTACCACACTCAACCCTTTGTACTACCACAGATCCTTTGTACTACCACTCAACCCTTTGTACTACCACAGACCCTTTGTACTACCACTCAACCCTTTGTACTACCACACTCAACCCTTTGTACTACCACAGGTCCTTCTTAAACTGCACAAACTCGTCTAAATATAGCTAGAATATAACTAAAAAGACATCTCGGTAATGAAGGGGTTAAATGCGCATGGGGAGTTATGAAAAGGTCTAGCATAATTATTCTATTCACGGTCTGCTTCCTGTACACACTGAAATAAGAAATGATCATGTTTGAAATTTATCATTGAGAGAGAGTACAAAGGAGTACAAAGGAAATCAAGCAACAACATATCTAGTGACCCTTCTAGGCTGCTTGTCCTCCAAAACACTGAGGATCAAGTGTCCAAACAGTGGTTTTGAGTGGGTAAGGGAACATTGGAAAGGGAACTACTGCCCTGGAACTAATGTCCGTGGCAGGATTAGGAAGTTAGTAGGGGACAAATGGGTTAGTAACTGAGGGGAGGATAAAATAAAGTTATTAATTTACAAACGCAGTCAGTCGCGGGTTTGATGCGAGATATTTGTCTAGGCGAAGTTTAAATGAATCAACGGTGCTGCAGTCTATTACATCTCGGGGAAGCCCATTCCATAAGTTGACAACTTGATTGAAGAAGAAATTTTTAGCTTCGTGTGAGTTAAAATATTTACCAATAATTTTGCACCCGTTTCCCCGCGTGTAATTAGATTGGTCGATAATGAAGTACTTACTACAGTTCATATTGTCGATGCCTTTGATGATTTTGAACACTTGAATTAAGTCGCCTCTTAATCTGCGCTGGGTTAAAGGAAATAAATTTAATTCTCTAAGACGCTCCTCGTATGGTTTGTTCTTTAGGCTAGGTATAATTTTGGTAACTCTACGTTGAACTCGTTCTAGCTTGTCTATATCTTTTTGGTAATAAGGGCACCAGGATTGAACGCAGTATTCCAGAAGAGGGCGGACTAAGGAATTGTAAAGGGTTAGGATAACGTCTTTGGATTTATGCTCAAATGACCTGCCTATAAAGCCAATTATTTTGTTTGCCTTCTTAATAACTTCTGAACATTGTTGACTCGGTTTTAGGTTACTCGATATTGTTACTCCCAGATCGGTTTCTCTGTTTACATTCTTAAGCTGAGTGCCATTCATCAAACAGTTTGCTTTCTCATTTTGGTATCCGATATGTAGTACTTTACATTTATCCGCATTGAAACTCATTTGCCAAATTTGGGCCCAACATGACAACTTATCTAGATTGAGTTGCATATCGTCAACTTGTTCTTTTGAGAGTACGCTATTTGCAATTTTTGTATCGTCACAAATTTTGAGATTGTACAGGTGTGAGAGAGAGAGAGAGAGAGAGAGAGAGAGAGAGAGAGAGAGAGAGAGAGAGAGAGAGAGAGAGAGAGAGAGAGAGAGAGAGAGGGGGGGGGGGGGGGGGGGGGGGGGGGGGGGGTTGATAATAAAGAGGGCCTGTTGGTTACCTTGTTGATGATGATGAAGTCTGACCTGCCTGGGTAACAAAGCCAAGGGACCTCTCATACACACATTGCCGCCACCAATTTAATTCACATCACCACTACCCCCTCTACCCTTTATCGCTACGACGTACCGCTAACGGCCGTTTTACCTTTGAAATAGACGACTTTATGCAGCTTAAGAAGGACCTATGTTATTCAGAGGGTTTATTGAGATCGTATTTCCCCTTTTTATTCCTAGAGGTACATTATAAGCTAAAGAAAATCGGCTAACAGTAACCACAAAATTATGCAAATTACGTGCTGAAGGGGTTACTTACATATAGAGAAAGGGTTTAAAGGCCTCTGTGGATCTTTTGTTGAAGGTTTCTATGTGTCTATTATATCTATCTGTCTCATTAATCCACCTTCTCTCTCTCTCTCTCTCTCTCTCTCTCTCTCTCTCTCTCTCTCTCTCTCTCTCTCTCTCTCTCTAGCTATATATCTATGTCTCATTAATCCACCTCTCTCTCTCTCTCTCTCTCTCTCTCTCTCTCTCTCTCACCCTCTCTCTCACCCTCTCTCTCTCTAGCTATATATCTATCTGTCTCATTAATCCACCTTCTCTCTCTCTCTCCTCATCCCCCCTCTCACTCCTCTCCTCTCTCCTCTCTGCTCTCTCTCTCTAGCTGATATATCTATCTGTCCTCATTAATCATTAATCCACCTTCTCTCTCTCTCTCCTCTCTCTCTCGCCTCTCTCTCTCTCACTCTGTCTCATTAATCCACCTCTCTCTCTCTCTCTCTCTCTAGCTATATATCTATCTGTCTCATTAATCCACCTTCTCTCTCTCTCTCTCTCTCTCACCCTCTCTCTCTCTAGCTATATATCTATCTGTCTCATTAATCCACCTTCTCTCTCTCTCTCTCTAGCTATATATCTATCTGTCTCATTAATCCACCTTCTCTCACTCTCTCTCTCTCTCTCACCCTCTCTCTAGCTATATATCTATCTGTCTCATTAATCCACCTTCTCTCTCTCTCTCTCTCACCCTCTCTCTCTAGCTATATATCTATGTCTCATTAATCCACCTTCTCTCTCTCTCTCTCTCTCTCTAGCTATATATCTATCTGTCTCATTAATCCACCTTCTCTCTCTCTCTCTCTCTCTCTCTCTCTCTCTCACCCTCTCTCTAGCTATATATCTATCTGTCTCATTAATCCACCTTCTCTCTCTCTCTCTCTCTCTCTCTCTCTCTCTCTCTCTCGAGGGAGGGGAGCAGGGGTGGAGAGAGAACCATCTGCTTTGCTACCCTTTTCATTTATTTCTATCTACTGAGATCTCTAACAAAATTAAGTCCTGATCACCTCGCTCGGCTTGTATGGTCGTATGGTTGTATGGTCGTATGGTTGTATGGTCGTATGGTTGTATGGTCGTATGGTTGTATGGTCAGTCGACAGTGGATGGGAGGGGGAAAGGTGGGGTGGAAGGTAAGAGGTGGAGTGAGGCAGGGGGGTTGGGGAGGCAGTGGATGGGAGGGGGGGGGGAATGGGGTGGGGGGCAGGTGTGCAGGGTAAGAGGTGAGTGAGGCAGGGGGGTTGGGGGACAGTGGATGGGAAGGGGGAAACGTGGAGTAGAAGGTAAGAGGTGGAGTGAGGCAGGGGGGATGGGGGGGGACAGTGGATGGGAGGGGGGGAAAAGGTGGGGTGGCAGGTAAGAGGTGGAGTGAGGCAGGGGGGTTGGGGAGGTGGATGTACCGCAGCGAGGAACGAAATATATGCAACAAACAATATAGCCTCTAGTCTATCTATGTACCTCTCTCCTCTCTTCCCATCCAACGATCTGACACGGGGCCATCACACAGCTAAATAACCAACCTATACTCCCCGGCTATATCCGATCACACACACACACACACACACACACACACACACAGAATTACAAACGTGAGCGCAGCTTTACGCTAAAGCAATAATGTATTACAGAAATGACACATACCGTAATTAGATTCCACTTATACAACTGATTGCACAAAGCATAACCAATATCATCACAATCACTAGGATTCACACTAACCTCTGCCTGCACACACAAGTGATGCATGTATCTACACACATACACTTACTGCACATACACATAATATAAGTAAATATATACACACACATCAACATCATACGAAAACATATCGCATGTAAGGATACTTAATCTCTATCTCTCTCTCTCTCTCTCTCTCTCTCTCTCTCTCTCTCTCTCTCTCTCTCTCTCTCCTATTCTTCATCACTGATGATATATTCTCAGTATCTTTGTCGAAGCCCTCCTCTAACTATCGTCCTCTCTCGCAGTCGTCTCTCTCCGTCACTCGTCCTCTCTCTCTCCTCTCCTCTCTTTCTCGCACACCCTCTCTGCTCTCCCCTCCCTCTCTCTCTCATCTCTCTCTCTCCCTCTCTCTATTTCTCTATCTATTTCCTCGTCCCGTCTATTATTCTCTTCACTATTTCTTCTCTATTTCTCCTATCTCGTCGATTCTATTTCTATAATTCTCTCCTCCATCTCTCGCCCCCGGTATCCTCTCGTCTCCTCTCTCCATCTCGCCCCGTCTCTCTCGTCTCGTCCTCCATTCCCCAATTACAGGCCCCTCTGCTCCTCATTGCACACTAACACACAAACACACCGACACAGACGAACGGGCACATCAAAGGTTATCTCACACACAGCTAGAACACTCCTCCTCCACACACACACACACACACACAGACAGCTCATCACACACACACACACACACACACACACACACACACACAACAGAGGCAGCTCCTAACACACACACCTCATCACACACACACACAGCTCATTACACCCACACAGCTCATCACACACACACACACAGCTCATTACACCCACACATACAGCTCATCACACCCACACAGCTCATCACACACACACACACCTCATCACACACACACAACTATAACACTCCTCCTCCACCCACCCACCCACCCACACACACATATACACAGCTCATCACACACATATACACTGGCATACGCAGGCCTGGAGAACTACA
>CM064524.1:38045552-38070552 GCA_032716605.1 Paralithodes platypus
TACCGAAAATGTACAAATTTATCTTGACAGGGGTTCAAGGGGATGTGAATTTCAAGCCTTGATGGAAAAGTCCTAGGAAATGCACACTAAAAAACCTCTTCCTTAAAATATAGTGTTTGGTTTGTAGTTAAAACATATGACTAGTATGTTAACAATAGAGAAGGCAACTGTGGAAAGTACGTTAGACATATACGGAGTAGATGGCAAGTTGCTGAAAGCAGTGAAAGAGGCTATGCTATGAGGTGTCAAAGTGCGGCGGGCAAGTATCGTGTGGAGAATGAGGCAGAGGCGAGTTCTTTGTACGCTGATATGTTGGGTTGAAAGCAGGCGGTGTGGTGGAATTGTCCTGCCGTGGTTGTTTACATGTATATATGGAGTGGAGTCATGAGAAGAAGATACTAGGAAGAGCAGGTGGATATCTGGTGTATATCAGGCTGAAAAGGGAGGGAAATGAGTGGAAGGGCTGCCTCTATACTGCTGTTTTGCTGGATGATTTTACAGTTCTGATGAACGACTTTAATGAATGGGAGTTGCAGGGTCTGGTAAATTAATTTCGAATCAGTGATGCGAACAAACGGAATTGTGAAGGTAAATGCGGGGAAAAGGCAAGGTTATGGTCTTTCGAAAGGGGTGTGAAGTTAGCAGAGTGTGAGGTGAAGTTAAACGGTCAGTCAGGGCTTATGGAGATTTTGCAGCTCTTTTAAAGTATCTGGGCAGTGTGTTGAGTAAGAGATGGGACTATGGATGAAGAGCAGAGTGCGGGACGAGGTGTTTAGCAACAGGGGAAGAAGTTGTAGGAACGTTGAAAGAAAGCCCCCCCCCCCCCCCCCCCCCAGTAAACAAGAAAATAGAGTGGTCAGTATGGAAGTGAAGAAGCGTCCTATGCATGATCAGTGTGGCTAATCCCGACACCTAACTTATGCGGAAGGGCGACGCATGGACGTTCGGGAAGAGACTCAGACCCAAAGACTGTGAGAAGTCGGTGGAAATTGAGTTACTTGAGAATGTGCTGTGCGGAATTACATGGAGGGATAGGACAGACGTAATGAGGAAGTAGCGAAAGGAGGGTGTGATGTGGAGGTTAGATGTGCTGGAGAATGTGTGAAAGGAACAAACTTGAGATGGGTCATCGGTCCATATGGAATAAGTATGGAAAGGCGAGAGATTGACTAAGAGGGTGTACGAGAGCGAGGTGGAGAGGTACAGAGAGGGAGAGGTGGAAAGAAAAGAAATGCAAACCGAGGGAGAGGTGGAAGGATGATGTGACGAACTATATGAGTGAAGGCCGTGCTGGTCGGGAGGAGGGGGGCGTCGACTGACATTGGGACAAACGTATGTTGCGATTGGGGGCGGTTTTGTTCGTGGCCCACCCCTTCGGGGATGCAACCCCAACGGCGTCCAAGGTGCAATAGATAGATAGATAGATAGAAGTCGCCATGGATATCAGCGAGGCGAATTCGTATATTAATGTTCAGCTTTCTTAAATTTTTATTTGACCTATGACTGTTCTATCGGGATGTGTTATAATTTGAGATAATATATTATTATTATTTTTCTCGAATCTCATCGTGTTATTTCTTCCATTTCATGATACTGCTTGCTTAAGGCAAAGTCTCTGCTGCTGTAGGCCTGGCGACGTCTGTTTGGTCTTGTTTATATGGTTCTTGCTATTTTTTAAAACATATTTTATGCAGTTTGAGAAGTGAAAATGTGGCTAGTAAAAAGGGTTTAAGGGGGCCTGGGTGAAACCCGTTTTTGTTCTTGTCCTTTTTTCATGTATCTTTCTGCTGGCTTGTATCCATTTGGCCCAATTCAGGCCTTCTGTTTTAAGACGTTTATCCCCATCCAGGTGTCAATTTTTTACTGGTGAGCGGTAGCGAGCCACCATTTTTTTATTTTTGTTGACAGCAGGCTAAATGTGTACATTTTTCTATTAAAAAATGTCTCCGGCGAAGCCGGATTTCTTCACCTAATGCTGGGTCGCTATTCGGCTGCGGCGCCAGGAAGAAATCGACAGCCTAGGATTGGGGGATATAACACGTCTTAAGTAGTTGGCTGAATGGGGCCGAAATGGATAAAAGCCAGAAGGTACAAGAGAGGGAGAATAGGAGCAGAAATAACAAAAAGGCAAGGTCACTCACATCCCACTTCCTTAAACGATTTTATGCAGTTTGAGAAGGAAATGTGATAGTAAAAAGGGTTAAGTGAGATAGTTCGAAGCCTGTGGATTGGTGGAGGTCTTTTTATAGCTGAACTAAATCGTCTAACAGTAGCCAGAATATAGTTAAAAGGACGACCTCGGTACAAAAAGGGTTAACGTAATTTAATTCCTTTTTTTTTCTGAGCTACTCTTCAATCGGGGTGACAGGTCAGTTGAACCAGTGGCCAGCCTTCAAAACCAGGTGCTTGGTCCACTTTAACCCAGTGCTAACTCAAGCCAGTGGCCACTACTATCAACCAGTGATGCCATTTCAACGCAGTGAGCTCTATTTTAACGGCAGTAGTGTTTGGTTAGGTTAGATTAAGTTAGGTTAGGTTAGGTTCACTGGTTTTAAAATGGTCACTGGTTGGAAATGGGCTTCACTGGTTGAGTTAGGGGCATCTGGTATAGAAGTGGCACTGGTTCAACTGACATGGAACCTTCAATCGGATTTAGTGCCATATGGCCTCTTGTCACCTGGCACTAGGAAATTAATTATATTATTTGATATTATATTTCCAAGGGTTGTTTTCAAGCTGAGTACAACAATTATCTGGGAGCTGCTGGACTGAAATATAAGTTGGAAAAATAAGTATCCCAATGTACCCGAAAACCGTTTAAGGGGGGTGACCTTCTTTTTTTTTTGAAATTTCCTAGTCCATTGTGTTTTTTTTTATTGGGGTTGGTTTTTTGAGGGGGTTTTCTATCTTTGCTGCCCTGACGCTTGTATCCAGGCGGTCCCCATTCAGCCAACTATTTTAAGACGTTGGATCCCCATTTAGGTGTCGTTTTCTTCCTGGCGAGCGATAGCGAGCCAGCAGTATATGAAGAAATCCGGCTTCGCCGGAGAAATTTTTCTATCGAAAAATGTACAAATTTAGCCTGCTGTCAAACAAAAATATAAAATATGCTGGCTCGTTACCGCTCACCAGTAAAAAAAATACACCGGGATGGGGATGAACGTCTTAAAACAGTAGGCTGAATGGGGCCAAATGGATACAAGCCAGCGAAAGGTAGAAAAGGACAGAACAAAAAGCAGGTCACCCCCCTTAAGTGGAGAAGTTACGAAAAGAGAAGACATGAAGAATACAGAGAGAAATATAACTTAAAGAAAGAGGGGCGAAGACGGAGTAGAAGAAATAAGGGACAAGAAGAGGAGAGGGAGACGAAGGAGGAAGGAGGAAAATAGAATAGAGGAAGACGAAGAAGGAAGGAGGAAAATAGAATAGAGGAAGACTAAGGAGGAAAATAGAATAGAGGAAGACGAACAAGGAAGGAGGAAAATAGAATAGAGGAAGACGAAGAAGGAAGGAGGAAAATAGAATAGAGGAAGACGAAGAAGGAAGGAGGAAAATAGAATAGAGGAAGACTAAGGAGGAAAATAGAATAGAGGAAGACGAACAAGGAAGGAGGAAAATAGAATAGAGGAAGACGAGAACAAGGAAGGAGGAAAATAGAATAGAGGAAGACTAAGGAGGAAAATAGAATAGAGGAAGACGAACAAGGAAGGAGGAAAATAGAATAGAGGAAGACTAAGGAGGAAAATAGAATAGAGGAAGACGAACAAGGAAGGAGGAAAATAGAATAGAGGAAGACGAAGAAGGAAGGAGGAAAATAGAATAGAGAAAGACGAAGAAGGAAGGAGGAAAATAGAATAGAGGGAGACGAAGAAGGAAGGAGGAAAATAGAATAGAGGAAGACTAAGAAGGAAGGAGGAAAATAGAATAGAGGAAGACTAAGAAGGAAGGAGGAAAATAGAATAGAGGAAGACTAAGAAGGAAGGAGGAAAATAGAATAGAGAAAGGTCGAAGCAAGTGTGGAGAAAGGAGGGAGGAAGAGGAGGAGGAAGAGGAGAGGGAGACAAAGAAGGAAGGAGGAAAATAGAATAGAGGAAGACTAAGAAGGAAGGAGGAAAATAGAATAGAGAAAGGTCGAAGCAAGTGTGGAGAAAGGAGGGAGGAGGAGGAGGAAGAAGAGGAGAGGGAGACGAAGAAGGAAGGAGGAAAATAGAATAGAGGAAGACTAAGAAGGAAGGAGGAAAATAGAATAGAGAAAGGTCGAAGCAAGTGTGGAGAAAGGAGGAGGAGGAAGAGGAAGAGGAAGAAGAGGACAGGAAAATGAGTAAGGGGGGAAAATTTAGTCGATGAAGGAGGGAGGAGGAAGAAGAGGAAAGGTGGGAGGAGAGAAAGGAAGAATAAGAAGAGGAAACCAAATGAAGAAAAAAGTGAACGTTGAAGAAGAAAAAGAATAGGACACAGCAGAAGAATAAGTAATAGGTAAAGGAGGAGGGAAGGTGGAAGAAGGGGATAAGGTGGTAGAAACGAAGGAGGAGGATGTTTAGACAGGGAGGAAGAAAGAGAGGAAGGAGGGAGTGAGGAAGAAAAAGAAGGAGGGAGGGAGGAGGGAAGGATCGAAGGAGGAGGAAGTTGAGACAAGGAGGAAGAAAGACGAAGGAGTACAAAGTACAAAGGAGTACAAAGGAAATCAAGCAACAACATATATAGTGACCCTTCTAGGTTGCTTGTCCTCCAAAACACTGAGGATCAAGTGTCCAAACAGTGGTTTAGAGTGGGTAAGGGAACATTGGAAAGGGAATTACTGCCCTGGAACTAATGTCCGTGGCAGGATTAGGAAGTTAGTAGAGGACAGATGGGTTAGTAACTGAGGGGGGGATAAAATAAAGTTATTCATTTACAAACGCAGTCAGTCGCGGGTTTGATAAGAGATATTTGTCTAGGCGGAGTTTAAATGAATCAACGGTGATGCAGTCTATAACGTCTCGGGGAAGCCCATTCCACAAGTTGACAACTTGATTGAAGAAGAAATTCTTAGATTCGTGCGTGTTAAAAGATTTACCAATAATTTTGCAACAGTTTCCCCGAGTGAAATTAGATTCGTCGTTTGTGAAGAACTTACTACAGTTCCTATTGTCGATGCCTTTGATGATTTTGAACACTTGAATTAAGTCACCTCTTAATCTGCGCTGGGTTAAAGGAAATAGATTTAATTCTCTAAGACGCTCTTCGTATGGTTTGTTCTTTAGGCTAGGTATAATTTTGGTAACTCCACGTTGAACTCGTTCTAGCTTGTTTATATCTTTTTGGTAATAAGGGCACCAGGATTGAACGCAGTATTCCAGAAGAGGGCGGACTAAGGAATTGTAAAGGGTCAGGATAACTTCTTGGATTTATGCTCATATGACCTGCCTATAAAGCCAATTATTTTGTTTGCCTTCTTAACAAGTGAGTGAGGAAGAAAGAAGGAAGGAGGGAGGAGGGAAGGATCGAAGGAGGAGGAAGTTGAGACAGGGAGAAAGAAAGAGAGGAAGGAGGGAGTGAGGAAGAAAGAGAAGAAGGAAGGGAGGAGGAAAGGATCGAAGGAGGAGGAAGTTGAGACAGGGAGGAAGGGAGTGAGTGAGGAAGAAAGAGAAGGAGGGAGGGAGGAGGGAAGGATCGAAGGAGGAGGAAGTTGAGACAGGGAGAAAGAAAGAGGAAGGAGGGAGTGAGGAAGAAAGAGAAGGAGGGAGGGAGGAGGGAAGGATCGAAGGAGGAGGAAGTTGAGGCAGGGAGGAAGATCTTTCTTCCTCCCTGCCTCCTCCTTCCAGGGAGTAAGGCTCTTGTGAATGGAGGAGCGTCATGAATGGGGTTACGAGACATGAATGGGCCAAGGTGATGGTGGTAGTGGGGAGAGAGAGAGAGAGAGAAGGTAGGTTGAAGGCTTAACAATAAACGCAGGGGAAAGGGGCCTATAATATGAAAGCAGGCAAAATGATTAAAAAATGAAACTACGGAAGATAATGATAACGAGAGAGAGAGAGAGAGAGAGAGAGAGAGAGAGAGAGAGAGAGAGAGAGAGAGAGAGAGAGAGAGAGAGAGAGAGAGAGAGAGAGAGAGAGTGGGTAGGGGAGCAGGGAAAGAGTAAATACTAGAGGGAGAGAATATGAATGAACCAAGGAAGAAGAAGACGAAGAAGTAGTAGGACACGCCATCCCTCGTGTGTTATTTATGGATATTACTGAAACTGGTGACCCCTGGTAACCCCCTCATCGATATTTCTAGGGTGAGAGAGAGTGTGAGTGAGTTAGTTATTCAGAAGAGAGAAAGAGAGAGAGAGAGAATAAGATATAGTTCAACATAATCAGACTTAGCTCAATACAAAATTAGGAAACCCACTTTACATTAAATATCAAACTCCTAATACAGATAATGGTAGCAAAGTCATTTTCATTCGATCGGTTTAGTTCTAGGTAAGGGGCGAGGGTAGCGGCGATCATCCTCTTTCGTCTGATTTGTGATATAACTTAAACTAGCAGGGGTACCCGGCGTTGCCCGGGTACTACCACCACTACAACTACCATAATCACCATTATCAATCACTACTACCACAATCATCACAATACTACTACTACCACCATAATCACCGGCCTCGACCTCCCTGTGCCTCATTAAATGGCGACCTCGATTTCGGCCACTAAATGACCTCCGATTTTGGATCTGACCTCATCCGTACTCCCATTTTGGGGAGCTGCGAACAACTTTCGTTCCATACACCTTTTCGATCGGAGGCCTCCTGCCCCAAACGGCCATTTTTTTAATTTTTGTTTTCAATTTCGGCCTCGAAATGACCTCCGATCGTGGCCTCGCCCCCTCTATGACCTGACCCACGTCAATTGACACCCACATGCAAAGTTTCAGCTCCCCAGGTCCAAAACTGCGGCCGCCTATTAAGAACGCACAGACGTCCGTTAAATTGAAGGAAAACAAACGAAATCGTTTGACACCCCTTTACTCGTGGTTTTCATCCGTTACTTTTGACGTGCACTGTATGCGAACTAGACGTACCATGGATATTACCTCTTGACGTGTACTGTATATGGACTAAACGTACCATGGTTATTAACTGTTGACGTGTACTGTATATGGACTAAACGTACCATGGATATTAACTCTTGACGTGTACTGTATATGGACTAAACGTACCATGGATATGAACTCTTGACGTGCACTGTATATGGACTAAACGTACCATGGATATTAACTCTTGAAGTGTACTGTAGACGTACCGTGGATATTGTGAGGGAGTTATATTATTGTTGTGTGGCTTTGAGGTGACCCCCGGGCCTGACCTGACCTGACCTTTACTGGGCGTAGTAATGGAGGGCTGGATGTATTGTTGGGATTATAGTGGTGTAAGGCTTGGTTGGGTTAAGGGAGGGGGGGGGGGGGCGTAGTTACTTGCTCATATATATATATACCCTTTTATAATCATTTTAGTTTCCTCCCTAGACCTTCATCAAGCTTTACATTTCACCCCCTTGAGCCCCGATCATGATACATTTGTAAATTTGTTTTAAATTACAGGCTTATTATTACCGTTATTACTCCGTTATTCATGTTAATATCAATATATAAATAAAGTTACATCATTAAGGGGAGATGAGTCGCTTTTCTGGTCCCCCTTCTCCCTCATGTTTTACCCCATTATTTTTCAAATTTTAAGACGTTCGGCCCATTAGTTTGGCGATTTTAATACCTTTCGCCCCATTTCGTTGTCAATTTAAAAACCTTTCATGCCCTATAAGTGTCGATTTTTTCCTGGTGAGCGATAGCGAGCCTGAAATTGTAAGAGGATGCGGCCTTCGGCTGGGATATTTTTCTACAGAAAAATTAAAGCACTTATCTTAAGGGGAGATCTCCACTTGAGGTATTTTTTTCTTGACCCCTTTCTCCCTCATGTTTAGCCCTATTGCTTTTGATATTATAAAACGTTTGCCCCATTAGTTTAGCGATTTTAAGAACTTTCACCCCATATTAAGATCTTTCGTGTCATTTAGGGGTCAATTTTTTCCTGGCGAGCGATAGCGAGCATGTAATTTAAGAGGAACCGGACTTCGGCCGGGACATTTTTCTACCGAAAAATGTACAAATTTAGCTTGAAAGAGGGTCTAGAGGGTGTAATTTTAAGCTTGATGGAGGTCTAGGGAACAAACGAGAAACCTCCCCTTAAGGTAGGGGAATATTGCGTTGGTTCATTGACCCTCGCTGTGGTCCTGGAACTAACTACCTAATTGTTGGGGTAGAGTGGGGCGGGTAATAACAGGTGGAGTGAATGAAATAGATCCCCCCTCCCCCCCCCCCCCCCTCTCTCTCTCTCTCTCTCTCTCTCTCTCTCTCTCTCTCTCTCTCTCTCTCTCTCTCTCTCTCTCTCTCTCTTACTAACTCGATCTCTCTCTCTCTCTCTAACTCTTTCTCTCTCTCTCTCTAACTCTTTCTCTCTCTCTCTCTCTCGCTCTCTCTCTCTCTCGTTCTCTCTCTCTCTAACTCTATCTCTCTCTCTCTCTATCTCTCTCTATCTCTCTCCAACTCTTTCTCTCTCTCTCTCGCTCTCTCTCTTTCTCTCTCTCTCTCTCTCTCTCTTCTCTCTTCTTCTCTTACTACTCGTTTTCTCTTTCTCTAACTCTTTCTCGCTCTCTCTCTCTTTCTCTCTCTCTCTCTCTCTCTCTCTCTCTCACTGCTTTTCTGTGATTTTAAGTAAGATTATATTCAATTTTTTTTTTTTTTTTTTATAGGCCTAAGTAAAATATGAGTAGGGTAAAGGAATGTATAATCACCTTTGCCCTTTTGAGACCATGTATAATTGTAATTTTATGTATTTGTACTATCTCAATAAAGAATCAAATCAAATATCTCTCTTTATCTATCTATCTACCTCTCTATCTATCTATCTATCTCTCTCTCTCTATCTATCTATCTATCTATCTATCTATCTATCTATCTATCTATCTATCTATCTCTCTCTCTCTCTCTCTCTCTCTCTCTCTCTCTCTCTCTCTCTCTCTCTCTCTCTCCTTATAATCCACCAAGCCCCAAATCACGTGCCAGCAATATGTCCAGTGATACAATCTGGTACAACTATAGCCACTACTAGTATTGCTGGACATAATACCCCCCCCCCCCCCCCCCCCCCCGACACAGGCGTACAAATGGCCTTATTTGATCTTCAACCCTTGCGCTTAAGGGGAGATTTCCACTTGAGGGATTTTTTTCTTAAGACTCCTGTCTCCCTCATGTTTAGCCTCATTTTGTTTTCTAATAGTAAGACGTTTGCCCCATTATTTTGACGATTTTAAGAACTTTAAACCCATTTCTGTCAATTTTAAGACCTTTTGTGCCATTTAGGTGTCGATTTTATCCTGGCGAGTGATAGCGAGCCTGTAATTTAAGAGACCGGCTTTCAGTCAGGACATTTTTCTACCGAAAAATGTACAAATTTATCTTGAAAGGGGCTCAAGGGGGTGTAATCTTAAGCTTGAAGGATATCTAAGGACCAAACTAAAAAACCTCCCCTTAAGGGTACATCTCACAGTCAGGAGTGCGAGCTAGGAGTAGGGGACAATTCGGACTCGCGGGCCTATTCGCGGTGAAAATCGATGACTCCTAGTGACTCTAGCGACTTCTGTTAGACTCCCACTCGCTCGCGGTGAAAATCGATGACTCCTAGTGATTCTAGCAACTCCTAGTGACTCCTGTTAGACTCCCACTCGCTCGCGGTGAAAATCGATGATTCCTAGTGATTCTAGCGACTCCTAGCGACTCCTGTTAGACTCCCACTAGCTCGCACTCCTGACTGTGTGATATACCCCTTACCAACTACTCCTTATATTCTCACTACTTTCACAATCCTTCTCAATCAACTCGGCCATAGGATTTCTCAAGGCCTCTCAAAGAACCATACAATTTCCTTCCCTTCTCTAAATATTATTGGACATTCCAAAAATATATCAATACAGAATACAATCAAAGTAACACACATGAATAAATACATAATAAAACTCCTCCAAAGGTTAAGGGGAGGTTTTTAGTTTGGTCCCTAGATATCCTTCAAGCTTAAGATTACACCCCCTTGAGCCCCTTTCAAGATAAATTTGTACATTTTTCAGTAGAAAAATGTCCCGGCTGAAAGCCGGTGTCTCTTAAATTACAGGCTCGCTATCGCTCGCCAGGATAAAATTGACACCTAAATGGCACGAAAGGTCTTAAAATTGACAGAAATGGGTTGAAAGTTCTTAAAATCGTCAAAATAATGGGGCAAACGTTTTAAAATTAGAAAAACAATGAGGCTAAACATGAGGGAGAAAGGAGTCAAGAAAAAAATCCCTCCAGTGGAAATCTCCCCTTAAGTCTCTAAAAGCAGTGAAGAGCATGTACGATGGTGCTAAGGGTGGTAGAGTTTGTAGAGGATGAACAGAGAGAGTTCTTTGATCTGAATGTTGGGTTAAGGGGGGTGACCTGTGTTTGTTCTGTCCTTTTCTGTCTTTTTCTGGCTTGTATCCATTTGGCCCCATTCAGCCTACTGTTTTAAAACGTTTATCCCCATCCAGGTGTCAATTTCTTACTGGTGAGCGGTAGCGAGCCAGCATATTTTTTATTTTTGTTAGACAGCAGGCTAAATTTGTACATTTTTCGATAGAAAAATATCTCCGGCGAAGCCGGATTTCTTCATATAAGGCTGGCTCGCTATCGCTCGCCAGGAAGAAATTTACACCTAGATGGGGATAAACTTCTTAAAATAGTTGGCTGAATGGGGCGGAATGGATACAAGCCAGAGAAAGAGAGAAAAGGACAGAAATAACAAAAAGCAGGTCACCCCCCTTAAAGCAAGGGTATGTGATGCCCCCATGGTTGTTCAGTATATTTATGAATGGAGACATTAAAGAATACAAGGAAGAGTATTGGATGTTGGACTACCCCTGGTAAAAGAAGGGAGTGAATGGAAGCTGCCTGTGTAACTGTTAACTGATGATATGTAACTGTTAACTGATGAATGGAAGCTGCCTGTGTAACTGTTAACTGATGAATGGAAGCTGCCTGTGTAACTGTTAACTGATGATATGTAACTGTTAACTGATGAATGGAAGATGCCTGTGTAACTGTTAACTGATGAATGGAAGCTGCCTGTGTAACTGTTAACTGATGATATGTAACTGTTAACTGATGAATGGAAGCTGCCTGTGTAACTGTTAACTGATGATATGTAACTGTTAACTGATGAATGGAAGCTGCCTGTGTAACTTAACTGATGATATGTAACTGTTAACTGATGAATGGAAGCTGCCTGTGTAACTGTTAACTGATGAATGGAAGCTGCCTGTGTAACTGTTAACTGATGAATGGAAGCTGCCTGTGTAACTGTTAACTGATGATATGTAACTGTTAACTGATGAATGGAAGCTGCCTGTGTAACTGATAACTGATGATATGTAACTGTTAAATGATGAATGGAAGCTGCCTGTGTAACTGTTAACTGATGATATGTAACTGTTAACTGATGAATGGAAGCTGCCTGTGTAACTGTTAACTGATGATATGTAACTGTTAACTGATGAATGGAAGATGCCTGTGTAACTGTTAACTGATGAATGGAAGCTGCCTGTGTAACTGTTAACTGATGATATGTAACTGTTAACTGATGAATGGAAGCTGCCTGTGTAACTGTTAACTGATGATATGTAACTGTTAACTGATGAATGGAAGCTGCCTGTGTAACTTAACTGATGATATGTAACTGTTAACTGATGAATGGAAGCTGCCTGTGTAACTGTTAACTGATGAATGGAAGCTGCCTGTGTAACTGTTAACTGATGAATGGAAGCTGCCTGTGTAACTGTTAACTGATGATATGTAACTGTTAACTGATGAATGGAAGCTGCCTGTGTAACTGATAACTGATGATATGTAACTGTTAAATGATGAATGGAAGCTGCCTGTGTAACTGTTAACTGATGATATGTAACTGTTAACTGATGAATGGAAGCTGCCTGTGTAACTGTTAACTGATGATATGTAACTTAACTGATGAATGGAAGCTGCCTGTGTAACTGTTAACTGATGATATGTAACTGTTAACTGATGAATGGAAGCTGCCTGTGTAACTGATAACTGATGATATGTAACTGTTAAATGATGAATGGAAGCTGCCTGTGTAACTGTTAACTGATGATATGTAACTGTTAACTGATGAATGGAAGCTGCCTGTGTAACTGTTAACTGATGATATGTAACTGTTAACTGATGAATGGAAGCTGCCTGTGTAACTGTTAACTGATGATATGTAACTGTTAACTGATGAATGGAAGCTGCCTGTGTAACTGTTAACTGATGATACGTAACTGTTAACTGATGAATGGAAGCTGCCTGTGTAACTGTTAACTGATGATATGTAACTGTTAACTGATGAATGGAAGCTGCCTGTGTAACTGATAACTGATGATATGTAACTGTTAACTGATGAATGGAAGCTGCCTGGGTAACTGTTAACTGATGATATGTAACTGTTAACTGATGAATGGAAGCTGCCTGGGTAACTGTTAACTGATGATATGTAACTGTTAACTGATGAATGGAAGTTGCCTGTGTAACTGATAACTGGTGATATGTAACTGTTAACTGATGATATGTAACTGTTAATTGATGAATGAAAGCTTCCTGTGTAACTGTTAACTGATGATATGTAACTGTTAACTGATGAATGGAAGCTGCCTGTGTAACTGTTTACTGATGATATGTAACTGTTAACTGATGAATGGAAGTTGCCTGTGTAACTGATAACTGATGATATGTAACTGTTAACTGATGAATGGAAGCTGCCTGTGTAACTGTTAACTGATGATACAGTTCTGATGAGTGATAATGAGTGGGAGTTGCAGCGTCTGGTAGATATATTTGGAAGTGTGTGTGAGAAATGGAATCTGAAGGTCAATGTGGTGAAAAGTAATGTTATGGTCTTTGAGAGGGATGCATTCACAGAGTGTGAGGTGAGACTGAATGGTATGTAATGGAGAGTATCAGCTCATTTAAGGGGAGGTTTTTAGTTTGTTCCCTAAAACTTCCATCAAGCTTAAAATTACACCTAGACCCCCTTTCAAGATAAATGTGTACATTTTTCGGTAGAAAAATTTCCCGGCCAAAGACCGGTTCCTCTTATATTACAGGCTCGCTATCGCACGCCAGGATAAAATCGACACCTAAATGGCACAAAAGGTCTTAAAATTGACAGAAATGGGGCGAAAGTTCTTAAAATCTCCAAACTAATGGGGCGATTGTCGAAAAATCTCAAAAGCAATGGGGTTAAACATGAGGGAGAAAGGGGTCAAGAAAAAAATCCCTCAAGTGGAAATCTCCCCTTAAGTATTGAGGCGGTGTCATGAGTACAGCTTGGATTATAAAGGATAAAGTGCGAGAGAGAAAGTACAGCCGAGGTTAATAAGTGTTGTCAGATATTTCACAAAGTTTGGGACACTGACTAATACTCTGAGGGATAAGCAGTTTTCCCAGTAACTATAAAGATACCAATAACACTTGTTGAGCGAAAACCACTGGAATCTATGACAACACTTAATACCCCCGACTGTACAACAGGGGAAGAGGTTTATAGGAATACTGGGAACAATGACAACGAATAGGGTGGTGAGTATGGAAGTAAAAACGTCATGATAGTGTGATAATCCTAACCTGACATATGGAAGGGATGCATGGGCGTTGATAGCGATACATGGGCGTTGATAGCGATACATGGGCGTTGATAGCGATACATGGGCGTTGATAGCGATACATAAATCAAGCGTGAGAGGGGTGGAAAGGAGTAAAGCCGGTATCATACGAGAGCTTTTATAGTCAACATTCGATGATCAACATTTTTCTGGCAACATTTCTGGAATATTTTGCACTGGTATCGGAAACTAGACTGATGGCAGATGAAATTAGGTAGGCCTAACAAAATAATTTTAAAATTTACCTCTTAAGCTGCCAGACTAGTGTTAAGGATAAATGTGTAGGGAAAATACCGGCTTTACTGAATAATGCATGTGGAGTCATATGGAGAGATAGACAGATGAATGTAGAAGTTCGAGAGCCTTGTAGTGTGGATGTGGATGTGCTGGTGAGTGTGAAGAGCAACACCTTGAAGTGGGTCAGTCATGTGGATTGTATATTAAGTGAGAGCCACGGCGGTCGAGCAGAGAGCACGTTCACAAGTGAATCTGCTTGCCCTGGGTGGTGTAGTGGGTGTGGTAGTACGTCCTATCGTGTTGCACATGCTCGCACCCAGTCGGGGGACACCTCGACGACTATACTGACTAATAACACACATAACAAAGCCACTCCAACAGTTTCCTCTCTCCCTAACACCCCTCCTACCCTCAAGACTAATACCATACATAAAGCTACTCCAACAGTTTCCTCTCTCTCCGACACCCCTCCTACCCTCTCTACACTCTTTACAAAGTAGGAAAGTAGAAAGTAGCTACGAGGTGCCGTTGTGAAGGCTTATCCCTCAATACCTTCACCTGACCTGCTCTCTCTCTCTCTCTCTCTCTCTCTCTCTCTCATATATATATATATATACATATACATATACATAAATAATAAACTATCCAACTCCAGCTCTTCCCAAGCGTTCTGGTATCTAGCCAAAAATCTCTCCAACAATTTTTCTTCCTCATCTTTCTTTCCCCTTTTCCACTCTGACGGCACCACCGTCACTTCTTCCTCTGACAAAGCTGAACTCTCCGCCCAAACTTTCGCTAGAAACTCCACCTTGGATGATTCTGGTGCTATTCCTCCCTCTCCACCCCCCTCTCACTTACTCATGCCTAATATCCTAATCTCTTCTAAAGATGTACTTTCTACCCTCTCTGGGCTTAATACTAAGAAGGCGTCGTACGGTGTGGACGGTGTTCCTCCTGTTTTACTAAAAAACTGTGCTTCCATGCTGACTCCCTGCCTAGGCAAACTCTCGTCTCTGTCTCCCCTCTAACGTCTTCCCTTCTTGCTGGAAGTTTGCTCTCATTCAACCTGTCCCAAAGAAGGGTGACCGCTGTCAACCCTCCAACTATCGTCCAATTGCTCTCATCTCTTGCATCTCCAAAGTTTTTAAAACTATTCTTACTTCAACATTTCTTAAGCATTCATCTCCTCATAATCTACTCTAAACTACTCACCAGTATACATATCGAAGGCCTGAATCCATCTTCCCCTCATCCTATGACTTAAATTGCTTCAAACTCCGTGTGTCCAGGCATTTTGGCTCGAACGTTTCTTAATTTTGGCCCTGTCACTCTTTCAACTTGGGGGAGGCATTCGTTGCAGGCAATTCTTCCTTTTGTCTCCCTCAACAACATAGAAAAAAAAAAAATATATATATATATATATATATATATATTTATATATATACAGTATAATACAGTATATATATATATATGTATAATTATATATATATATATATATATTATATATATAGGTAAATATATTATATAATATATATATAGATATATATATATACTCTATATATATATTAATGACTCAATATACAAGAGAAAAATAGAAAGAAAATAACCTAATCTTCAGCACTTTCTTGTGTATTTTTAGCCAAGACCTATAGCCCGTCAGTCTCTCAGTACCCCCATCATAATATAACCGCCTCAACATTTTGGGTTACGACCAGTTTTTGCTATAAATAAATCATGAAAAACGCACTACCACTATTTTCAGTTTCACCTCCTGTACAGTCGTGAGTACTAATAGCAACGCAGCGATTTAAATCCGTATCGAACTGAAGGGTGGGGGGGGGTAGTGCTTGTGTTTTGGTCTTTGTATATATAATTATATATTTTATATATTTTTTTGTTTCTTCGCTAGGCCTCCATCAAGCTTTAAAAAACACCCCCTAGACCCCCTTGCATGATAAAGTTGTACATTTTTCGGTAGAAAAATGTTCCGGCCGAAGGTCGGTTCCTTCTAAAATTACAGGCTCGCTATTGCTCGCCAGGAAAGAAAATCGACACCTAAATGGCACAAAAGGTTTTAATATCGACAACGAAATGGGGAGAAAAGTCTCAAAATCGCCAAACTAATAGGCCGAACGTCTTATAATATCAAATAGGAGAAGGGGGTCCAGAAAAAAGCGACTACCTCCCCCTTAAACGAGACAATTAATGCCATGCCCTATCATAGCCAGAAGGCTTCAGAACTTGGCATTACAGGTTCAAGTTTTCATGTGGGTGTAATCTTATTAAGGCGGGTCACCGGCTTTTTAAATTTGTCTTTCATTGGATCTCTTTCCCTGGCTTGTATTCATTCGGCCCCATTCAGCCAGCTGTTTTAAAACGTTTATCCCCATCCAAGTGTCAATTTCTTCCTAGCGAGCGATAGCGAGCCAGCATTGTATGGAGAAATCCGGCTTCGCCGGAAAAAAAATCTATCGAAAAATGTACAAATTTAGCTTGCTGTCAAAAACAAAAATATACTGTATATATGCTGGCTAGCTACCGCTCGCCAGGAAAATATATTGACACCTGGATGGGGGTAAACGTCTTAAAACAGTAGTAGGCTGAATAGGACCGAATGTCTATAACCAAGAGAGAGAGGTAGATAGAGAGATATAAACGAGGTGGGTTCCCTTAAGGGGAGGTATTTAGTTTGTTCCCTAGACCTCCATCAAGCTTAAAATTACACCCTCTTGAGTCCCTTTCAAGATAAATTTGTAAATTTTTCGATAGAAAAATGTCCCGGCCGAAGGCCGGTTCCTCTTAAATTACAGGCTCGCTATCGCTCGCCAGGATAAAATCGACACCTGAATTGCACGAAAGGTCTTAATATGGGGTGAAAGTTCTTAAAATCGCTAAACTAATGTGGCAAACGTTTTATAATATCAAAAGCAATGGGGCTAAACATGAGGGAGAAAGGGGTCAAGAAAAAAATCCCTCAAGTGGAGATCTCCCCTTAACCCGTGCAGTACCGGTGTCGTTCTTGTAACTATAGTAGTCTTGCTACTATAAGACGCTTTTGGTCCATGTATAAAGATGCTTTGAACTACCTCACTTAACCATGTCGGCAGGGAGGGTCCTGTGGGGGCGCTCGGTTATGGCCTTGGCCTTGCTCGGGGCCTTGGGGCTGTTCGGCCAGGCAGCTTGGGGAACAACAACAACAACAACAACCCTATTTACTACCACGGATCCCTCTTGAACTGCACAAAATCGATCGAACTATCTCACTTAACCCTTTTTCCTACCACGGATCCTATTTAAACTGCACAATATCGATCGAACTATCTCACTTAACCCTTTTTACTACCACTGATCCTATTTAAACTGCACAAAATCGATCGAACTATCTCATTTAACCCTTTTTACTACCACGGATCCTTTTTAAACTGCACAAAATCGATCGAACTATCTCATTTAACCCTTTTTACTACCACGGATCCTATTTAAACTGCACAAAATCGATCGAACTATCTCATTTAACCCTTTTTACTATTTAACCCTTTTTACTACCACGGATCCTTTTTAAACTGCACAAAATCGATCGAACTATCTCATTTAACCCTTTTTACCACCACGGATCCTATTTAAACTGCACAAAATCGTTCGAACTATCTCATTTAACCCTATTTACTGCCACGGATCCTTCTTAAACTGCACAAAATCGTCTAAATATAGCTAGAGTCGCCGGTACAGGAGAGGTTAATGTTCGCGACTGTATCTTGACCTACTAACCTTCATCATTCTCGTCTATATTATTAGTCCCGTGATATATTGCCCTTCAGTCACTCAGTACTCCATATATAGCCTCCGTATGGGGGTCTCTCTCTCTCTCTCTCTCTCTCTCTCTCTCTCTCTCTCTCTCTCTTATTAGCCCTGAGATATATTGCCTTTCAGTAACTCAGTACTCCATATTATAGCCTCCTCGTTAGCCTTTACTATAGCTCTCTCTCTCTCTTGTAATGGGGAACTTGAGGACGTGAGGGTAGTTAAAGTCGTCAACATGAGGTGATTAGGACTCTGTGTGTGTGTGTGTGTGTTCCCTTCCGTCTTTTTCTCCTGTGTGTTGTGCGATTTTGCTTTTTTTTTTTCTTACTAGTTCTCTCTCTCTCTCTCTCTCTCTCTCTCTCTCTCTCTCTCTCTCGTCACCTTTTCACCTTACTCTACCGATCAAAAGAGCCCTCTTCATTAGCCCATTCAACAGGGATAGCCAATCACAGCCCTCCATCCCTCTGATGTCACACATCACAGCCCTCCATCCCTCTGACGTCACACATCACAGCCCTCCAACCCTCTGACGTCACACATCACAGCCCTCCATCCCTCTGACGTCATTCACCAGGAACAGTCAATCACAGCCCTTAACCCCTCTGGTTTAATGAATCACAACCAATCACAGACTCCACACCTCTACAGCTCTCTACCTCTCTCTCCTTACAGCTCTCTATCTCTCTGACATCATACCTTACAACCAATTCATAGCCCTCCACCCCTCTGACATCATACATTACAACCAATCACAGCCCTTCACCCCTCTGACGTCATACATTACAACCAATCACAGCCCTCCATCCCTCTGACGTCATACATTACAGCCAGTTATAGCCCTCCACCCCTCTGACATCATACATTACAACCAATTCATAGAGTGGTGATGGGCTGGTCTATCAGAGTGAGAACTGAGCGATCTCTGCCATACCCATAGCTTACTCTGACTGTTCCTTTTACTTATATATTTTCTAGATCTCGAGTGACGGCATCTCTTCCGTGGATTAACCTCCCAATCTACCTAGAGGTTGGCAGATTGGAAGCCAAAGCGTCACATTTTTTCCTTTGCCCCTCAACTTTCTCTTCATAATTGCTGAGGGGCACAGGGCCCTGGGTGGGGCTTTGGTTTCCCGGGCGTTTCTGCACCCTCCTCAGCTCCCCGCCATGGAGTGGCTTTGGTCACCCAGGCTTTATTGTGGTAGGTAGGGAGGGATCTGTGGGGGCGCTCAGTTATGGCCTTGACCCTGCTCGGGGCCTTGGGGCTGTTCGGCCAGACTACCTGGGGAACAGCAACAACAACAACAACCAATTCACTGGTGATGGGCTGGTCTATCAGAGCGAGACCTGAGCGATCTCTGCCATACCCATAGCTTACTCTGACTGTTCCTTTTACTTATATATCTTCTAGATCTCAAGTGGCGGCATCTTTTCCGTGGATTGACCTCTCTACTGCCAACCTAGAAGTTGGCAGATTGGGAGCCAAAGCGTCACATTTTTCCCTTGCCCCTCAGCTTTCCCTTCATAATTGCTGAGGGGCACAGGGCCTTGGGTGGGGCTTTGGTTTTCCGGGC
Organism: Paralithodes platypus; assembly: GCA_032716605.1. NCBI lineage: Eukaryota > Metazoa > Arthropoda > Malacostraca > Decapoda > Lithodidae > Paralithodes > Paralithodes platypus. Next base: position 38,064,910 of record CM064524.1, read on the forward strand.
ATTTCCGCACCCTCTTCAGCTCCCTGCCTTGGAGTGGCTTCGGTCACCCGGGCTTTGTTAGTGGTAAGCAGGGAGGATTTTGTGGGGGCGCTCGTTTATGGCCTTGGCCTTGCTTGAAACCTTGGGGCTGTTCGGCCAGACAGCCTGGGGAACAACAACAACAACAACAACCAATTCATAGCCCTCCACCCCTCTGACGTCATACATTACAATCAATCACAGCCCTCTGACATCACACATCACAGCCCTCCACCCCTCTGACATCATACATTACAACCAATCACAGCCCTCCAGCCCTCTGACGTCACATATCACAGCCAATCACAGCCCTCCACCCCTCTTACGTCATACATTACAACCAATCCCAGCTCTCTATTCCTATGACATCATACATTACAACCAATCATAGCCCTCCACCCCTTTGATGTTATACACTACAACCAATCACAGCTCTCTATTCCTATGACATCATACATTACAACCAATCCCAGCTCTCTATTTCTATGACATCATACATTACAACCAATCATAGCCCTCCACCCCTATGATGTCATAAATTACAACCAATCACAGCTCTCTTCCTATGACATCATACATTACAACCAATCACAACCCTCCACCCCGCTGACGTCATACATCACAGCCCTCCACCACTCTGATTTTATACATTACAGCCAATCAAAGCCCTCCACCGCTCTGACGTCATACCTTACAACCAATCACAGCTCTCTATTCCTATGACGTCATACATTACAACCAATCACAGCCCTCCACTCCTCTGAAGTCATACATTACAACCAATCACAGCCCTCCACCCCTCTGACGTCATACATTACAACCAATCACAACCCTTCACCCCGCTGATGTCATACATCACAGCCAATCACAGCCCTCCACCACTCTGATTTTATACATTACAGCCAATCACAGCCCTCCACCCCTCTGACATCATACATTACAGCCAATCACAGCCCTCCACCCCTGACATCAAACATTACAGCCAATCACAGCCCTCCGCCCCTCTGACGTCATACCTTACAACCAATCACAGCCCTCCACCCCTCTGACGTCATACATTTCAACCATTCACAGCCCTCCACCCCTCTGACGTCATACATTACAACCAATCACAGCCCTCCGCCCCTCTGACGTCATACATTACAACCAATCACAGCCCACCACCCCTCTGACGTCATACACTACAACCAATCACAGCCCTCCACTCCTCTGACGTCATGCACTCTTGGCGTCACGAACCACTTGATTGATGATCTGACCACGGCGTATATATTATTTATATTTTGACCACTCGTCGTCTTTGAGCTTTGATTGTATATATGTAGGTGTATACGAAGAGAGAGAGAGAGAGAGAGAGAGAGAGAGTACAAAGGAGTACAAAGAAAATCAAGCAACAACAGGTCTAGTGACCCTTCTAGGCTGCTTGTCCTCCAAAACACTGAGGATCAAGTGTCCAAACAGTGGTTTAGAGTGGGTAAGGGAACATTGGAAAGGGAACTACTGTCCAGGAACTAATGTCCGTGGCAGGATTACGAAGTTAGTAGGGGACAGAGGGGTTAGTAACTGAGGGGAGGATAACATAAAGTTATTCATTTACAAACGCAGTCAGTCGCGGGTTTGATGCGAGATATTTGTCTATGCGAAGTGTAAATTAAACAACGGTGCTGCAGTCTATAACATCTCGGGGAAGTAGAGAGAGAGAGGTGTTGACTTGTGTGAAAGCAAAGTTGGTTAAGGGTTGAAGGAGAATAGATGACGGTACTTACTTTGGCGAGAGAGGAGTGAGTGTGAGAGACATTGAGAGTGAGTGAGTGAGTGTGACCGAGATTGAGAGTGAGTGAGTAATAGTGTGTGTGTGTGTGTGTGTGTGTGTGTGTGTGTGTGTGTGTGTGTGTGTGTGCGCGCGCGCTCGTTGACCTTATTTTCTACACTAGTGGTAGGCTATAATTATAACATTACTCAAGATTTCTAAAAAATATATATACTGTATATATAAATTTTTACTATAAATATGTTCTGCTGCAACAGAAAGTGGTACACACAACATACGGATATTTAATTTGTGTTGTCTGATACATATAAATTGAGTAAGAGGAGACTAATTATATTATTATTTTTGTATTATTATTATTATTATTATTATTATTATTAGTATTATTAGTATTAGTATTATTATTGTTGTTATTGTTATTAGTTTCCTTCCTAGACCAACATTAAGCTTAAATAAATACCACCAAGACTCCTCTTCATGATGAATGTATACATTGTTTGGTAGAAATATGCCCCGACTGAAGGTCACTTTCTCCTAATATGCAGGCTCGCTAACGCTCACCAGGAAAGTAATCGACACTTAAATGACATGAAAGGGCTTAAAATCGCGAACGTCTTAATATCCCAAAACTAATAAGCACAAAATTATGGAGAGGAATTCAGAAAAAAAAATCTCATTAAAGAGTTGTTCCTTATTATCCTTTGTATTCCTGTACATCCTCCCTTGTACCTTTGTAACCCTGTACATCCTTCCCTGTACCTTTGTAACCCTGTACATCCTTCCCTGTACCTTTGTAACCCTGTACATCCTTCCCTGTACCTTTGTAACCCTGTACATCCTTCCCTGTACCTTTGTAACCCTGTACATCCTTCCCTGTACCTTTGTAACCCTGTACATCCTTCCCTGTACCTTTGTAACCCTGTACATCCTTCCCTGTACCTTTGTAACCCTGTACATCCTTCCCTGTACCTTTGTAACCCTGTACATCCTTCCCTGTACCTTTGTAACCCTGTACATCCTTCCCTGTACCTTTGTAACCCTGTACATCCTTCCCTGTACCTTTGTAACCCTGTACATCCCTCCCTGTACCTTTGTAACCCTGTACATCCTTCCCTGTACCTTTGTAACCCTGTACATCCCTCCCTGTACCTTTGTAACCCTGTACATCCCTCCCTGTACCTTTGTAACCCTGTACATCCTTCCCTGTACCTTTTTAATCCTGTACATCCCTCCCTGTACCTTTGTAACCCTGTACATCCTCCTTCCCTGTACCTTTGTACCCTGTACATCCCTCCCTGTACCTTTGTAACCCTGTACATCCCTTCCCTGTACCTTTTTTAACCCTGTAACTTTACATCCCTCCCTGTACCTTTGTAACCCTGTACATCCCTCCCTGTACCTTTGTAACCCTGTACATCCCTCCCTGTACCTTTGTAACCCTGTACATCCCTCCCTGTACCTTTGTAACCCTGTACATCCCTCCCTGTACCTTTGTAATCCTGTACATCCCTCCCTGTACCTTTGTAACCCTGTACATCCTTCCCTGTACCTTTGTAACCCTGTGCATCCCTCTCTGTACCTTTGTAACCCTGTACATCCCTCCCTGTACCTTTGTAACCCTGTACATCCCTCCCTGTACCTTTGTAACCCTGTACATTCCTCTCTGTACCTTTGTAACCCTGTGCATCCCTTCCTGTACCTTTGTAACCCTGTACATCCCTCCCTGTACCTTTGTAACCCTGTACATCCCTCCCTGTACCTTTATAACCCTGTGCATCCCTCCCTGTACCTTTGTAACCCTGTACATCCCTCCCTGTACCTTTGTAACCCTGTACATCCCTCCCTGTACCTTTATAACCCTGTACATCCCTTCCTTGTACCTTTGCCCTTTGTTGTCCACTCCTTCATTCCTTCTCTCCACTCGCTCCCTGCAATCCTGGTCATTTCGTTTACAGTACTTTTCTCACACACTCGAGCAGTTTCGCCAAGTGTTCAAGTGTGTTGTGTTGGATTAGGGTATGTTTGGATCGATTAGTTTCGGTTAGGTTAGGGTGAGCGTAATGTCGGTCAAGTTTGGCTTATATTAGCTCAGGATAAGTCAAATTTAACTAAATTAAGTGAGGCATTACATAAGTTTTCGGTGCGGGAGAATCGACTTGGCAAAGTGACTATGAATAAAAATTATTTGGGGAGCAGCGCGAAAATTTCCTCCATTCGAAGGGGCTTATAAAGATATATAAGCTATATTCTAAAAGACATTGTTCTTATTATCAAGGGTATGAAATTTATCAATATTTCATAATTGCTGTTTATGTTATGAGAAATATTGCCCTCCTCAGGTGGCACTAATTCGTGAAATTTCGAAATTTGTTCCCTAGACGAAAACATGTATCACACGAGCATCTACCCATCAACTTATCGCCAATACAATTTTGGTAGCTGTAGAGAAACCCCTTTACATTAATTTTGTCTCCTAAATTATTATATCTTCAAAATAGTGTCAGATACCCGTAAACAAGATAGCAGTATTTTTGCCTACAATTGCTGAGCGTCGAAATTTGTCGATAAAAGCTCTCTTATAAGAGATAGGAGATATAATGCCTGTGGATGAAAAGACATGGCCAAAAGTACTTGAAAGCGAGGGGACTGCAGGTGACTCTCTGTGCTCCCCTCCGTGCATTCATTGGCGGACTCCTGTAAACAGATCCTGGTGGACACTTGGGTTAAAGATTCCGGGCCCTTTGTCTCTGTCTGATTGGTTGTGTAGAGGGCGGTCTGTATGTGTGTGTGTGTGCCTGGGTGTGGGTTTGGGCTATCTGTGTTTGTGTGAGTGTGGGCTACCTGTGTGTATTTGTGTGGGTGTGGGCTACCTGTGTGTGTGGGTGTTGGCTATCTGTGTGTGTTTGTGTGGGCTACCTGTGTGGGTGTGGGCTACCTGTGTGTGTGGGTGTTGGCTATCTGTGTGTGTTTGTGTGAGTGGGCTGCCTGGGTGTGGGTGTGGACTACCTGTTTGTGTGGGTGTTGGCTACCAGTGTATGTGGGTGTTGTCTACCTGTGTGTGAGTGTAAGCTACCTGTGTGCCTGGGTGTGGGCTACCTGTGTGTGTTTGTGTGGGTGTGGGCTACCTGTGTGTGTTTGTGTGGGTGTGGGCTACCTGTGTATGTGGGCTACCTGTGTGGGTTTGTGTGAGTGTGGGCTACCTGTGTGTTTGTGTGGGTGTGGGCTACCTGTGGGTGTGGGTTACCTGTGTGGGTTTGGGTTACCTGTGTGTGGGTGTGTTGATGTGGTTGGCGTAGATAAGGGTGTGGGTGACTGTGTAATGGATTAACGGATAGCATTAGAAGTGAAAAGGTTGATAGATATATACTATGAATAATATTTATTTTTGATTAAATTTGGTGTTTTGTTTTTAGTGATCATACCTATTAACTATTTTTTACATGACTTTCAAACCCGAACGAGGGCCGGTAGCTTTGCAGACTAGCACCAAAGCAACTAAACCACCGAGGAGCTAAAAGTGATTCTTTCATTTGGAACCAATTCAATTAACTCCCTTAACCCCTTCAGCACTGTGACGTCATTCTCATCCTATTGTGGTTACCATTAGACGATTTTGTATCACTTCTATTCTACCTCTTGGACTGAAAAGGGTAAACACGAATCCTCCTCCCCTTGTAAAATTCACCTACTAGACGAGACACAGATGAGATGAGGGAACGCGAAAGTGGTTCCAGACCCTAAAAATTGGAACTGTAAATGTTGTTTATGTTCGGGTTCAGTCTCGAGTCGGCCACCCTCAGCATGGTGATGACGATCGATCTTCTGGCGCCATTTGTTGCCTCTCTCCAGACTTT
>CM064524.1:38073052-38096575 GCA_032716605.1 Paralithodes platypus
CTTTAAGGGGAGGTTTTTAGTTTGTTTTCTTCTCCTCCAGCAATCTTAAAATTTCACCCCCTTGACCCTCTTTCAAGATAAATTTGTACATTTTTCGGTAGAAAAATGTCCCGGCTGAAAGCCGGTTCCTCTTATATTACAGGCTCGCTATCGCTCGCCAGGATAAAATCGACACATAAATGGCACGAAAGGTCTTAAAATTGACAGAAATGGGTCGAAAGTTCTTAAAATCGTCAAAATAATGGGGCGAACGTCTTAAAATTAGAAAAGCAATGGGGTTAAACATGAGAGAGAAAGGAGTAAAGAAAAAAACTCCCTCAAGTGGAAATCTCCCCTTAAATATCCACACCTATTTCCTGGTGGACTCTTCCCAAATGATGATAACGTCAGCCCGATTGCTTACGTTCATTTCGAGTTATAAGAAGTTAAGGGATCAAGATTAGTGTGATGTTCGGTGGCGCCACCTCATTTGCAGCCAGGGACCTTTAGTGCACCAACAAGTTTGCAACTGGCTTGGAACCCGAATTTGCAACAAGAGGTCTTATTGTGACAACCTTGCTTGCGACAACTAGGGCACCAGAAGAGCCAGTGCAAGTTAAGGGGAGGTATTTAGTTTGTTCCCTAGACCTCCATCAAGCTTAAAATTACACCCCCTTGAGTCCCTTTCAAGATAAATTTGTACATTTTTCGGTAGAAAAATTTCCCGGCCAAAGGCCGGTTCTTCTTAAATTACAGGCTCGCTATCGCTCGCCAGGATAAAATCGACACCTGAATTGCACGGAAGGTCTTAATATGGGGTGAAAGTTCTTAAAATCGCTAAACTAATGGGGCAAACGTTTTATAATATCAAAAGCAATGGGGCTAAACATGAGGGAGAAAGGGGTCCAGAAAAAAATCCCTCAAGTGGAGATCTCCCCTTAAGGAGAGATGGGTCGTTTTTCTGGTCCCCCTTCTTCCTCATGATTAGCCCCATTAATTATCAGATTTTAAGACGTTCGGCCCATTACTTTGACGATTTTAACACCTTTCATCCCATTTAGTTGTCAATTATAAGAGTTTTCGTGCCATTTAGGTGTCGATTTTATCCTGGTGAGCGATGGCGAGCCTGCAAGTTTAAGAGGAATCAGCCTTCGGCCGGGACATTTTTCTATCAAAAATTTTACAAATTTATCTTACCAAGATTTTAGTCTTGGGGGGTGTTTTTTTCTTCAAAGCTTGATGGAGGTCTAGGGAGGAAACTTAAAGATAATTATATGAGCCAATAAATACGCCCATCCCCCCTTGAGGGGAGACTGACCGTTTGTTTGGTCTATTAATTAATTTATTCATATATTTGTTTAGTTTCCTCCCTAGACCTCCATCAATCTTAGAAAAACACCCCCTAGACCCACCTTCAAGATAAATTTGTACATTTTTTGGTAGAAAAATGTACCGGCCAAAGGCCGGTTCCTCTTAAAATTGCAGGCTCGCTACCGCTCGCCAGGAAATAATCGACACCTAAATGGCACGAAAGGTCTTAAAGTTGACAACGAAATGGGGTGAAAGGGGATACAATCGCCAAACTAATGGGCCGAACGTCTTATAATCTCAAAACTAGTGGGGCTAAACATTAGGGAGAAGGGGGTCCAGAAAAACGGTCTGCCTCCCCTTAACGTGACAACCTTGCTTGCGACAGGTTGTATATAGGGCACCATGGGGAAAGCCAGGTGCAAGTTAACGACAAGAGGCATGTGGCGCGTCTTAGCAGTTTAGTTGGGTTATTATTAGGTGATTTTATTCAGCTTCGGAAAGATCTGTTGGAGTAAGCGTTTTAATCGAGTTGGTTTTGTCCTCCTTTCGATTCCCAGAGGTCCTTGCCTAAACTGCGTAAAATCGTCTAATGCTAGCCCAGTCGTGTGATCATCCTGAAGGGGTTAACACCAAGAGGGAAGCCACAACACCAGAGCTACCTCCAAAGACCTCTATCAAGATTAAAATAACACTTTCTCAAGATCCTCCTTCAAGATAAATTTGAAGAAAACAAAAAAATCCAGCCAAAGGCCGGTGCCTCCTAAATTACTGGCTTGCTATCGCTCGCCAGGAAAATATCGACACCTAAATGACACGAAATGTCTTAATATTGACAAAGAGATGGGGCGAAAGGTCTTAAAATTACCAAACTAATGGGCCGAACGTCTTATAATCTGAAAACTAATGGGGCTAAGCATAAGGAAAGAGGGGAACCAGAATGACACGAAACCCAAGATCGGACGATAGTGAAGGTTTTCTGACATTCAAGATATCTGCCAATTAATCTAATACCTTTAATATTATGTTATTAATGATTGACTTAGTTCAGCACATTCCTCATTCTAGTTTAAGATGTTCGTTACAATTTCTATATTAATCGCCCATACTATAGAAATGTTTAAATATATGAAATTGTACAAACCATATTCTATAAAATGATTAAAGAATGTCTTTTTCTTTCTTTTCTAGGTATGTGTGAGCGTGTATCGTAGAAAGTGGGAATCGCTGGAGAAAATGGTAGCTACCTGTATATACCGGTAACTCTTATTTTATTGTTATTGTGTTTTATGTTTGTGTGAGAGACACCTAGGGTGATATAGTGTAGGTTGTCACTCTATTTATGCATTCAAGAACACTCGTATGAGACAGTCTCGAACGCAAGCGAGACAATACCGTGCTTTAAGGGGAGAATTCCACTTGAGGGATTTTTTTCTTGACCCCTTTCTCCCTCATGGTTAGCCCCATTGTTTTTTAAATTTTATGACGTTCGCCCCATTAGTTTGGCGATTTTAAGAACTTTCGCCCCATTTCTGTCAATTTTAAGAGTTTTCGTGCCATTTAGGTGTCGATTTTTTCCTGGCGAGCGATAGCGAGCCTGTAATTTAAGAGGAACTGGCCTTCGGCCGGGACATTTTTCTACCGAAAAATGTAGACATTGATCTTGAAAGGGGGTCTAGGGGCTGTAATGTTAAGCTTGATGGAGGTCTAGCGAACTAACTAAACACCCTCCCCTTAATTACTATATCCCAGATGCTTCCTAACTTGGCTGTAAAGGTTCAGACATTCGAATCGGTGTAACCGTTGGTATATGATCACAGCTGTGTTATTTTGAGTGTGTATATATATATAGTGGTTGTTAGTGTTTTCATTATAGTTATGAATAGTGTTTATAGTAATAGAAATAATAAAATAATAACATGTATTATTATTATTATTATTAGTAGTAGTAGTAGTAGTATTGTAGTAGTATTGTAGTAGTATTGTAGTAGTAGTATTGTAGTAGTAGTAGTAGTAGTAGTAGTATTGTAGTAGTATTGTAGTAGATATTGTAGTAGTATTGTAGTAGTATTGTAGTAGTATTGTAGTAGTAGTAGTATTGTAGTAGTAGTAGTATTGTAGTAGTAGAAGTAGTAGTAGTAGTATTGTAGTAGTAGTAGTAGTAGTAGTATTGTAGTAGTAGTAGTATTGTAGTAGTAGTAGTAGTATTGTAGTAGTAGTAGTAGTAGTAGTATTGTAGTAGTATTGTAGTAGTATTGTAGTAGTATTGTAGTAGTATTGTAGTAGTATTGTAGTAGTATTGTAGTAGATATTGTAGTAGTATTGTAGTAGTATTGTAGTAGTATTGTAGTAGTAGTAGTAGTAGTAGTATTGTAGTAGTAGTAGTAGTAGTAGTATTGTAGTAGTAGTAGTAGTAGTAGTATTGTAGTAGTAGTAGTATTGTAGTAGTAGTAGTAGTAGTATTGTAGTAGTAGAAGTAGTAGTAGTAGTATTGTAGTAGTAGTAGTAGTAGTAGTATTGTAGTAGTAGTAGTAGTATTGTAGTAGTAGTAGTAGTAGTAGTATTGTAGTAGTAGTAGTAGTATTGTAGTAGTAGTAGTAGTATTGTAGTAGTAGTAGTAGTATTGTAGTAGTAGTAGTAGTAGTAGTAGTATTGTAGTAGTAGTTGTAGTATTGTAGTAGTAGAAATAGTAGTAGTAGTTGTGGTTGTAGTAGTAGAAGTAGTAGTAGTAGTATTGGTAGTAGTAGTAGTATTGTAGTAGTAGTAGTAGTATTGTAGTAGTAGTAGTAGTATTGTAGTAGTAGTAGTAGTAGTAGTATTGTAGTAGTAGTAGTAGTAGTAGTAGTATTGTAGTAGTAGTAGTAGTAGTAGTAGTAGTAGTAGTAGTATTGTAGTAGTAGTAGTAGTAGTAGTAGTAGTATTGTAGTAGTAGTAGTAGTAGTAGTATTGTAGTAGTAGTAGTAGTATTGTAGTAGTAGTAGTAGTAGTAGTAGTAGTAGTAGTAGTAGTATAGTAGTAGTAGTAGTAGTATGTAGTAGTAGTATGTAGTAGTAGTAGTAGTAGTAGTATGTAGTAGTAGTATGTAGTAGTATGTAGTAGTAGTAGTAGTATGTAGTAGTAGTATGTAGTAGTAGTAGTAGTAGTATGTAGTAGTAGTAGTAGTAGTAGTAGTATTGTAGTAGTAGTAGTATTGTAGTAGTAGTAGTATTGTAGTAGTAGTAGTAGTAGTATTGTAGTAGTAGTATTGTAGTAGTAGTAGTAGTAGTATTGTAGTAGTAGTAGTAGTAGTAGTAGTATTGTAGTAGTAGTAGTAGTAGTATTGTAGTAGTAGTAGTAGTAGTAGTAGTATTGTAGTAGTAGTAGTAGTAGTATTGTAGTAGTAGTAGTAGTATTGTAGTAGTAGAAGTAGTATGATTATTCCAATACATAACTTTTATCGGTTATAAAAGGCATTTGTCACTGTGGCCCATTAAGGGGAGGTTTTTAGTGTGTTTCCTAGACCTCCATCAAGCTTGAAATTACACCCCCTTGACCCCCTTTCAAGATAAATTTGTACATTTTTCGGTAGAAAAATGTCCCGGCCGACGGCCGGTTCCTCTTAAATTACAGGCTCGCTATCGCTCGCCAGGAAAAAAATCAACACTTAAATGGGACGAAAGGTCTTAAAAGTGACATAAATGGGGTGAAAGTTCTTAAAATCGCCAAACTAATAGGGCGAACGTCTTAAAATCTCAAAAGCAATAGGGCTAAACATGAGGGAGAAAGGGGTAAAGAAAAAAATCCCTCAAGTGGAAATCTCCCCTTAAACAATGTACAGTACGTGCTGTAGATCACATTGTAGGGATAACACCGATCGTTTGGTATTATAATAACATTACTTTATACTTGTAGCATCTGAATATATGAGAGAGAGAGAGAGAGAGAGAGAGAGAGAGAGAGAGAGAGAGAGGGGGGGAGGCGTCTGATTGAGTGAGAGGTAGATTAGAGAAGCTTTAAAGGAAAGAGCGAGGACAAGTGGGGGGGGGGGGGGAGTAGAATTATTGGAACTTATAAAAATATAGAACAAGGAAAATACACCAATAATAGAGGACAATTGCGGGAGAGTTGAGTGATGGAAACTGGTAAATATACAGACAGACACACTGTAAGTATCGATTGCTAAACTGACTGAGGCATATAATATAATGACCCATTGGATATAGCCACCAACATTCGAGCTATTTTGTGTTATTATTTTGGAGTTAATGCCACATTAACTCTTTCACGCCTTTATGACGCAGAGGTTGCCAGATTAGCAATAAGAAATTAACCCTTTCACCCACATATGACGCAGAGGTTGCCAGATTAGCAATAAGAAATTAACCCTTTCACCCACATATGACGTAGAGGTTGCCAGATTAGCAATAAGAAATAGAGTTCTCTCACTCTTATAATTAACTCTCCAAAATTAGGTTTCTGCCCACAGCTAACTCAAAGATAACTGTAGAGGTTGAAGTAACTAAACTGAAGGTTTCCAAATACCCCTGATGGTAACAAAGGCCTTAAAGTATCCCTAATAGGCTCAAAATTGCGTCATAAGCGTGAAAGGGTAAATATATGAGTGCCAGAGGTCCCACCCACCATTGGGGTTATCCAATCATCTCCATAAATGTTGTGAGAGGATAGTGACTAACCAAATGTTGTGAGAGGATAGTGACTAACCAAATGTTGTGAGAGGATAGTGACTAACCAAATGTTGTGAGAGGATAGTCACTAACCAAATGTTGTGAGAGGATAGTGACTCACCAAATGTTGTGAGAGGATAGTGACTAACCAATGTTGTGAGAGGATAGTGACTAACCAAATGTTGTGAGAGGATAGTGACTAACCAAATGTTGTGAGAGGATAGTGACTAACCAAATGTTGTGAGAGGATAGTGACTAACCAAATGTTGTGAGAGGATAGTGACTAACCAAATACTCTAGTCCATTCATTATAAGTAGTCCAACAGTCATAACTAATAACTTCTATAACTTAAGGGGAGATCTCCACTTGAGGGATTTTTTTCTAGACCCCTTTCTCCCTCATGTTTAGCCCCATTGCTTCTGAGATTTTAAGACGTTCGCCCTAGTAGTTTGGACATTTTAAGACATTTTGCCCCATTTCTGTCAATTTTAAGACCTTTCGTGCCATTAAGGTGTCAAATTTTTCCTGGCGAGCGAAAGCGAGCCTGTAATTTAAGACCAACCGGCCTCCGGCCGGGAATTTTTTCTACCGAAAAATTTACAAATTTATCTTGAAAGGGGGTCTAGGGGGTGTAATTTTAAGCTTGATGAAAACGTAGGGAACAAACTAAATACCTCCCCTTAATAACGATTAGAGTAATTGAGCTAATATTTCTACCATTTGAGATGAGTCAGTCAGAGTATGTGAGGAAATTAACACCATATCCGCTCTATCCCTTTCTGGGCTACAGAGGCAAGAGTCGCTATTTTTTCTGGCCGACCAGAAATCGGGGGTGTCCATTTTTGGGGTGTCCGAGAAGGTGGGAAAAGGGGAAAGGGACGTCTTTTACTGCTAACCTTTTCTAGCTCCAGTACGCGTTTCTGTTCTGTTTCTGGCTACTATTAGACGATTGTATTCAGATTAGTAACGGTATATGGAAGTCAACGGGTGGATTGGGATAGTCTGTACCCTTTCAATACCCACAGATACTTCCTAAGCTGCATAACATCGTCTAATGATAGCCAAAATAAACTGCTAAAACGCGTCAGAGCTTGGAAGGGTTAATCAAAGTTAATGGGATACTTTCGGGTACCAAATATAGAGACTGACCAAGTCTCGTCAAAATAAATGTGTTCCTTGCCGAAGTACTTTACGAAGAGACAGACACACGAATAAACACGCATCCACAGACGACTACACAGGGATGGAAATATTACCTTGCTCCTCACGCCTACGTCAATACGCAGGACGGAATACAGATATACAGTATACATTAAAGGGAGGTACCGGTATACATTAAGGGGAGGTACCGGTATACATTAAGGGGAGGTACCGGTATACATTAAGGGGAGGTACCGGTATACATTAAGGGGAGGTACCGGTATACATTAAGGGGAGGTACCGGTATTTAGTTTGTTCCCTACGTTTTCATCAAGCTGAAAATTACACCCCCTAGACCCCCTTTCAAGATAAATTTGTACATTTTTCGGTAGAAAAATGTCCAGGCCGGAGGCCGGTTGCTCTTAAATTACAGGCTCGCTATCGCTCGCCAGGATTTTTTTTACACCTTAATGGTATGAAAGGTCTTAAAATTGACAGAAATGGGGCAAAGTGTCTTAAAATGTCCAAACTACTAGGGCGAACGTCTTAAAATCTCAAAAGCAATGGGGCTAAACATGAGGGAGAAAGGGGTAAAGAAAAAAATCCCTCAAGTGGAAATCTCCCCATAAGAAAGCATGGCGAAGTCCTCAAAACCAAAACAAATAATTTCAAGGAGATGGCCAGACGAGGGTGAAAATGTGAAGAAAAACCCTCGGAGCATTAGAGTGGAAGGAGGCAAGTTAAAAGTGGGAAATGTCAAATGTGAGCGAGTGCGAGCCAGATGGGACAAGAAAAATGTGGGGGCGTTGGAAATTTATGAGAAAAATACTTAGCCCTTGTCAAACGATTACTTACTTAAATTATTTATTTGTCGTTTAGTTTGGCTAGGATTAATTAGTTAGTCAAGTACTCCACCCAGTTAGTCAGTCAAGTATTCCACCCAGTTAGTCAGTCAAGTATTCCATCCACTTATTCAGTCAGTCAAGTACTCCACCCAGTTAGTCAGTCAAATACTCCACCCAGTTAGTCAGTCAAGTACTCCACCCAGTTAGTCAGTCAAGTACTCCACCCAGTTAGTTAGTTAGTCAAGTACTCCACCCAGTTAGTTAGTCAAGTACTCCACCCAGTTAGTCAGTCAAGTACTCCACCCAGTTAGTCAGTCAAGTACTCCACCCAGTTAGTTAGTCAAGTACTCCACCCAGTTAGATAGTCAGTCAAGTACTCCACCCAGTTAGTTAGTTAGTCAGTCAAGTACTCCACCCAGTTAGCTAGTTAGTCAAGTACTCCACCCAGTTAGTTAGTTAGTCAAGTACTCCACCCAGTTAGTTAGTCAAGTACTCCACCCAGTTAGTTAGTCAAGTACTCCACCCAGTTAGTCAGTTAGTCAAATACTCCACCCAGTTAGTTAGTCAGTCAAGTACTCCACCCAGTTAGTTAGTTAGTCAAGTACTCCACCCAGTTGGTTAGTTAGTCAAGTACTCCACCCAGTTAGTTAGTCAAGTACTCCACCCAGTTAGTCAGTTAGTCAAATACTCCACCCAGTTAGTTAGTCAGTCAAGTACTCCACCCAGTTAGTTATTTAGTCAAGTACTCCACTCAGTTGGTTAGTTAGTCAAGTACTCCACCCAGTTAGTTAGTCAAGTACTCCACCCAGTTAGTCAGTTAGTCAAGTACTCCACCCAGTTAGTCAATTAGTCAAGTACTCCACCCTATTAGTTAGTCAGTCAAGTACTCCACCCAGTTAGTTAGTTAGTCAAGTACTCCACCCAGTTGGTTAGTTAGTCAAGTACTCCACCCAGTTGGTTAGTTAGTCAAGTACTCCACCCAGTTAGTTAGTCAAGTACTCCACCCAGTTAGTCAAGTACTCCACCCAGTTAGTCAATTAGTCAAGTACTCCACCCAGTTGGTTAGTTAGTCAAGTACTCCACCCAGTTAGTTAGTCAGTCAAGTACTCCACCCAGTTAGTTAGTCAGTCAAGTACTCCACCCAGTTGGTTAGTTAGTCAAGTACTCCACCCAGTTAGTTAGTCAGTCAAGTACTCCACCCAGTTTGTTAGTGAGTCAAGTACTCCACCCAGTTAGTTAGTCAGTCAAGTATTCCACCCAGTTAGTTAGTTAGTCAAGTACTCCACCCAGTTAGTTAGTCAGTCAAGTACTCCACCCAGTTAGTTAGTCAGTCAAGTACTCCACCCAGTTAGTTAGTCAGTCAAGTATTCCACCCAGTTAGTTAGTTAGTCAAGTACTCCACCCAGTTAGTTAGTCAGTCAAGTATTCCACCCAATTAGTTAGTCAGTCAAGTATTCCACCCAGTTAGTTAGTCAGTCAAGTACTCCACCCAGTTAGTTAGTCAGTCAAGTATTCCACCCAATTAGTTAGTTAGTCAAGTACTCCACCCAGTTAGTTAGTCAGTCAAGTATTCCACCCAGTTAGTTAGTCAGTCAAGTACTCCACCCAGTCAGTTAGTTAGTCAAGTACTCCACCCAGTTAGTTAGTCAAACTCACAAACGACGTGAGTAATCGACCTAATATTTCTACCACTCGGGAAGGGTCAACCAAGGAATAGTTGTGGATTTGTACAGCCCATTTGTTCCAGCCCCTTTGTAGTTACAGAGGTTAGAGTTCACGATTTCTGGTCTACCTATTTGGAACAGGTTACAGTCAATTGTTAGTGAGACAGATTGACGGTTTATCGTTCATATAGCTTAAGGGGGGTGACCTGCTTTTTGTTATTGCTGTCCTTTTCTCTCTTTCTCTGGCTTTTATCCATTCCGCCCCATTCAGCCAACTATTTAAAGACTTTTATCCCCATCTAGGTGTCGATTTCTTCCTGGCGAGCGATAGCGAGCCAGCATTATATGAAGAAATCCGGCTTCGCCGGAGATTTTTTTTCTATCAAAAATGTACAAATTTAGTCTGCTGTCTAACAAAAATTAAAAATATGCTGGCTCGCTACCGCTCACCAGTAAGAAATTGACACCTGGATGGGGATAAACGTCTTAAAACAGTAGGCTGAATGGGGCCAAATGGATACTAGCCGGAGAAAGATAGAAAAGGACAGAACAAAAACAGGTCACCCCCCTTAAGTGTCCCTACCCATTGAAGTGTTCCTACCCATTGAAGTGTTCCTACCCATTGAAGTGTTCCTACCCATTGAAGTGTCCCTACCCATTGAAGTGTTCCTACCCATTGAAGTGTTCCGACCCATTGAAGTGTTCCGACCCATTGAAGTGTTCCGACCCATTGAAGTGTTCCGACCCATTGAAGTGTTCCTACCCATTGAAGTGTTCCTACCCATTGAAGTGTTCCGACCCATTGAAGTGTTCCGACCCATTGAAGTGTTCCGAACCCATGAAGTTGTTCCTACCCATTGAAGTGTTCCTACCCATTGAAGTGTTCCTACCCATTGAAGTGTTCCTACCCATTGAAGTGTTCCTACCCATTGAAGTGTTCCTACCCATTTGTGTATAATGTTTCATTTGCTTGTTAGTAGTACCTTTTCCAATTGCATAACGAGCAGAAAGAGAGAGAGCGAGAAAGACACAGACAGACAGATAGATAAATAGAGAAAGAGAGAGAGAGAGAGAGTGAGTAGATAATAGAGAAGAGAGAAGAGAAGAGAAGAGAGAAGCGAAGCTTAAATAAGATAAGATAAGATAAGAGACAAGCAGACAGACAGACAGAAAAAAGAAAGAAAGAACGAGAGAGATAGGGGAAGAGAGAGAGAGAGAGAAGAGAAGAGACAGACAGACAGACAGACAGACAGAGAGAGAGAGAGAGAGAGAGGCCGGCATCTCCCAGCCCAGCCGACAGCGACAAATTATAATTTACGGAAGTAATTGACTTTCACTACCCGGAGACTCGTGTGTGTGAATTTTGTGTTGTGTCTGTGTTTGTTCGTTGTTTTGTCTTGTGTTTTGTGTTTTCCCTGTTCTTGCTCTGTCTTGAGTCGGCCACCCCTAAGAAAATACAAAAAAATAAAAAATAAATAAATAAAATAGAGGAAAATAAAAATAAAAAATAGGAAAAGTGGGGATTGGGCCTGAGCATATAGATAGATAGATAGATAGAAAGAGACTCGTGGCCGCCTCTCCCTGACTCAACCCTGTCTCTTTCTGGTTCAAGTGGGCCCCTTACTGTCTTAAGGGGAGGCAGACCGTTTGTTTGGTCTATTAATTCATTTATTCATATATATATGTTTAGTTTCCTCCCTATACCTCTATCAAGCTTAGAAAAACACCCCCTAGACAAGATAAATTTGTACATTTTTCGGTAGAAAAATTTCCTCTTGAAATTTCAGGCTCGCATTCGCTCGCCAGGAAATAATCGACACCTAAATGGCACGAAAGGTCTTAAAATTGACAACGAAATGGGGCGAAAGGTGTTAAAATCGCCAAACTAATAGGCCGAACGTCTTATAATTTCAGAACTAGTGGGGCTAAACATTAGGGAGATGAGGGTCCATAAAAACGGTGTGCCTCCTGTTAAATAGGTTCTCTTGTAGGTCTTAAATAGGGGTCTTATATCTAAAATAGGTTCTTTTGTGTCTATTAGGTTCAATCTTTACTCTCTCAAATGGGTCCCTTACTGTCTTAATTAAATACGGTGGCTTAGGTCTTAAGTAGGATCTTTTATGTCTCAAAATAGGTATTTTATTGTCTTACACTTGCTCAAATAGGGTGTCTTATGTCTTAACTACGTTATCTTATGTATTAAATAGGTTATTTTATGTCTCAAATAGGTTCTTTTATGTCTTAAATGGGTTTCTTTTATGTTTCTACTAAGTTCGATCTTTACTCTCTCAAATAGGTCCTTTACTTTCTTACTGTCTCAAATAGGTTCTCTTATGTCTCAAATAGGATCGATTATGTTTAAAAAAAGGTCTGTTACCGTCTTACTGTCTCAAATAATTTCTCATATATTTCAAATGGGTTATGTCTCAAATGGGTTCTTTTATGTCTCAAATAGGTACTCATGTCTCAAATAGGTCCTAATATGTCTCAAATAGGTCCTAATATGTCTCAAATAGGTCCTTTGCAATATTTGTTTTATTTGGTTATAAATGTATGTATTTATTTATGGATAAATATACACAGATCATTTTTGTCACGAAAGAAACGAGAACACTTTGCCTTCAACCCCAACTTTACCGGTTGTTTATATTAAGGGGAGAGTTCCACTTGAGGGATTTTTTTCTGGACCCCTTTCTCCCTCATGTTTAGCCCCATTGCTCTTGAGATTTTAAGACGTTCGCCCCAGTAGTTTGGAAATTTTAAGACATTTTGCCCCATTTCTGTCAATTTTAAGACCTTTCGTGCCATTTAGGTGTCGATTTTTTCCTGGCGAGCGATAGCGAGCCTGTAAATTTAGAGCAACCGGCCTCTGGCCGGGAAATTTTTCTACCGAAATATTTACAAATTTATCTTGAAAGGGGGTCTAGGGGGTGTAATTTTAAGCTTGATGAAAACGTAGGGAACAAACTAAATACCTCCCCTCTCTCTCTCTCTCTCTCTCTCTCTCTCTCTCTCTCTCTCTCTCTCTCTCTCTCTCTCGCTCGCTCGCGCTCTCGCTCTCTCTCTCGCTCATCCTTCTCTGTCTTTTGCTTCCTCTTTCTGCATCACCCCAGTAATTTATCCGTCTCCCTGTGTTTCTTTGCTTTATTTCACTTCTCTTCCGGACCCCCCTATCAATTTCTCGTTTTCTATGCATTAACCCTTTCTTCTATTTTCTTTCTCCTGTTGTTGGTTTTCTCCCTAGACATCTATATATAGCTTTAAAAAAAAAAACACACACACCCCCAAGACCACCATCACCCCTCCGAGAGAAATGTGTACATTTTTCGGTAGAAAAAGCCGATTCCTCCTAATTTTGAGGCTCGCTGTCGCTCGCCAGGAAAGACATCGGCACGATAGATTTGAATATTAGCAAAGAAATGAGGCAAAAGGTTTTAAAATCGCCAAACTAATGGGTCGAAAGTCTTAAAATCTTAAAACTAATGGGGCTAAGCATGAGGGAGAAGGGGTCCCAAAAAACAGAAACCTCCCCTTAATCAGGTGAAAAATTTGGCATGTTCCGATCTGTTAAGGGGAGGTTTTTAGTTTGTTTCCTACTCCTCCAGCAATCTTAAAATGTCACCCCCTTGACCCTCTTTCAAGATAAATTTGTACATTTTTCGGTAGAAAAATGTCCCGGCTGAAAGCCGGTTCCTCTTATATTACAGGCTCGCTATCGCTCGCCAGAATAAAATCGACACCTAAATGGCACGAAAGGTCTTAAAATTGACAGAAATGGGTCGAAAGTTCTTAAAATCGTCAAAATAATGGGGCGAACGTGGTTAAAATCTCAAAAGCAATGGGGCTAAACATGAGGGAGAAAGGGGTCAAGAAAAATATCCCTCGAGTGGAAATCTCCCCTTAACACGTTCAGTACCGGGGACGTCCTTTTCATCATATTCTGGCAACTATTAGACGATTGTATTCAACTTAGGAAGGACCTCTAGCAATAATACGGCTTCAAACTATCTCAACCAAGCCTTTCAACTGCCCCAGATCCTTCCCTAAGCTGCATAATATCGTCTCAATACATAGCTAGAATATAATGTAACACACGTCGCTGGTACTCAAAGGGTTAAACTGCCTCAAGCTCCGTGTGTCCAGGCATTTTGACCCTAACGTACCTTGAAATTGACTCTCTGATCACTCTTTCAACTTAGGAGGATGGGGGGGGGGGGCTTTTTACAGGGAGCTTTGCCTTTTGTTTCCTTCATTTATATATATATATATTTTTTTTTTTTTTTTTTTTTTCTATGTGATTGAGGGAGGCAAAAGGCATAACTGCCTATAGCGAGTGCCTCCCCCATAGTTGAAAGAGTGACAGGGCCAAAATCAAGGGACGTTATATATATATATAAACAGGATATCGGCTGGTAGGGGATGATGTTTCTCGTCTCGTTTACCTTTCAGTATTAGAGAAGTCTTCGTCCTTTTATTTTGGCTATCGGTAGACGATTGTATCCCTCTCTACACTCTTCAGACAAATAGGAAAAGTAGAATGTAGGTACGAGGTGCCGTTGTAGAGGCTTATCTCTCAATACTTCATCTGATCTGACCAGTTTAGGACGAAATTGTGAGTGTCACAAAATGTATCGAGATAGACTCCTCCTCTTTCATTCCCAGCGGGTCTTCCAAAGCTAGGTAAAATCGTCTAGGCTAGCCCGAATAATGTGAATGAACGCGTCATGGTGTACTGAAAATGTAGTTTTACCTAACTTATTAAGGGGGGGATGGTTCACTTTTTGGGCGATTTTTGCATGTATTCATTATTTTTGCATGTATTCATTATTTTTGCATGTAGTCATTATTTTTGCATGTATTCATTATGTTTGCATGTAGTCATTATTTTTCTAGTTTCCTCCCTAGACCTCCATCAAATTAAAAAAAAAAACATCCATTAGATCCCCCTTCTAGATTAATTTGTACATTTTTCAGTAGAAAACTGGCTCGGCCGAAGGCCGGTTCTTCCAACATTACAGGCTCACTATCGTTCGCCAGGGAAACAATCGACACCTAAATAGCACGAAAGGTCTAAATATTGACGAAGAAATGGGTCGAAAAGTCTTAAACTCGACTAACTAATGGGGCAAGCATCTTAACATCTGAAAACTAATGGGGCTAAACATGAGGGAGAAAGTGGTCCAGAAAACCGGCCCATATCCATATATGATTTCGGTTGCCTAAATTCATCTATCATCAATCTAATGTCCGATACCGTTGCAAAATATTCCAGAAATGTTGCGAGGAAAATGTTGATCATCGAATGTTGACTATAAAAGCTCTCGTGTGATACCGGCTAAAGTAAATCGTCTAATGGTAGCAACACTGAAATAAAGGTGTGACCGTATTGAAGGTGTTGACAGGAGTAGGCCTATACGTTCCTGGGTTGATATCGAACTGAACCACGTAGGCCTAATCCGCTTCACCTGCCTTAGTAATTACCACTATTACCGTAGTAATTACTTAGTAGGACCACCATCATTATCACCACTACTACCACCACCACCACTACCACCACCACCACTACCACTACCACCATCACCACCACCACCACCACTACCACTACCACTACTACTACCACCATCACCACTACCACTACTACTACCACCATCACCACCCCACTACCACTACTACTACCACCATCACCACCCCACTACCACCACCACTACTACCACTACCACCACTACCACTATCACCACCACTACTACCACTACCACCATCACCACAACCACAACCACCACCACCACCCCACTACCACCACTACCACTATCACCACCACTACTACCAACATCACTATCACCACCACTACTACCACTACCACCACCATCACCACCACCACTACTACCACCACACCACTACCACCATCACCACCCCACTACCACCATCACCACCCCACTACCACCATCACCACCCCACTACCACCATCACCACCCCACTACCACCACACCACTACCACCATCACCACCCCACTACCACCATCACCACCCCACTACCACCATCACCACCCCACTACCACCACCCCACTACCACCACACCACTACCACCATCACCACCCCACTACCACCATCACCACCCCACTACCACCACCACTACTACCACTACCACTACCACTACCACCACCACCACTACTACCACCACCACTACTACCACCATCACCACAACCACCACCACAACCCCACTACCACCACCACTACCACTATCACCACCACTACTACCAACATCACCACCACCACCCCACTACCACCACCACCACTACCACCACCATCACCACAACCACCACCACCACCCCACTACCACCACCACTACTACCACTACCACTATCACCACCACCACCACCACTACTACCACCATCACCACAACCACCACCACCACCACCACCACCACCCCACTACCACCACCACCACTATCACCACCACTACTACTACCACCATCACCACAACCACCACCACCACCCAACTACCACCACCACCACCCCACTACCACCACCACCACTATCACTACCACCACTATCACTATCACCACCACTACTACTACCACTACCACTATCACCACCACTACCACCACCACCTCTATTACCACCATCACCACAACCACCACCATCACCACAACCACCACCACTACTACCACCACCACTACTACCACCATCACTACTACCACCACCACTATCACCACCACTACCACCACCACCACCATCACCACAACCACCACCACTACCACCACCATCACCACAACCACCACCACCACCACCTCTATTACCACCATCACCACAACCACCACCACCACCACTACTACCACCATCACTACAACCACCACCCCACCCCACATCTCCTGCGGAGTTCCTTGCACTCTGTCTTCTCTCACTCAGCCTTCAGCAAGCCCAGCCTACACACAGGTCCAGTTAGTCTGTCTTCCACAATACATTTTCTTGGACTTCTTATCAACCTATGAAAATATTAGACAAAATTAAGTTTATTTTGTCTACTCAATATTATTATTTTTTATTTTATCTTATTTTAACTTGACACGTTAATTTGACATCGAGAACATTAGTATGATGTATAGTTCAGGGATCTGTCTTGTGTGGGCCGATCGGCTTTTTGCAGACTCCCATTTTCTTATGTTCTATTATACTAGAGGGCCACTTGGCATAGCGCGTAGCCTACCTACGCTGGCGGAGGTATGCGCTCTACCAATTAGCTCATAAACTGAATCATCTCTTCCTTGGGGTATGTCCTACCTATCTATCTATCTATATGCTCAGGCCCAATCCTCATTTTTCCTATTTTTATTTCTATTTTCTATTTCACTCTATGTTATTATTGTTCTATCTGACCACCAATTTTCATAAACGTCATAAAATCGTCTAATGTTAGCAGCAGAAAGGATACAAAAGGCCCCATCGTGCCGAAGGGGTTAAATGCCTCACTCACTGAATATTAAGGGAGCCCACCCTCGCTTTTTTCTCTTTCTCTCCCTCTCTCTTTGGCTTGTATCCATTCGGCCCCATTCAGCCTACTGTTTTAAGACGTTTATCCCCATCCAGGTGTCAATATTTTCCTGGCGAGCGGTAGCGAGCCTGCATATATTTTTGTTTTGACAGCAAGCTAAATTTGTACATTTTTCGATAGAAAAATTTCTCCGGCAAAGCCGGATTTCTCCATACAATGCTGGCTCGCTATCGCTCACCAGGAAAAAATCGACACCTGGATGGGGATGACCGTCTTAAAACAGTTGGCTGAATGGGGCCGAATGGATACAAGCCTGGGAGAGAGAGAAAAGGAGAGAAAGATAAAAAAAAGCCGGTGACCCCCCTTAATAATTAACCCTTTCTATACCATCGACGTCTTTTAATTGTGTTCTAGCTATAGTGAGACGAGTTTGGTGCAGCCGCATAAGGATCTGCGGTAGTCAAAAGGGTTCGGTGAGATAGTTGGCAGTCTGTTAAATGCTGGAGACCCCTTTTTTAAACTGAATAAAATCGTGTAATAGCCAGAATATAGTTAACCCTCTCCGACATATGACGCGATTTTGAGCCTATTAGGGATACTTTAAAGCCTTTGTTACTATCAGGGGTATTTAGCAACCTTTAGTTTAGTTACTTCAACCTGTGCAGTTGTCGTTGAGTTAGCTGTGGGCAGAAAACTAATTTTGGAGAGGTAATTATACGAGTGAGAGAACTCTATTTATTATTGCTAATCTGGCAAACTCTGCCTCATATGAACGTGAAAGGGTTAAAAGGACGGTTCGCCCGGTACAGAAGGGGTTAACCCATTCAGTACCAGGGACGTCCTTTTCATCATATTCTGGCAACTATTACACGATTATATTTAGCTTAGAAAGGACCTCTAGCAGTAATAAGATTTCAAACTATCTCAACTAACCCTTTTAAGGGGAGATTTCCACTTGAGGGATTGTTTTCTAGACCCCCCTCTCCCTCATGTTTAGCCCGATTGCTTTTGAGATTTTAAGACGTTCGCCCCATTAGTTTCGCGATTTTAAGACTCCTTGCCCCATTTCTGTCAATTTTAAGACCATTCGTGCCATTTAGGTGTCAATTTTTTCCTGGCGAGCGATAGCGAGCCTGTAATTTAAGGGGAACCGGCCTTCGGCCGGGACATTTTTCTACCGAAAAATGTACAAATTTATCTTGAAAAGGGGTCTAGGGGGAGTAATTTTAAGCTTGATGGAAGTCTAGGGAATCAACTAAAACCCTCCCCTTAACCCTCTTGAGGATCGATGACGCACTGCTTCTCTGTTTCCTGGCTATTATTAGACTATTTTATTGAGATTTGGAAGGGTCTTTGGAAGTCAGAGGGTTCATTGAGACCGTCTTTACACTCTAAACTACACACGGGTCCTTCCGAAGCTGTATAAAAATCATCTAATTATAGCTAGCAAAAAAATATCCTCAAAGGGTTAACTGCCACAGATCCTTCCTAAGCTGCATAATATCGTTCAACAATAGCCTGAATAATATATAACACACACGTCGCTGGTACTCAAAGGGTTAAGGGGAGGCAGACCGTTTGTTGGGTCTATTAATTCATGTATTCATATATTTTTTTAGTTTCCTCCCTAGACCTCCATCAAGCTTAGAAAACACCCCCTAGACCCCCCCTTCAAGATAAATTTGTACATTTTTCGGTAGAAAAATTTCCCGGCTGAAGGCCGGTTCTTCTTAAGATTGCAGGCTCGCTATCGCTCGCCAGGAAATAATCGACACCTAAATGGTACGAAAGGTCTTAAAATTGACAACGAAATGAGGCGAATGGTGTTAAAATCGCCAAACTAATGGGCCGAACGTCTTATAATCTCAAAACTAGTGGGGCTAAACATTAGGGAGAAGGGGGTCCAGAAAAACGGTCTGCCTCTCCTTAACCTATTGCCTACTACGACATATCCCCGTATATACGCTATATAGCCTTTTATAGCTTTTAAAGTCAACATTCGATGATCAACATTTTCCTGGCAACATTTCTGGAATATTTTGCACTGGTATCGGAAACTAGACTGATGGTAGATGAATTTAGGTGACCGATATAATTTATTTGTTTACCTCATAAGCTGCCAGACCATTGTTGAGGATAAATGTTGGGGGTAAAAACGCTCGTGTGATACCGGCTTTAGGCTTATTAATAGAGCGGCTAATTATACCTGCCGTTTGATGTAGTGATGGGAGTGAAGGTAATTAAGAGGGGATGGGTGTATTGATTTGATCATATATATGTATATATATATATATATATATATATACTGTATATACATAGAGAGAGAGAGAGAGGGGAGAGTGAGTGAGTGAGTGAGTGAGTGAGTGAGTGTGTGTGTGTGTGTGTGTATATTAAATAAATCGATAGTGTTGCATGAATAAAGTCCAATATTATAGTGCGGTTTAACCCCATCTTGTTGTTTAGGTGTGTGTTATATCCCAGAGGTTGTGTGTTGGCCGTGAAGGTGATACTGAGCTCGTATTTCACCAACACTTGGAAACTTTCCGGGGTGGCTCATCTCGGACCGGAGGATGTCAAAACTTAAACCTTTAAGCCGGTAGTGGACGAAGCTCAACACAACAACACTCTGTAAACACATGTCTACTGTGTATATATACAGTATATATATATATATATATATATATATGTATATGTATAAGCTGGTCCTATTCAGAGTGAGGTTAGGCATCCTCTACCCAACTTTAGCTATTTCTGTCTGTCTCTTTTACTGTCCTACTTTTCCTGCTGGGGGCAGGGGTCTAGGAATCCTTCTCCCCTTGTACTACTCAACAAGACAGAGAAACGGGCGAAGGAACGCAAAAGTGGTCCCGGACCCTGAGAATATA
Source organism: Paralithodes platypus (assembly GCA_032716605.1). Taxonomy (NCBI): domain Eukaryota; kingdom Metazoa; phylum Arthropoda; class Malacostraca; order Decapoda; family Lithodidae; genus Paralithodes; species Paralithodes platypus. The sequence continues at coordinate 38,093,026 of CM064524.1, forward strand.
AACTTTTAATGTTGTTTCTGTTCGGACGGTCTCATTTCGGCCACCCCCAGCATTGGGTGTATGTGCCTGGGTATGTACAGTCGCGCTAATAAGTAATGTCTCGGCACCAAGTATGTTTTGATCAATAATTGGTATCAGTAATATCTAAGCTTCATTTCTTCATATCGAGTGAAATATACAAACATGTTCCTACACTTACCCACCCTATTCAACATCTTACAGACATTAATACCGCACAGATTAAGCCAAACGTAATGACAGCTGGGCCATGACTTAAGCCGGTATCACACGAGAGATTTTATAGTCAACATTTGATGATCAACATTTTTCTGGCAACGTTTCTGGATTACATTACACTGGTATCGGAAACTAGACTGATGATATATGATTGTAGGTAACATAACAATATTAAAGGTTTACCTCATAAGCTGCCAGACCCATGTTTAGTATAACTGTTGAGTGAAAAAGCGCTCGTGTGATACCGGCCTTATTAGCGCCACCGTACATACATGCATTACCTATTTGTAAGACCTGACATTTATCAACATTGAATGGCGTCTGCCTTTTGTTGACAACTTGACTGGTATATTTGTATCCATTGCAGCTTACTTTTGTCTTCTTCAGTTAACCCCTTCTGTACCGGAGACGTATTTTAAAGTTTATTCTAGCTATTTTTAGACGATTTTGTGCAGTTTAAGGAGGATCTGTGGTAGTCAAAGGGTTAAGCAAGACAGTTCGAAGCCTGTTAATTGCTAGAGGCCCCTATTAAGGGGAGATATCCACTTGAGAGATTTTTTTCTTGACTCCTTTCTCCCTCATGTTTAGCCCCATTGTTTTTCTAATTTTAAGACGTTCGCCCCATTATTTTGACGATTTTAAGAACTTTCGACCCATTTCTGTCAATTTTAAGACCTTTCGTGCCATGCAGGTGTCGATTTTATCCTGGCGAGCGATAGCGAGCCTGTAATATAAGAGGAACCGGCTTTCAGCCGGGAAATTTTTCTACCGAAAAATTTACAAATTTTTCTTGAAAGGGGGTCTAGGGGGAGTAATTTTAAGCTTGATGGAAGTCTAGGGAATCAACTAAAAACCTCCCCTTAAACTGAAAGAAAGTGTCTATTAGTAGCCAGGAAAAATGATAGAAGAGGTCGTCGTCGGTAAACAAGGGGTTAATACCGAGTTTCTTATGTTTGTGTCGCCAGCGAACCTAACCAGGCTCGCATTAAGATTTTATTTATTACCACTCTCTTCTTCTGTTGTGTGGTGTGTGTGTTTTAGTGTGTGTGAGAGAGAGAGAGAGAGACGGAGAGAGAGAATTATATATATATATATACTATATATATATATATAAGATATATGATATATATATCTATATATATATATAGAGAGAGAGAGACGAGCGAGAGAAAGAGAGAGAGTTAGAGTTGATAACTAGATTATACCGGTATATATAAAATGAAATTACCATACATAAAATTTCGTATATATACAGTATATTACAGTATATATATATATATATATATATATATATATATATATATATATATATACTGTATGCAACCAGGCATACATTAAAACGACTCAAGGTTCCGAAAGATGATAAAAAATATCCTACAAGTACATTACAAAGCTTCTCCAGTCCCCCAAAGAATCCTGGCAATAAACCACGCCTACACTACAGAGGGAGTGTGCTACAAAGGGAACACTGTGAGAGCAAATGTCCATCACACTAGGTATCATCCCCAGTTCTGCTATAGTGAGTAATATATTTGAGGGCTTTTATGGAGAGAGAGAGAGAGAGAGAGAGAGAGAGAGGGAGGGAGGGAGAGAGGGAGGGAGGGAGGGAGTAAATAAATAAATAAATTAATGATTGGTTAACACGGTAATAATCTGAAGCTATCTGGAGAGAATAGACGAACACTTGGTCTTCCAATCATTTCTTGCGTGTTTAAATATATATATATATATGGAATGCATGAATGGCTATAGTCTATTCGCTGTAAGTAGGCGAGATATCATGATCTCTAACCTCTGTAACCCAAAGACGACTAGAGTAATCGCGAGCTAATCTTTCTACCATTAGGGAAGAGTCAATCAAGGAATAGATGTGGAAAGTTACAGCCTCTTTGCTCCAGCCCTTTTCGAGTTACAGAGGATAGAGTTCATGATTTATCGCCTACTTACAGCGCATAGACTATAGATTAATGAATGAGTCCAATGAGTCCAAAAGAAGAATGCGACAACAATTGGACATCGGACAATGTATAGTAACCCGCCTCCACAGTTCTATATCAAGTATAATAATGCTCTTGGGGGTGGGGTCTGTGGAGAGAGAGAGAGAGAGGAGGATGGGAGGAGGAGAGAGAATTATTGAGTCGATGAATGAATGAATGGATGTATTTATGAGTGAATGGATGAATAAATAAATAAATGTATGAATGAATGAATGGATAAATGGAAATGACATGGAACTGGTATAAATGAAATGAATGAATGTATAAATGACATGATGGATAAATGAATGAATGAATGGATATAATAAATGAATGAATGATATAATAAATGAATGAATGAATGAGGGAATTAATGAATGAATGATATAATAAATGAATGAATGAGACCCCATTAGAGACCGTATTATCCACACCTGCCTCTCCGCTGTTCTATATCGTGTGCCAGGCATAATAAATACGGGAATAAGTCTGCCTACATTACGGAAGTGTTCGTTAACATACAGTAATGCAAAGAAAGGCCGATCATCTGGAAATCTAAAATGGTTCACTTTTTGGTATTTTTTTCTGTTTTCATTTATTCATTATTTTACTAGTTTCCTCCCTAGACCTCCATCAAACTGAAAGAAAAGAAAAACATCCATTAGATCCCTCTTCTAGATTAATTTGTACATTTTTCGGTAGAAAAATGTTCCGGCCGGAAGGAGGGAGGGAGGGAGGGAGGGAGCGAGCACTGACTAATTATAGACATGATATACACACAGACAGACACACCAACAGGAAGACAAATTAATGACATGACAATAACGTTTTAATATGAACTCCGAAACGTTTGCCAGAACGAATATAAATACCCATTGTGGAGGAGCAGTTTATTGACAACGTTTCGCAGATAGCTTCTTCGGGTCACTTTAGGTTATATTAGTGACCTTAAGGGGAGGTATTTAGTTTGGACCCTAGACCTCTATCAAGCTTAAAAATTACACTCCCTTGACCCTCTTCAAGATAAATTTGTACATTTTTCAGTAGAAAAATTTCCCGGCCGAAGGCCGGGACATATTACATTACAGGCTCGCTATCCTGCTCGCCCAGGGAAAAAATCGACAACCTAAATGGCACGAAATGTCTAAAACAATTGACAGGAAATGGGGGCGAAAGTTCTTAAACCTCGCCAAACTAATGGGGCGAACGTTCTGTAAAATATCACAAGCAGTGGAGTTAATAACAAATGAGAGAGAAAGGGGTCCAGAAAAAAAAAAAACTTTAAAGTGGAAAATCTGGCCGTAAGAAACTATCTGGTTAGGGCGTTGTCAATAACG
>CM064524.1:38096675-38170633 GCA_032716605.1 Paralithodes platypus
GTAATGACAGCTGGGGCCATGAACTTAAGGCCGGTATCACACGAGAGAGTTTATAGTCAACATTTGATGATCAACATTTTGGGCAACGTTTCTGGATTACATTACACTGGTATCGGAAAACTAGACTGATGATATATGATTGTAGGTAACCATAACAATATTAAAGGTTTACCTCATAAGCTGCCAGACCCATGTTTAGTTATAACTGTGTGAGTGAAAACTCGCTCGTGTGGACCGGCTTTATTAGCGCCAACGTACATAAATGCATTACCTATTTGTAAGACCTGACATTTATGAAACATTGAATGCTGTCTGCCTTTTGTTGCCAACTGGACTGTGTCTATTTGTATCCATTGCAGCTTACCTTGTGTCTTCTTCAGTTAACCCCTTCTGTACCGGAGGAAGTATTTTAAAGTTTAGTCTAGCTCTTTTTAGACGATTATGTGCAGTTTAAGAAGGATCTGTGGTAGTCAAAGGGTTAAGCAAGATAGTTCGAAGCTTGTTAATTGCTAGATGCCCCTATTAAGGGGGAGATATCCACTGGAGAGATTTTTTTTCTTGACTCCTTTCTCCCTCCTGTTTAGCCAATGGTTTTTCTAATTTTAAGACGTTCCGCCGCCATTATTTTGACGATTGTAAGAACTTTCGACCCCATTTCTGTCAATTTTAAGACCTTTCGTGCCATGACAGGTGTCGATTGTATCCTGGCGAGCGATAGCGAGCCTGTAATATAAGAGGAACCGGCTTTCAGCCGGGAAATTTTTCTACCGAAAAATTTACAAATTTATCTTGAAAGGGGGTCTAGGGGGAGTAATTTTAAGCTTGATGGAAGTCTAGGGAATCAACTAAAAACCTCCCCTTAAACTGAAAGAAAGTGTCTATTAGTAGCCAGGAAAAATGATAGAAGAGGTCGTCGTCGGTAAAGAAGGGGTTAATACCGAGTTTCTTATGTTTGTGTCGCCAGCGAACCTAACCAGGCTCGCATTAAGATTTTATTTATTACCACTCTCTTCCTTCTGTGTGTGTGTGTGTGTTAGTGTGTGTGAGAGAGAGAGAGAGAGAGAGAGAGAGAGAGAATTATAGAATATTACCTTATCATATATCTATATAATATATATATATATATATATATATATATATATATATATAGAGAGAGAGAGAGAGAGAGAGAGAGAGTTAGAGTTATAACTAGATTATACCGGTATATATAAAATGAAATTACCATACATAAAATTTCGTATATATACAGTATATTACAGTATATATATATATATATATATATATATATATATATATATATATATATATATACTGTATGCAACCAGGCATACATTAAAACGACTCAAGGTTCCGAAAGATGATAAAAAATATCCTACAAGTACATTACAAAGCTTCTCCAGTCCCCCAAAGAATCCTGGCAATAAACCACGCCTACACTACAGAGGGTGTGTGCTACAAAGGGAACACTGTGAGAGCAAAGGTCCATCACGCTAGGTATCATCCCCAGTTCTGCTATAGTGAAGTAAATATATTGAAGGGCTTTTATGAGAAGAGAGGGAGAGAGACAGAGAGGAGAGAGAGAGAGAGAGAGAGGGAGGGAGGGAGAGAGGGAGGGAGGGAGGGAGTAAATAAATAAATAAATTAATGATTGGTTAACACGGTAATAATCTGAAGCTATCTGGAGAGAATAGACGAACACTTGGTCTTCCAATCATTTCTTGCGTGTTTAAATATATATATATATATGGAATGCATGAATGGCTATAGTCTATTCGCTGTAAGTAGGCGAGATATCATGATCTCTAACCTCTGTAACTCAAAAACGACTAGAGTAATCGAGCTAATCTTTCTACCATTAGGGAAGAGTCAATCAAGGAATAGATGTGGAAAGTTACAGCCTCTTTGCTCCAGCCCTTTTCGAGTTACAGAGGATAGAGTTCATGATTTATCGCCTACTTACAGCGCATAGACTATAGATTAATGAATGAGTCCAATGAGTCCAAAAGAAGAATGCGACAACAATTGGACATCGGACAATGTATAGTAACCCGCCTCCACAGTTCTATATCAAGTATAATAATGCTCTTGGGGGTGGGGTCTGTGGAGAGAGAGAGAGAGAGAGAGAGAGAGAGAATTATTGAGTCGATGAATGAATGAATGGATGTATTTATGAGTGAATGGATGAATAAATAAATAAATGTATGAATGAATGAATGGATAAATGAATGAATGAATGGATAAATGAATGAATGAATGGATAAATGAATGAATGGATAAATGAATGAATGAATGGATAAATAAATGAATGAATGCTTAAATAAATGAATGAATGAATGAGTGAATTAATGAATAAATGAATTAATGAATGAATGAATGAGACCCCATTAGAGACCGTATTATCCACACCTGCCTCTCCGCTGTTCTATATCGTGTGCCAGGCATAATAAATACGGGAATAAGTCTGCCTACATTACGGAAGTGTTCGTTAACATACAGTAATGCAAAGAAAGGCCGATCATCTGGAAATCTAAAATGGTTCACTTTTTGGTATTTTTTTCTGTTTTCATTTATTCATTATTTTACTAGTTTCCTCCCTAGACCTCCATCAAACTGAAAGAAAAGAAAAACATCCATTAGATCCCTCTTCTAGATTAATTTGTACATTTTTGACGGTTTTTAGAAAAAGGTTCCCCGGAAGGAGGGAGGGAGGGAGGGAGGGAGCGAGCACTGACTAATTATAGACATGATATACACACAGACAGACACACCAACAGGAAGACAAATTAATGACATGACAATAACGTTTTAATATGAACTCCGAAACGTTTGCCAGAACGAATATAAATACCCATTGTGGAGGAGCAGTAGTTTATTGGACCCAACGGCTTCGCAGATAGCTTCTTCGGGTCACTTCAGGTTATGTTAGTGACCTTAAGGGGAGGTATTTAGTTTGTACCCTAGACCTCTATCAAGCTTAAAAATTACACTCCCTTGACCCTCTTCAAGATAAATTTGTACATTTTTCAGTAGAAAAATTTCCCGGCCGAAGGCCGGGACATATTACATTACAGGCTCGCTATCGCTCGCCAGGAAAAAATCGACACCTAAATGGCACGAAATGTCTAAAAATTGACAGAAATGGGGCGAAAGTTCTTAACATCGCCAAACTAATGGGGCGAACGTCTTAAAATATCAAAAGCAGTGGAGTTAAACATGAGAGAGAAAGGGGTCCAGAAAAAAAAACTTCAAGTGGAAATCTGCCCTTAAGAAACTATCTGGGTAGCGTTGTCAATAAAGTGCTCCTCCTCAAGTGGTGTTTTTATTCGTGGGAATCAAGGAAAACAAACATATATATACCGTATATATTGTTGTTTTAATAATATACATAGCTTGACAGATAAACTACAGGTAAATACATAAGCACCTCTCTCTCTCTCTCTCTCTCTCTCTCTCTCTCTCTCTCTCTCTCTCTCTCTCTCTGTCTCTCTGTCTCTCTCTGTCTCTCTCTCTCTCTCTCTCTCTCTCTCTCTCTCTCTCTCTCTCTCTCTCTCTCTCTCTGTCTCTCTCTGCTCCTCTCTCTACGATATCTCAAACCTTTACGATGAGAGTAAAGCTGTAGATTTATATACCTTGATTTCAAAAGGCCCTTGACAAAGTTCCCCACAAACGTTTACTGCTAAAACTAAAAGCGCATGGAATACAAGGACGGTGTGTGAAAGGGATAGAAAATTGGCTCAGCGACAGAAAGCAAAGAGTAGTCATAAACTGTAAGGCATCTAAATGGACCAATGTAAGTGGCTGGTACCCCAGGGATCGGTACTAGGACCAATTCTCTTTCTAATTTACATCAACGACATAGATGAGGGTCTCACCTGTACAATCTCAAAATTTGCTGACGATACAAAAATTGCAAATAGCGTACTCTCAAAAGAACAAGTTGACGATATGCAACACAATTAGATAAATTGTCATGTTGGGCCCAAATTTGGCAAATGAGTTTCAATGCGGATAAATGTAAAGTACTACATATCGGATACCTAAATGAGAAAGCAAACTACTCGATGAATGGCACTCAGCTTAAGAATGTAAACAGAGAAACCGATCTGGGAGTAACAATATCGAGTAACCTAAAACCGAGGCAACAATGTTCAGAAGTTGTTAAGAAGGCAAAAAAAATAATTGGCTTTATAGGCAGGTCATTTGAGCATAAATCCAAAGAAGTTATCCTAACCCTTTACAATTCCTTAGTCCGCCCTCTTCTGGAATACTGCGTTCAATCCTGGTGCCCTTATTATCAAAAAGATATAAACAAGCTAGAACGAGTTCAACGTAGAGTTACCAAAATGATACCTAGCCTAAAGAACAAACCATACGAAGAGCAGCGTCTTAGAGAATTAAATCTATTTCCTTTAACCCAGCGCAGATTAAGAGGTGACTTAATTCAAGTGTTCAAAATCATCAAAGGCATCGACAATATGAACTGTAGTAAGTACTTCACTATCGACCAATCTAATTACACGCGGGGAAACGGTTGCAAAAATTATTGGTAAATCTTTTAACTCACACGAATCTAAGAATTTCTTCTTCAATCGAGTTGTCAACTTGTGGAATGGGCTTCCCCGAGACGTTATAGACTGCAGCACCGTTGATTCATTTAAACTCCGCTTAGACAAATATCTCGCATCAAACCCGCGACTGACTGCGTTTGTAAATGAATAACTTTATTTTATCCCCCCCTCAGTTACTAACCCATCTGTCCCCTACTAACTTCCTAATCCTGCCACGGACATTAGTTCTAGGGCAGTAGTTCCCTTTCCAATGTTCCTTACCCACTCTAAACCACTGTTTGGACACTTGATCCTCAGTGTTTTGGAGGACAAGCAGCCTAGAAGGGTCACTAGATCTGTTGTTGCTTGATTTCCTTTGTACTTTTGTACTCTCTCTCTCTCCATCTTTCTCTCTCTCTCTCTCTCTCTCTCTCTCTCTCTCTCTCTCTCTCTCTCTCTCTCTCTCTCTCTCTCTCTTATCCAGAAAAAATATGATCTGCCAAAAATATGATTGGAAAAGTTGAATGAGAAGCTGAGATTTTTTTTGTTTTTCTTTATTCTTATCCATATGACAACCTTTCTTTAAGGGCGGTGACCTGCCTTTTTTTTCTCTCCTTTTCTCTCTTTCTCTGGCTTGTATCTATTCGGCCCCATTCAGCCTACTGGTTTAAGACGTTTACCCCCATGCAGGTGTAATTTTTTTCCTGGCGAGCGGTAGCGAGCCAGCATATATATATTTTTGTTTTGACAGCAAGCTAAATTTGTACATTTTTCGACAGAAAATGTCTCCGGCGAAGCAGGATATCTCCATACAATGCTGGCTCGTTATCGCTCGCCAGGAACAAATTAGCACCTAGATGGGGGTAATCACGGTATAAAGACAATGTGAGTTATTATACCGTGGGTGATAATCTTTCATATTTACTACACTTATTTCCACATCTTATATTCCTTTGAACTTTCTTTTTGTATCTTGCCACGAACTTCCTCACACTTTTCACATCTCTCGCTCTCATCGGCCAGTCATATCCAATTACTGTCGCCCTGCTATGGCTTTTGATCTGCTGAAGGTTGGTCTAGAGCCCTTCTTTCTGACACACACATACACACATACACTCTCACACACACACGCACACACATACACGCACACACACACACACTCACACTCACACATATACACACATACACTCTCACACACACACGCACACATACACGCACACACATACACTCACACACACACACACACACACACTCACTTTATTCTAATTTTTGCTAGCATATACACACTAATCTACCCCCCCTCCTCTCTCTCTCTCTCTCTCTCTCTCTCTCTCTCTCTCTCTCTCTAGTGAATTAAATTGTGGCTGTATAAGAGGTAGTGCCGGGGAAACTGACCGCCTCCCTTGAATTATAGAGGGGGCGGGAGTGTGTGAGTGGTGGAGAGAGTGGCACTGCTTGAGAGACAGAGAGAGAGAGAGAGGGGGGGGGGGAGTGTGTGTGTGTGAGAGAGAGAGAGAGAGTTTCTTTGTGTTGGTTTGGTCATCTTCCAATTGCCTTGATAAGAGCTGCTTCCCCTGTGTATGTTTGCTGCCGTTCAGTGCTTGATGAACCAGTCTATTCGAGAGAGCAGGTCTTTCCTCCGCGAAGCAACGTTTTGAGATGGTTGTACAAGGCTCTCTAAAAGACTTCCGTTGGCACATGTCAGATTTCTCACGTTATCTGGCATTGTGTTAACTCTTTCACGCATTTATGACGCAGAGATTGCCAGATTAGCAATAAGAAATAGAGTTCTCTCTCTTATAATTACCTCTCCAAAATTAGTTTTCTGCCCACAGCTAACTCAAAGACAACTGCAGAGGTTGAAGTAACTAAACTAAAGGTTTCTAAATACCCCTGATGGTAACAAAGGCTTTAAAGTATCCCCAATAGGCTCAAAATCGCGTCATATGTCGGAGAGGGTTAAGAGTGGGATGATTATGTTTCTACCTCCCCTGGCATTCCAGTTCCATGATATTGTGGTGTGGAGATTGGGTACTAATCCTTCAATGATTGTTCATTTGTAGATTATTAAATATCTCTCTTTTCTTCGCTCCAACAAGTAGAAATTAAGATCTGTCAGCCATTCCCTGTAGTGAAGATGTTTGACCAAAGTGGTGTGGGATGTGAAGCTTCATTGGAAACACTCTCTAGGTCATATTGTTCACCAGTTTTGTGTGGAGATGTTAGTACACTACATGCTCTTTAAAGTCCTCTCTTCATACATTCTCCTCGACGGAACTGAACCAAGTTTGTAATAGATAGGCTTTGTTCTTGTGCATTAAGGTGAGGTATTTAGTTTGTTCCCTAGACCTCCATCAAGTTAAAATTACACCTAGATAAATTCAAGATAAATTTGTAAATTTTTCGGTAGAAAAATGTCTCTGCCGAAGGCCGATTCCTCTTAAATTACAGGCTCGCTATCGCTCGCCTGAAAAAATCGACACCTAAATGGCACGAAAGGTCTTAAAATTGACAGAAATGGGGCGAAAGTGTTTAAAATCGCCAAACTAATGGGGCAAACGTCTTAAAATCTCAAAAGCAATGGGGCTAAACATGAGGGAGAAAGGGATCCCGAAAAAAATCTCGAGTAATTAACGCTATATATATTTTTTTTTTTTTTTTTTTTTGAGACAATGAACGGAGGAAGGAAAAACACAGATACAACAAAAAGGTCCATGTGCCTAAAGGCATCCTCCATTCATAAAATGTTTGTAACAACTGGATTTAAACATTTGTAAATTGTAAGTTTGTGGAAAGCAATTCGAGGGAAGTGAATTCCAAAGAGTAGTAGCTCTGGGGATAAATGAATTCTGATAAGCAGAAGTTCTGCATTGTGGAGGAGAAAGTGTAAATTCATGGGCGCTCTCAGCTGCCCTAGTTCTACGGGGAAAGATGTGGAGAGGGGGAAAGATGTGGAGAGGCGGCACAATTGAAGCAAGTTCCTCGGAACAATTGCTGTGAAAATATCTGTAGAATAATGCAAGGGATGCAACGTTTCTTCGTATGGATAATGTAGGAAGGTCCTGTGTGATTGCAGGGTTATTGATTAATCTAATAGCTTTATTTGAATTTTGTCCAACTGCCTCAATGCAACCACTCCACTTCCACCCCACAGAGGTGAACAGTAATCCATCTGAGAACGCACATGACTTTTATATATTACGGCCAACTGCTCATCAGTGAAGAATTCTCGAACTCTGTACAGGAGTCCCAGTTTTTTAGAGGCATTCTTAGCAATGCTTCTAACATAATGTGTCCAGCTCAAGTTAGTAGTTAATGTTACACCGAGAATGTCAATACTAGGGGAAGTGGGAATATTTACATCATTAAAAAATATATGGGAGTCAGTGAGATTCTGTCGGTTAGAAAATTGAATGTACTTGGTTTTCTGTGCATTAAAGGAAACTAGATTCTTTTGTCCCCATCCATTAATTCTAGAAAGGTCCTGGTTTCAGAGAAATTGCAGTGTTTATTTTGAATTTATAAGATCGGGTTGGGTGAAAGAATTGGTAAATGTGAAGGAACTGTGGAGTGTTGAGTCATCTGCGTAGGAATGTATTGGATTATGAGTGGTAGATATGAGATCATTGATATGAATGAGGAACAAAATTGGGGCCAAAACTGATCCCTGGGGAACACCAGCATTTATTGAGTGAAATTGAGAATAAAGGCCATCTACCATTACACGTATTTTTCTGTTATGAAGATAAGAAGAAATTAGTGGAACTAATGATGCAAGGCCGTAGTGTGACATCTTCGACAATAAGGATTGATGCCAGACTCTATCAAATGCCTTTGATATATCCAGTGCTATTGTATGTGTTTCACCATGTTGGTCTGTAGCTTGGTTGATTTGATGCGTAAGAAGGCAAAGAATGTCTGCAGTTGATCGACATCGTCTAAAACCATATTGCCTATCACTGATTAATTAATTATTCTCAATATGCTTAATTATGTGATTATTTAATATAATTTCAAAGACTTTACCAAGAGTGGAAGTTATAGCTATTGGTCTGTAGTTTGATGGATCTGAAGAGGCACCTTTTTTAGGAACTGGATGAATGTTTGCTTCTTTCCAGGGTACTGGGAAGCATGAGGTATGAGTACACAGACGGAAATTGTTTGCCAATACAGGAGCGAGCACCAAGGAGCAATTCTTAAGTACTATTGGAACGTTTACTAAAGAGCAGAATTGGAAATATTGAGAAGGTACAGTCGGTCACATTAAGGGGAGATTTCCACTTGAGGGACTTTTTTCTTGACCCCTCTCTCCCTCATGTCTAGCCCCATTGCTTTTGATATTTTAAGACGTTTTCCCTATTAATTTGGTGATTTTAAGAATTTCCGCCCCATTCTGTCAATTTTAAGACCTTTCGTGCCATTTAGGTGTCGATTTTATCCTGGCGAGCGATAGCGAGCCTGTAATTTAAGAGTAACCGGCCTTTGGCCGGGACATTTTTCTACCGAAAAATGTACAAATTTATCTTGAAAGGGGGGTCAAGGGAGTGAAATTTTAAGATTGCTGGAGGAGTAGGAAACAAACTAAAAACCTCCCCGTAATTTGTATGCACCCCATGTTTTTATGTATGGAAGGAAAATCAGCATGGTTGAATAAGGAGTGTGTTTTCTGTTGCAATAAGGAGTGTGTTTTCTGTTGCAATGAGGAGTGTGTTTTATGTTGCAATAAGGAGTGTGTTTTATGTTGCAATAAGGAGTGTGTTTTCTGTTGCAATAGGGAGTGTGTTTTCTGTTGCAATAGGCGTGTTTTCTGTTGCAATAAGGAGTGTGTTTTATGTTGCAATAGGGAGTGTGTTTTATGTTGCAATAAGGAGTGTGTTTTATGTTGCAATAGGGAGTGTGTTTCTGTTGCAATAAGGTTTTCTGTTGCAATAAGGAGTGTGTTTTCTGTTGCAATAAGGAGTGTGTTTTCTGTTGCAATAGGGAGTGTGTTTTCTGTTGCAATAAGGAGTGTTTTCTGTTGCAATAAGGAGTGTGTTTTATGTTGCAATAAGGAGTGTGTTTATGTTGCAATAGGGAGTGTGTTTTCTGTTGCAATAGGGAGTGTGTTTTCTGTTGCAATAAGGAGTGTGTTTTCTGTTGCAATAGGGAGTGTGTTTTCTGTTGCAATAAGGAGTGTGTTTTCTGTTTCAATAGGTAAATATTATGGCAAAGTGATGGGTTTTATAAAGACAATTATTCCGGTAAGTCAATTTCACACCGTTTCCTTCCATACATAAAATCATGGCCTTTCTTGGGAATGTCGTATTACCACTCTTTCTAAAACAGCTTCCCAGAAGTTAGGTGTGCTCAACCGTCTCCGTGGGTTCCTCATCCCCTCACAGCTTCTTGCTCAGTATAGGGGCTCAGTACGCCCATGTATTGAGTATTATTTGCATGTGTGGCAAGGATCCACCCATACCGCACTTCTCGAAAGAGAAGAGTCAAAAGCATTTCGCCTCATGAACTCGACTTCCTCTTACTAGTTCCCTACAATCTCTTTCTACACGCCGCAATGTTGCATCTCTTTCATTCTTCTATCGTTACTACAACAATCAGTGTTCTTCAGAGCTCTCTCAGTACGTACCCCCTCCCTTGTGGCAAATGCGAGGGACTCACCTTTCAACACAGTCCCACTCCTATTCTGTCCAGCTCTCCAACCCATGAATTAGCAAATTGGTTCAGCCTATCTTCTACTCAACAAGTGAACTCTGGAACTCTCTCCGTCAATCAATCTTTCCTTTATTCTCTGACTTAGACAGGGAAGATCCTTCACTTTTTGTCTTTTTTTATTTATTTATTTTTCTAGTTTCCTCGCTAGACCTCCATCAAGCTTAAAATGAATCCCCCTAGACCCCCTTTCAAGATAAATTTGTACATTTTTCGGTAGAAAAATTTCCTGGCCGAAGGCCGATTCCTCTTAAATTACAGGCTCGCTATCGCACGCCAGGAAAAAATCGAGACCTAATTGACAGGAAAGGTCTTAAAATTGACAGAAATGGGGCGAAAGTTCATAAAATCGCCAAACTAATGGGTCTAAAGATGAGGGAGAAGGTGGTCTAGAAAAGCGACTCGTCTCCCCTTAAACTTAGTGTGTCTAGGCACTTTGACCCCAACGTCCCTTGAATTTGGCTCTGTCACTCGTTTGGCTTTGGGGGAGACACTCGCCTTTTGTCTCCTTCATAGAAAGAAATGGCGTGGCTACAAATTAGTGTGGCCAACTGTACATGATTGTTTAAAGGGGAGACGAGTCGTTTATCTGGTCCCCTTTCTCCCTCGTGTTAAGCCCCATTTGTTTTGAGATTAAAAGACGTTCGGCCCATTAGTTTGGCGATTTTAACACCTTTCGCCTCATTTCTTTGTCAATTTTATGACCTTTCGTGCCATTTAGGTTTCGATCTTTTCCTGGCGAGCGATAGCGAGCCTGAAATTTTAAGAGGAACCGGCCTTCGGCCGGGACAAAAAATATACAAATTTATCTTGAAAGGGGGTCTAGTTTTTTTTTTTTTTAAGCTTGATGGAGGTCTAGTGAGGAAACTAAGAAATAAAGGAATGAAGTAATGTGACTATATGCTCAGAACAAGGGGTAAATTCCTTCTCGATAACTCTTGCAGGAGTGAAAGGGAACTCCAATATTGAATCGGCGAGAGAGAAGTATAGTTAGATATACCTACAGTAGATACACTGACCACACAGACTTTACGATCCAAGCGAGGTGATCGGAACTTAATACTGAGAGAGAGAGAGAGAATCCGGGTTATAAGCAGTGCCAACCTACCATAATAAATAATTCAGCAGCCCAAGTCATGAAAGTGTGAGTGTGTGTGTGCCTGTGCCTGCCGCCCCCACACCCCATGATCTGTGTGTGTGTGTGCGTGCGTGCGTGTGTGTGCGTGCATGCGTGCGTGCCCCACACCCCATGATCGTGTGTAATGATAATAATAATCATAACTGATCCTGGCTGCTAACGAGAGCGCCTACATACCCCCGAGGGAGTAGGACGTGGGCAGGAGACTGTGTGGGTCCCCCGAGACGGTCCGTCCAGACCTTGCCTTCACGGCCAGGAAAAGTTTTTGAGAGAACTTCCCCTGCCGGTGCGTGGGATCGAACCCCCGACACCTGCGTAAGTGCCCACAATACACTGTACTAAGTGCGCTCGGCCACCGTGTGTGCGTGTGTGTGTTATGGGGGGATGGGTGTATTTATTGGCTCATTTATGTATATTTTATTATTGTTTTAGTTTCTTCCCTAGTCCTCCATCAAGCTTAAATTAAGGGGGGGGAGGGGGGGTTTCTAGTTTGGTCCCTAGACTTCCATCAAGTTGAAAATTACACCCCCTTGACCCCCTTTCAAGATAAATTTGTACATTTTTCGGTAGAAAAATTTCCTGGCCGAAGGCCAGTTCCTCTTAAATTATAGGCTCGCTATCGCTCGCCGGGAAAAAATCGACACCTAAATGGCACGAAAGATCCTAAAATTGACATAAATGGGGCGAACGTTCTTAAAATCGCCAACCTAATGGATCGAACGTCTTAATTTTGTTTAAAGCAATGGGGCTAAACATGACGGAGAAAGGGGTTAAGAAAAAAATGCCTCAAGTGGATATCTCCCCTTAAAACATCCGACCAAGACCCTCCTTCAAGATAAATGTGTACATTGTTCGATAAAAAAAATCCCTCTTAACTTACAGGTTCCCTATCGCTCGCCAGGAAACTATCGACACCTAAATGACAAGAAAAGTCTTAAGAAATGGGGCGAAAGGTCCTAAAATCGCCAAACTGATGGGCCGAACGTCATAGAATCTGAAAACTAATGGGGCTAAACATGAGGAAGAAGGGGGGGGGGGGGGGGGCAGCAAAACAACCCATCTCCCCTTAAGGGGGGTGACCTGTTTTTGTTCTGTCCTTTTCTATCTTTCTCTGGCTTGTATCCATTCGGCCCCATTCAGCCAACTATTTTAAGACGTTTATCCCCATCTAGGTGTCGATTTTTTCCTGGCGAGCGATAGCGAGCCAGCATTATATGAAGAAATCCGGTTTCGCCGGAGAAATTTTTCTATCAAAAAATGTACAAATTTAGCCTGCTGTCAAACAAAAATAAAAAATATGCTGGCTCGCTACCGCTCACCAGTAAAAAATTGACACCTGGATGGGGATAAACGTCTTAAAACAGTAGGCTGAATGGGGCCAAATGGATACAAGCCAGAAAAAGAGAGAAAAGGACAGAAATAACAAAAAGCAGGTCACCCCCCTTAACGCTACTGAAGCCTCTGAGGCCAAGGAAATGTGGGTGGGAATAATATGGGCTCTTATTAGGCTTGGTCTCTGGACTTATCATTAGGATTTGTTGGCACTCTCTCTCTCGCTCTCTCTCTCTCGCTCTCTCTCTCTCTCTCTCGCTCTCGCTCTCTCTCTCTCTCTCTCTCTCTCTCTCTCTCTCTGGCTGATGACGCCAGTGGCACCCAAATGGCGGAAGTGGTCTGATCTCAGTTCCTAAAGGGTCTCTAATCTGAGTGATAGGCAGGCAAACCCCTCCAACCCTTCCTCCATTTGACATCAACATTTGTCTCTCACTCCCTCTCTCGCTTCCTAGGCTATACTGTATTTGCTGTCCAGCTGATCGTAAATTGAATCTCTTATTAGCTGATTTATCGATACTTAATGGAAATCTATGAAACTACTATGGCTGTGTGTCATATTAAGGCCAAGTTTTCAGAATAACCATCATCTTTCGCTACAAAATCTACCTTATAGCCGAGTACCAAAGATAGAAACATGACAATTTAGGCTCAGCTGGAAACAAATAGACTATTGTCAAAGTTTACCCTATGGCATTAGTTTGATTGCAGATGATGACAATATATTATTCCCCTTTCCATCTGTCAACACAGATTATTATCAGAGATCTTTATGGGTTATCCCAACACGACCTAAATCACCTCAACCCAACCCAACCACTCTATTCCACTCTACTCTACTCTACTCTACTCTACTCTACTCTACTCTGCTCTACTGCGCTCTAACCCACTCAACTCCAACTCCAACCCATTCCACTCCACTCAAACTCACTCCACTCCACTCCACTCTACTCTATTCTACTATAGTCTACTCTAATCCACTCTAACCCACTCCACACAACTCCAACCCATTCCATTCCATTCCACTCCTCTCCAATCCAACCCAACCCAACTCAACTCAGCTCAGCTCAATCCAACCCAACCCAATCCTATCTCTGGAAAAAATATCATATAGCGAGAAATATGACTTCCTAGAATATTATACGGGTTCTTCCCACGCAAGAAAAAAAAAAAAAAAAAAATCTAATATCCCTCAAAAAAAAAAAAAAAAAAAAAAAAAATCTGATATCCCTCTAAGAGTCTAAGCCGTCCGTGGGAAAGATGTCTAAGTCTCTACTGTTATATATGGTACACTCGGACGCCATAGTCTCTAGCCCACTCATATATTTGATTCGAGGACTTCACCTATTTGATTCGAGGACTTCACCTATTTGATTCGAGGGCTTCACCTATTTCTAATTATGGAAGTATATCTCTGGAAACGAGTTTATGTATATAATAATCTAGACATAGTTCCATAGGGATTGGGCCCATACGGGATTGGAACCTAACCTAACCTAACCTAACCTAACCTAAGTGGGCCCAATCCCGTATGGGCCCAATCCCGTGGTCACCGAACATGTGTGTATATTTCACTCGAATTGAAGAAATCGTGTTTAGATAGTGCGGATACCAATTATTGATCGAAATATACTTAGTGCCAAGATATCACTTATTAGGCCGACTGTACAATTAACCCTTTCACGCACATATGACGCAGAGGTTGCCAGATTAGCGATGAGAAATAGAGTTCTCTCGCTCTTATAATTACCTCTCCAAAATTAGTTTTCTGCCCACAGCTAACTCAAAGACAAATGCAGAGGTTGAAGTAACTAAACTAAAGGTTTCTAAATACCCATGCTAGTAACAAAGGTTTTAAAGTATCCCCAATAGGCTCAAAATCGCGTCATATGTCTGAGAGGGTTAATCTCTCCTCAATAATATTAAGTATGTGCACTCGGTTAAAAAAGTATCTGTACCCCTACCCTGATAATCTGGTGTGTACAGCTCGGTAGGGTTGGCATCTCTGCCTGCAGCTATATCCATCTATGCTACTACCTACCTATACTACCTAAGACCTACTACCTACCTATACTACCTAAGACCTACTACCTACCTATACTACCTAAGGCCTACTACCTACCTATACTACCTAAGACCTGCTACCTACGACCTATACTACCTAAGACCTACTACCTACGACCTATACTACCTAAGACCTACTACCTACGACCTATACTACCTAAGACCTACTACCTACGACCTATACTACCTAAGACCTACTACCTACGACCTATACTACCTAAGACCTACTACCTACGACCTATACTACCTAAGACCTACTACCTACGACCTACGACCTACGACCTAGACCTATACTACCAAGCTGTACGATCGCGCTAATAAGTCATGTCCCAGCTGTCATTACGTTTGGCTCGCTCTGTGCTGTATTAATGTCTGTCAGATGTTGAATAAGGTGGATTAGTGTAGGAACATGTTTGCATATTTCACTCGATATGAAGAATTGAAGTTTAAATATTTGCTGATACCATTTATTGATCAAAACATAACATGGTGCCGAGACATCACTTATTAGCGCGACTGTACACGCCAGATTATCAGGGTAGGGGTGCAGATACTTTTTTGACCGAGTGTACAGCTACTGACAAATGTCCGTGAGCGGTTTCGTGTTGAACTGAAACATTTTATTGTTTACCTCATATTTGTATTTCAGAGGTTACTATAAATATGTATCAGAATTGATGACCATGACTAGATGTCTCAAAGTGTATAAATGAATTTTGGCATTTCGGCGATAACCCTGAATAAAAATGTACAATAGAAAAAAAAAGCAATAATGAAAGATTCATGGGATCGGGAATAAAAACCGCAGCAAATAAGTTCTAGTGAACGTTTAAGAAACTGTGAAGATGTTAATGTTGCATATATGTAAAGCAAACTAGTAAACATGGCTGATAGTTTTGTCTGCAGAAGAAAAGCAACACTTCTTTTTTCAAGCTTAAAAATGAATCCAAATGTATATAAAACTTATATAAAATCCCATGAGTTCTTAAGGGGAGGTTTTTAGTTGATTCCCTAGACTTCCATCAAACTTAAAATTACTCCCCCTAGACCTCCTTTCAAGATAAATTTGTAAATTTTTCGGTAGAAAAATTTCCCGGCCGAAGGCCGGTTCCCCTTAAATTACAGGCTCGCTATCGCTCGCCAGGAAAAAATCGACACCTAAGTGGCACGAATGGTCTTAAAATTGACAGAAATGGGGCGAGGGTTCTTAAAATCGCCAAACTAATGGGGCGAACGTCTTAATATCTCAAAAACAATGGGGCTAGACATAAGGGAGAAAGGGGTCAAGAAAAAAGTCCCTCAAGTGGAAATCTCCCCTTAAATCAAACCAAGTCATTGAATAATTCCAATATGTGTTCAGTTTAGGACACTTTAATTGCGTATAGGCCTTTTGTTACAGCTATATTGAGTGTTCCAAATTGAACGCATATTTCACACAGCGTAGGCAGCCGGAATATATAGTGTTGACAGTCGTTTGTTGTTTCATGAAGAATAAATAGTTTATCTAGTAATTAAATGTCTGTTTGTATAAAATGGATAATTAAGAATGTAATGAAACTGGCTCGTGTTTGTGATGCTTACTTTATGTTTTATTTGTTTTCGTTATTTATTAACTTAGGGGGGGTGACCCGTTTTTGTTCTGTCCTTTTCTATCTTTCTCTGGCTTGTATCCATTTGGCCCCATTCAGCCCACTGTTTTAAGACTTTTATCCCCATCCAGGTGTCAATTTCTTACTGGTGAGCGGTAGCGAGCCAGCATATTTTTTATTTTTGTTAGACAGCAGGCTAAATTTGTACATTTTTCGATAGAAAAATGTCTCTGGCGAAGTCGAATTTTTTCATATAATGCTGGCTCGCTATTGCTCGCCAGGAAGAAATCGACACCTAGATTGGGATAAAAGTCTTTAAATAGTTGGCTGAATGGGGCCGAATGGATACAAGCCAGAGAAAGAGAGAAAAGGACAGAAATTACAAAAAACAGGTCACCCCCCTCAATGCCATTTTACTGAAGTATTCTAAAATGTGTTCAAATATTACCAAACATTTCAGCCAATGATGTTGGGGGCTTGTGAATGAATGGTGTTCGAATGGGTGACCGGTCAACTCAACCAGTAGACCATTTCAACTAGTAACTCTCAACCAGTACCAAATCAACCAATATGGTTAGGTTAGGTTAGTACTATATTTTGGCACTGGTTTGGTTGGTCTGGGTTAATTTGGCACTGGTTGAGAGCTACTGGTTGATATGGTCTACTGGTTGAGATGACATGGAACCGTTCGAATGCTAGAGTGCCTGCTTTTGGCTGGCTATTATAATTGTATTCTGTCCCTTTCTTGTTGATCCTCCCTACCCCGTTGAGGGAGTGTGGGTTTGGCTACTGACTGACTGACTGTATTAAAGTCTTTGAATTTTATATTAAGGGGAGATTTCCACCTGGAGGATTTTTTTCTGAACCTCTTTCTCCCACATGTTTAGCTCCATTGCTTGTGAGATTTAAAGACGCTTGCCCCATTAGTTTGGCGATTTTAAGAACCCTCGCCCCATTTCTGTCAATTTTAAGACCATTCGTGCCATTTAGGTGTCGATTTTTTCCTGGCGAGCGATAGCGAGCCTGTAATATAAGGGGAACCGGCCTTCGGCCGGGAATTTTTTCTACCGAAAAATTAAAAAAAAAAAAAAAAAAAAAAATTTTTTTGAGACAATGAACGGAGGAAGGAAAAACACAGATAAAACAAAAAGGTCCATGTGCCTAAAGGCATCCTCCATTCATAACATGTTTGTAACAACTGGATTTAAACTTTTGTAGATTGTAAGTTTGTGGAAAGCAACTCGAGGGAAGTGAATTCAAAAGAGTAGTAGTTCTAGGGATAAATGAATTTTGATAAGCAGAAGTTCTGCATTGTGGAGGAGAAAGTGTAAATTCATTGGGCTCTCAGCTGCCCTAGTTCTACGGGGAAAGATGTGGAGAGGCGGCACAATTGAAGCAAGTTCCTCGGAACAATTGCTGTGAAAATATCTGTAGAATAATGCAAGGGATGCAACGTTTCTTCGTATGGATAATGTAGGAAGGTCCTGTGTGATTGCAGGGTTATTGATTAATCTAATAGCTTTATTTTGAATTTTGTCCAACTGCCTCAATGCAACCACTCCACTTCCACCCCACAGAGGTGAACAGTAATCCATCTGAGAACGCACATGACTTTTATATATTACGGCCAACTGCTCGTCAGTGAAGAATTCTCGAACTCTGTACAGGAGTCCCACTTTTTTAGAGGCATTCTTAGCAATGCTTCTAACATAATGTGTCCAGCTCAAGTTAGTAGTTAATGTTACACCGAGAATGTCAATACTAGGGGAAGTGGGAATATTTACATCATTACAAAATATATGAGAGTCAGTGAGATTCTGTCGGTTAGAAAATTTAATGTACTTGGATTTCTGTGCATTAAAGGAAACTAGATTCTTTTGTCCCCATTCATTAATTCTAGAAAGGTCCTGGTTCAGAGAAATTGCAGTGTTTATTTTTGAATTTATAAGATCGGGTTGGGTGAAAGAATTGGTAAATGTGAAGGAACTGTGGAGTGTTGAGTCATCTGCGTAGGAATGTATTGGATTATGAGTGGTAGATATGAGATCATTGATATGAATGAGGAACAGAGTTGGGACCAAAACTGATCCCTGGGGAACACCAGCATGTATTGAGTGAAATTGAGAATAAAGGCCATCTACCATTACACATATTTTTCTGTTAGGAAGATAAGAAGAAATTAGTGGAACTAATGATGCATGGCCGTAGTGTGACATCTTCGACAATAAGGATTGATGCCAGACTCTATCAAATGCCTTTGATATATCCAGTGCTATTGTATGTGTTTCACCATGTTGGTCTGTAGCTTGGTTGATTTGATGCGTAAGAAGGCAAAGAATGTCTGCAGTTGATCGACATCGTCTAAAACCATATTGCCTATCTTGAAAGGGGGTCAAGGGGGAGTAATTTTAAGCTTGATGGCAGTCTAGGGAATCAACTAAAAACCTCCCCTTAACCCACAATGCTCTGCAGTGTGGGGAAAGAGTATAGTAGAGTATAGTCGCCTGCAGTGAAAGGTGGTACAATATTAATTAATAATTCGGACACAGTATTTGAATCATAACGAGACAAAGCAATGTTCTATAATATGTAAGAACCCGCTGTTGGCTTCTCCCCATGGAGGTGCGCTAGTCCTCCTCCCTCCCACACTGCCCGGTCTGTCAAGCAGGGGTTAGAATAACTGATGTGTATTATTAATGGTGCTGGCTCTTATATTGACTGCTCTTAGTTTATCCCACTCTCTCTTGCTCTTGCTCTCGCTCTCTCTGGCTCGCTCGCTCGCTGTCTCTCGCTCGCTCTCTCTCTTTCTTGCTCGCTCTCTCGCTCTCTTTCTCTCTCGCTCGCTCGCTCTCTTTCTCTCGCTCTCTCTCTCTCTCTCTCGCTCACTCTCTCGCTCTCTCTCTCTCTCTCTCTCTCTCTCTCTCTCTCTCTCTCTCTCTCTCTCTCTCAATCTTTAAGAAAGGGAATCACACGTGTCCCAAAAATTATCGGCCAATTAGCTTGACTTCTATTATAATAAAACTCTTAGAAGGGATGCTAGTAGACAAGATAGTTGACTACCTAGAAATTCACAATTTAATTACAGATTCCCAACATGCATTCAGGCTACACCGATCATGTCTTAATTACCAATTTGCTGTTTTTTTGTCGATGAAATGCGGAGTGAGTATGACAAAAGTAGAGCCATAGACATCCTTTACTTAGATTTTCAAAAAGCTTTTGACAAAGTGCCTCATTGCAGGCTAATGTTAAAAGTGAGTGCACAAAGTATCAATACAGAGGTCACAAATTGGATAGAAAGTTGGCTAACAGGTAGACAACACCGAGTGGTAATCAATGGTGTTTCTTCTGAGTGGACTGCAGTCACCTCTGGAGTTCCACAGGTATCTGTCCTTGGCCCACTACTGTTTATCATATAAGTCAATGACATCGATATTGGTCTGTTGAGTTTGATCTCCAAGTTTGCAGATGACATAAAGCTTGGAATGAATGTGAAAGACACCAAAGGGGTTGAACAGCTCAGAATGGACCTCAACAGACTGGGTGAATGGTCGGAAACATGGCGGATGCCTTTATGTGGTAACGCAGGTTCGAATCCCGGTAGGATCACATGCTTTCATTAATTTCATTAGGAGGTGTTTGGTGTTGGGAGTGATATTAATAAATTACATTATATCTCCAATAATTTGGTAGAGCGTGCGTGCGTATAACTACTTCGGTGGGATTCTCTCTGGGTCCCTGGGCAGAGATTTACGAGGGACCACATTATTCCGGAGACTGTCTCCCACCTCTCGCTCAACCCGCCGCCGTTTATAGGGAGAATAACGCCTCTTCTGTGTGTGTGGGTTTTTTTTCTCTATTAATTCATGTATTTCTTTGTTTTAGTTTCCTCGCTAGACTTCCATCAAACTTAGAAAAACACCCCTTAGACCCCCCTTCAAGATAAATTTGTACATTTTTCAGTAGAAAAATTTTCCGGCCAAAGGCCGGTTCCTCTTAAAACTTCAGGCTCGCTATCGCTCGCCAGGAAAAAATCAACACCTAAATGGCACGAAAGGTCTTAAAATTGACAACGATGTGGGGCGACAGGTATTAAAATCGCCAAACTAATGGGCCGAACGTCATATAACCTCAAGAACTAATATGCTCAACATGAGGGAGAAGGGAGAGGGCCGAGATTTACCAGGGACCAGTACGTACATTATTCCGGAGACTGTCCACCCTCCCTCCCCCCCCCCCCACCTCTCGCTCAACCCGCAGGCGTTTATAGGGAGAATAACGCCTCCTGTGGTTTAAAGGGGAGATGGCCCGGTTTTCTGGACCCCCTTCTCCCTAATGTTTAGCCCCACTAGTTTTGAGATTATAAGACGTTCGGCTCATTAGTTTAGCGATTTTAACACCTTTCACCCCATTTCTTTGTCAATTTTAAGACCTTTCATGCCATTTAGGTGTCGATTATTTCCTGGGGAGCGATAGCGAGCCTGTAATTTTAGGAGGCTGGGACATTTTTCTACCGAAAAATGTACAAATTTATCTTGAAAGGGAGTCTAGGGGTGTTTTTTAAAGTTTGATGGAGGTCTAGCAAGGAACCTAAACAATGTATATGAATGAATAAATAACCACTACCGGTACCTCCTTAAGGGGGGGTGACCTGTGTTTTTGTTTTCTCTCCTTTTCTATCTTTTTCCGGCTTTTATCCATTTGGCCCCATTTAGCCTACTGTTTTAAGCGTTTATCCCCATCCAGGTGTCAATTGTTTACTGGTGAGCGGTAGCGAGCCAGCATATTTGTTTATTTTTGTTTGACAGCAGGCTAAATTTGTACATTTTTCGATAGAAAAATTTCTCCGGCGAAGCCGGATTTCTTCATATAATGCTGGCTCGCTATCGCTCGCCAGGAAGGAATCGACACCTAGATGGGGATAAACGTCTTAAAATAGTTGGCTGAATGGGGCCGAATGGATACAAGCCAGAGAAAGAAAGAAAGGGACAGAAATAACAAAAAGCAGGTCACCCCCCTTAAGGAAGGGGTTAAGAATGTAAATTATTGTTTCCTTGTCTTCTTACACATGGAGTCGATCACCTGTTTTAGCGACATCACCGTATATAGGCTATATATAGGCCGAACAATAAATACCATTATTAGCGAACGGGTTAATATTGAGAGAGAGATCAATCGGCCATGTTAAGGGGAGATTTCCACTTGAGGGACTTTTTTCTTGACCCCTTTCTCCCTCATGTTTAGCCACATTGCTTTTGAGATTTTAAGACGTTTGCCCCATTAGTTTGGTGATTTTAATAATGTCCGCCCCATTCTGTCAATTTTAAGACCTTTCGTACCATTTAGGTGTCGATTTTATCCTGGCGAGCGATAGCGAGCCTGTAATTTAAGAGTAATCGGCCTTCGGCCGGGACATTTTTCTCCCAAAAAATGTACAAATTTATCTTGAAAGGGAGTGAAGGGGGTGAAATTTTTAGATTGATGGAGGATTTGGAAAAAACTAAAAACCTCCCCTTAACCCCTTCTGTACCGGTGCCGTCCTTTTAGCATTTTTCTGGCTCTTTTTAAAGGGCCTCCAACAATTATCAGGCTTCGAACTATCTCATTTAACCCTTTGTACCACCACGAATCCTTCTTAAACTGCACAAAATCATGTATATATCGCCAGAATAAAATGTAAACAAACGCCGCCGGTAGAGAAATGGGTAAACTGTCTGTATGGAGTGAACAGAAAAGCTAACACTAATGTATTTTCACCCCATCGAGTCCTTACAAAATAGGCTTTAAATATATATATATATACTATAAATATATATATATATATATATATATATATATATATATATATATATATATATATATATATATGCTCAAGGACAAGTACACCGGCAAAAGGAGTAACCTATTACTAATTATTTTCTAATTAGCTTAACCCCTTGAGGGTGATGACGCGTGTTAACAGATTATTCTGGCAAGCCTTAGATGATTTCATACAATTTAGAAATCAATGATCTCAATTAACCCTCTGACTATTAAAATGCCTTCCTAAGCTGAATATAAATGTCAAATAATAACCAAAATACACTGTCAATACATGCCATAATCCTCAAGGGGTAAAATTAAAGCCTCTCGTTGGTAGCCGATGGTGGATTGCGAATATAAATTACAACACTGTTTACAAGCTGGTGACTACTGTAAGATGGTTGTAATACTTGTCCCCATAGAGGGCTGTCTTTGGGTGTGGGGGACACGGGTGACACCTGCCGAGGCTCGCTGATGGATGAACCACACACTTTTATCACACCCTCTGCTTACCTGCTACCATGTCTGCTTACCTGTTACCATGTCTGCTTACCTGCTACCATGTCTGCTTACCGGCTTCTATGTCTGCTTACCTGCTACTATGTCTTCTTACCTGCTTCCATGTCTGCTTACCCGCTTCCATGTCGCTTACCTGCTACCATGTCTGCTTACCTGCTTGGTTGTCTGCTTATCTGCGTCCATGTCTGCTTACCCGCTACCATGTCTGCTTACCCGCTTCCATGTCTGCTTACCTGCTACCATGTCTGCTTATCCGCTTCTATGTCTGCTTACCTGCTACTATGTCTGCTTACCTGCTTCCATGTCTGCTTACCTACTTCTATGTCTGCTGACCTGCTTCCATGGCTGCTTACTTGCTTACATGTCTGCTTATCTGCTTGGTTGTCTGCTTACCTGCTTGGTTGTTTGCTTACCTGCTTCCATGTCTGCTTACCTGCTTCCATGTCTGTTTACCTGCTTCCATGTCTGCTTACCTGCTTGGTTGTCTGCTTATCTGCGTCCATGTCTGCTTACCTGCTACCATGTCTGCTTACCTGTTCCCATGTCTGCTTACCTGCTTATATGTCTGCTTACCTGCTTCCATGTCTGCTTACCTGCTTCCATGTCTGCTTACCTGCTCCCATGTATGCTTACCTGTTCCTATGTCTGTTTACCTGCTTCCATGTCTGCTTACCTGCTCCCATGTATGCTTACTGGCTTCCATGCCTGCTTACCTGCTCCCATGTCTGCTTACCTGCTTCCATGTCTTCTTACCTGCTTGGTTATCTGCTTACCTGTTTGGTTGTTTGCTTACCTTCTTCCATATATGCTTACCTGCTTGGCTGTGTGCTTACCTTCTTCCATATCTGCTTACCTGCTTGGTTGTCTGCTTACCTGCTTGATTATCTGCTTACATGTTTGGTTGTTTGCTTACCTTCTTCCATATCTGCTTACCTGCTTGGCTGTGTGCTTACCTTCTTCCATATCTGCTTACCTGCTTGGTTGTCTGCTTACCTGCTTGGTTATCTGCTTACATGTTTGGTTGTTTGCTTACCTTCTTCCATATCTGCTTACCTTCTTCCATATCTGCTTACCTGCTTGGTTGTCTGCTTACCTGTTTGGCTGTCTGCTTACCTGCTTGGTTATCTGCTTACTTGCTTGGTTGTCTGCTTACCTGCTTGGTTGTCTGATTATCTGCTTCCATGTCTGCTTACCTGCTTGATTGTTTGCTTACCTTCTTGGTTGTCTGCTTACCTGCTTGGCTGTCTGTTTGTCTGCGTGTTTGTTTGTTAGCTTATCTCCCCCCCCCCTCCACCCCCTCCGTGCCTGCGTGCTGTTCCTAGGTCACAGGGTCCTTCCAGTAACGCGAATACTTATATGTATATCTATCTATCTATCTATCTATCTATCTATCTATCTATCTATCTATCTATCTATCTATCTATCTATCTATCTATCTATCTATCTATCTATCTATCTATCTATCTATCTATCTATCTATCTATCTATCTATCTATCTATCTATTAAAGGTAATCTATCTATTACAGGTATAAAGTGAGATAGTTGGAAGTCTGTTAATTGCTGGAGGCCCGTTTTAAGCTGAATAAAATCGTCTAACAGTAGCCAGAATACAGTGAAAAAGACGGCGCCGGTATAGAAGGGGTTAAGGGGAGATCTCCACTTGAGGGATTTTTTTCTTGACCCCTTTCTCCCTCATGTTTAGCCCCATTGCTTTTGATATTATAAAACGTTTGCCCCATTAGTTTAGCGATTTTAAGAACTTTCACCCCATATTAAGACCTTTCGTGCAATTCAGGTGTCGATTTTATCCTGGCGAGCGATAGCGAGCCTGTAATTTAAGAGGAACCGGCCTTCGGCCGGGACTATTTTCTACCGAAAAATGTACAAATTTATCTTGAAAGGGACTCAAGGGGGTGCAATTTTAAGCTTGATGGAGGTCTAGGGAACAAACTAAATACCTCCCCTTAAGAAGGATGTGTGGTAGTAAAAAGGGTTAAGTGAGATAGTTGGATGCCTGTTAGTTGCTAGAGGCCCTTTTTGAACCGAATAAAATCGTCTAAAAGTAGCCAGAAGAAAGTTAAAAGGACGGTACCGGCAATGAAAGGGTTAAGGGGTACGTAGGGCTTGGTGTTTAGTCTACATATTTATTTATTAATATATGTTTTTTAGTTTCCTCGCTCGACCTCCATTAAGCTTAGACAAACATCCCCTAGACCCCGCTTTCAAGTTTGTACATTTTTTGGTAGAAAAAATTTGCAGGTTCTTTCTAAAATTAGAGGCTCGCTATCGCTCGCCAGGAAAAAATCGACACCTAAAGGGCACGAAAGGTCTTAATATTGAGAACAAAATGAGGCGAAAGGTCTCAAAATCGCCAAAGTAACGGAACGAACGTCTTGAAACCTGAGGAAGTAGGGGATCCATACAAAGCGAGTACTACCCCCTTAAGGGGAGGTTTCTAGTTTGTTCCCTAGACCTCCATCAAGCTTAAAATTACACCCTCTAGACCCTCTTTCAAGGTAAATTTGTAAATTTTTCGGTAGAAAAATGTCCCGGCCGAAGGCCGGTTCCTCTTAAATTACAGGCTCGCTATCGCTCGCTAGGAAAAAATTGACCCCCTAAATGACACGAAAGATCTTAAAATTGACAGAAATGGGGCGAAAGTTCCTAAAATCGCCAAACTAATGGGGCGAACGTCTTAAAATCTCAAAATCAATGAATGAGAAAAAGAGTTCAGTAAAAAATCCCTCAAGTGGAAATCTCCCCTTAAGCAATGCACTGTCACACATTCAGTCAGATAGTTGTTCAAAATCAGCGATATATATGTAATTTTTTTCTTAGTGTTACGGAACTCAAACTTCCCTTTCCTCAGCTTACCCTACTTCGAAAGTAATGCACGGTTAAATTCCCACACATATGCTTAAGGGGAGGTTTTTAGTTAGTTCGCTAGACCTCCATCAAGCTTAACATTACAGCCCCTAGACGCCCTTTCAAGATCAATTTTTACATTTTTCGGTAGAAAAATGTCCCGGCCAAAGGCCGGTTCCTCCTAAATTACAGGCTCGCTATCACTCGCCAGGAAAATATCGACAACTAAATGGCACGAAAAGCTTAAAATTACACCCCCTTGAGCCCCTTTCAAGATAAATTTGTACATTTTTCGGTAGAAAAATGTCCCGGCTGAAAGCCGGTTCCTCTTAAATTACAGGCTCGCTATCGCTCGCCAGGATAAAATCGACACCTAAATGGCACGAAAGGTCTTAAAATTGACAGAAATGGGTCGAAAGTTCTTAAAATCGTCAAAATAATGGGGCGAACGTCTTAAAATTAGAAAAGCAATGGGGCTAAACATGAGGGAGAAAGGAGTCAAGAAAAAAATCCCTCAAGTGGAAATCTCCCCTTAAGGGAAGATGGGTCGTTTTTCTGGTCCCCCATCTTCCTCATGTTTAGCCCCATTAGTTTTGTTTAGATTTTAAGATATTTGCCCTATTAGTTTGTCGATTTTTAGACCTTTCACCCCATTTTGTTTTGTCAATATCAAGACCTTTCGTGGTATTTAGGTGTCGATTTTTTTTTCCTGGCAAGCGATAGTGAGCCTGAAATTTTGGAAGGGGCCGGGATATTTTTCTACCAAAAAAAAAAAAAAAAAAAAAATATTACAAATTAATCTAGAATGGGGATCTAATGGATGTTTATTTAAGTTTGATGGAGGTCTCGAGGGGAAACTAATAACATCATACTAAGATACATAAATGATCAAATAAATATGCCCATCTCCCCTTAAAAAGTACCTTATCTACTGTATAATTATATTTTATTAATTTCACCACAACACCAAAAATATCCAATGAAATTAATGAAAGCATTTTATATGTGATCCACCGGGATTCGAACCTGGTAGTATAAAGGGCTAAGTGAGATAGTTCGAAGCCTGTTTTAATTGCTGGAGGCGCTTTATACACTTATTAAAATCGTGTAATAGTAGCAAGAATAATATTAAAAGTACGTCCCCGGTACAGAAGGGGTTAAGATGCTCTACCATCATAATTGGGAGCAACTTTACCGGAAAAAGTGCTCTTATGACCCCGGATTATATCCTCACTTGTTCAAAACACCAATGATTGCTTGTCCAGGGAGTATATATATATAATATACTGTATATATATATATATATATACTGTATATATATATATATATATATATATATATATATATATATATATATATATATATATATCTTTTCGTAGATATCCACATATTCACGAGTACGAATTTCTTCAGGAGTGCATCCATAAACATAATTGAGAGAGAGAGAGAGAGAGAGAGAGAGAGAGAGAGAGCACAAGCAGAACATCAGAAAGGAGCAAAGCCGATCAGAAGTGCAGCAAAATAAAACTAAAACAAGGAGGTGAAGAAGACAAAATAAGAAAAGCACCAACAACAAGCAACAGAACAAGCAAAAAATAAAGAACATGGCGAGGTAAGTAAATCTGAAGGCGAGCGGGGAGAAGAAATCGGTAGGAGAGGCTTCGGAAAAACACACCAACAAACAAGAGAGCTTCGATCCCAAGAACCCAGTAGAGCTTTGAGGTGACGTAGTGTGGGGGTGGGGTGTGTGGGTGTGGGTGGGTGGGTGTGTGTGTGTCGTGGTAATAATATGCATAGTTAGTAGCACATGCAAGTAAAACATCATTAAATTATTCACCTTATAGTTATTTAAAACATTTATAATGAACAAATATCGAATATGCTATTGAGTTTTCATTATTTTAGGCAAGGGGTATTCGAGATAAAAGCGCCGAAATATATCCCATCCGAGTCAAATGCTTCAAAATATATCCCATTCGAGTCAAATGCTTCAGGTTTCGTTTAGTTTCGGAGCTTCGAGTGGGGCCTGCATGTGAACCCCTGTAAAAGCGACTCACTAACGGGATATTATTTACCGAGCTGGCGAGACCTGGCAACCCCTTTGGTGATCACTGGCCGGGAATGGGAGTGTGTGTGGGGGTGGTTGGTTGCTGCTCTTCTCTCAGTTCCCAGGTTGGTTTGTGTTTGTTTTAAGATATTTCACCCCATTAGATTGAGGATTTGTTTGTTTTAAGATGTTTCACCCCATTAGATTGAGGATTATAAGAAGTTTCGCTCCATTTAGATGTGACTTTGTTCATAGGGTACTTGTTTACATGAACGGCTTCTCCAACGTGTATGACCGCCGCCTAGCTAGGATACTCGCGGACGTAGTCAGTCACGTGACTCACCAGCCTTCTCCGGACCTCCAACGATAATATTGTCATTACCTTAACCTAAAAACCTAACCTAACGTAACCTAGACCCCCGCTGCTCTTAAAAATTATGTAGAAGACATCATATTACTAGAGATCACTGGGGGAGAGTGAAAAACACCTCCGAGATCGCGCATCGGAACAATAGAAAACGGGAATTTTCGAGGGTAAACTCTTGTGATATATCGTCTGTCCACAAAATTTAATAATATGTCATAAATTCGGCATTTCCGTTCTGAATTTCACTATTCTATGGATTCCTACAGTCATATTTAGTTGGAACAGTTTGCAAGGGAGTAGAGCAGAACCTGTTATAGTAAACAATTACGGTTCAGAGCGACCGTTAACATGTCGGCAATATATGTGAAACCAGCCTTCGTCCGTACAAACTTAGCTTCTAGGGTTGTCCGGGGGGCGTTTTTATGAGGGTTTGGGATTGTTTTGTTTTTTTATATTTTATGTATATACAAATATATTGTATTATATTTTTTAAAGTTTGAGAGGGGTGAGGGGCAAGTATTTTTTTAAGTTTGAGGGGGGTGAGGGGCAAATATTTTTTTAAGTTTGAGGGGGGTAAGGGGCAAATTTTTGGTTTAAGTTTGAGGGGGGTGATGGGGCAAATCATATATACTGTATGTATACAGGATAAATGAAAAATATTTATGAGACGTCCACGAACTTTTTAGTGGGTTGTATTTTAGATTTTAGGTAGTTTTCATCAATATACAGTGGTTTAATTCACTCTCATTCCTCGGAATATACGTTATTCTCATTACCCAACGACCTTAAAACACTCGGATGTTTTTGTTTTCTTTTTCATAGTAAAATAAAATAAAAATATATATATTTTTTGTTTTTATAAATAAAATATATAAATGCCTAACACCCCCATGACTTATTGAAATATGTATCTATTTTTTTATAGTAGGGGGCCACATTAGAGTTTTACCGCCGTCAATAAGGAGAGTTATAGGGAGAATTTTTGTTTTACTGTGCTTTATAATTATAGGGCCCATTTCCGTCGAATGAGACAAATTTTGATTTGATCTTTGTAATATATTAAGAAAAATTCGTGGTTGTCTCGATAATAAGTACCATATATATATATATATATATATATATATATATATATATATATATATAATTATATATATATAATATTAATTAAAAAAAACACACAAGCGGGATATTATCGGATTAGGTGGAGAGGCGTGTAAACTGCTTTGATGATCATTGGACAGGCGTCAGTGTGTCAGTGTGTGGGAGAGAATGAGAGTGTTGGTGTGTCAGTGTGTGGGAGAGAATGAGTGTTGGTGTGTCAGTGTGTGGGAGAGAATGAGTGTTGGTGTGTCAGTGTGTGGGAGAGAATGAGAGTGTTGGTGTGTCAGTGTGTGGGAGAGAATGAGTGTTGGTGTGTCAGTGTGTGGGAGAGAATGAGTGTGTTGGTGTGTCAGTGTGTGGGAGAGAATGAGTGTTGGTGTGTCAGTGTGTGGGAGAGAATGAGTGTTGGTGTGTCAGTGTGTGGGAGAGAATGAGTGTTGGTGTGTCAGTGTGTGGGAGAGAATGAGTGTTGGTGTGTCAGTGTGTGGGAGAGAATGTGTGTTGTGTTTCAGTGTGTGGGAGAGAATGAGAGTGT
Organism: Paralithodes platypus; assembly: GCA_032716605.1. NCBI lineage: Eukaryota > Metazoa > Arthropoda > Malacostraca > Decapoda > Lithodidae > Paralithodes > Paralithodes platypus. The sequence continues at coordinate 38,126,286 of CM064524.1, forward strand.
TGGTGTGTCAGTGTGTGGGAGAGAATGAGTGTTGGTGTGTCAGTGTGTCAGTGTGTGGGAGAGAATGAGAGTGTATGATTTATTTACCTATTTGCTTTAGCCAATACTTACCGTTTCTTGTACATCAAAAGGTGGTGTTCCAGTGTTCATGACCGTAATTGTACAGTCTAGGATATAATTATAAGCTTGGAAACTCTCTACCTCATCCTATGACTTAAATTGCTTCAAACTCCGTGTGTCTAGACATTTTGACTCTAACGTACCTTGAATATGGCTCTGTCACTCTTTTAACTTTTGGAAGACATTTGTTACAGGCAGATTTGCCATTTGACTTCTTCATTCATATAGAAAAGAAAATCTAGTTTTCGAAGCAACTCATGTCTTGGAGTGCACAAGTTTATTATACCTACTGGTTGCTGATTGGTTGTATCGTGTTGTACTTCTCTAGGATTATTGTTTTCCCATTTTCCTCCCACATTGGTGTACAGTATCTTATTTTGTGTTAAGGGGAGGTTTTTAGTTGATTCCCTAGACTTCCATCAAGCTTAAAATTACTCCCCCTTCACCCCCTTTCAAGATAAGTTTGTACATTTTTCGGTAGAAAAATTTCCCGGCCTAAGGCCGGTTCCCCTTAAATTACAGGCTCGCTATCGCTCGCCAGGAAAAAATCGACACCTAAATGGCACGGATGGTCTTAAAATTGACAGAAATGGGGCGAGGGTTCTTAAAATCGTCAAAATAATGGGACAAACGTCTTAAAATTTGAAAAACAATGAGGCTAAACATGAGGGAGAAAGGAGTCAAGAAAAAAATCCCTCGAGTGGAAATCTCCCCTTAACCGTTATTTCGGTGTGAGCATCCTAGGTTCGAATCCCTGCACTGCCACATGTATTTCTTGATTTCGTTAATTGAGTTTAGAAGTAAAGTCGGTTGGTGGAGGTAACATAATAATACATTCATACAAGGTGGCCCAGAATTCGGTTACCCACCTGCCAGACATTGGCAGGTGAATCTTGAATTATTTGTATAGCTAAGCGGTAGTCTGCTTGAACCGCGTAATGGATATATTATATGAAGCCATATCTTCACAAACACTGTACACATTGCCTTTTATATTACCTTATTTAATGCAGAATAAGTAGTAGAAGCTTCTTGTATGTTTATAATTATAAAATAAATAAGCTTTATGAATAATGATAAGCATAAAACAAATATACTTTATGAATAATGATAAGCATAAAACAAATAAGCTTTATGAATAATGATAAGCATAAGACAATATACTGTATGAATAATGATAAGCATAAAACAAATAAGCTTTATGAATAATGATAAGCATAAAACAATATACTTTATGAATAATGATAAGCATAAAACAAATAAGCTTTATGAATAATGATAAGCATAAAACAATATACTGTATGAATAATGATAAGCATAAAACAAATATACTTTATGAATAATGATAAGCATAAAACAAATAAGCTTTATGAATAATGATAAGCATAAAACAAATAAGCTTTATGAATAATGATAAACATAAAACAAATAAGCTTTATGAATAATGATAAACATAAAACAAATAAGCTTTATGAATAATGATAAGCATAAAACAAATAAGCTTTATGAATAATGATAAACATAAAACAAATAAGCTTTATGAATAATGATAAGCATAAAACAAATAAGCTTTATGAATAATGATAAACATAAAACAAATAAGCTTTATGAATAATGATAAGCATAAAAACAAATAAGCTTTATGAATATGATCATAAAACAAATAAGCTTTATGAATAATGATAAGCATAAAACAAATAAGCTTTATGAATAATGATAAGCATAAAACAATATACTTTATGAATAATGATAAACATAAAACAAATAAGCTTTATGAATAATGATAAACATAAAACAAATATACTTTATGAATAATGATAAACATAAAACAAATATACTTTATGAATAATGATAAGCATAAGACAAATTAGGCACAGTAATAGTTTATGCCCTTTTTTTATTTAGACAAGTTTTCGATAAATTTCCGAAGTTTCCACCGTTGAAAAACTTGCATAAAGCAGATAAATATGTCCAGAACACGGTGGTGTTATTAAAATAGTCATAACTGTTAGAGGCACAAGGCCCTGGGAGGGGTTTAGGTGTCCCGGGCGTGTTCGCACTCTCCTCAGCCCCAAGGTTATTATTAAGAGATGCATCTCATAAGGGGAGATCCTTCACTTTTTGGTAAAAAAAAAAATTTATTAATTATTTTTCTCGCTAGACCTCCATCAAGCTTAAAATGAAGCCCCCTAGATAAATTTGTAAAATTTTCGGTAGAAAAATGTCCTGGCCGAAGGCCGATTCCTCTTAAATTACAGGCTCGCTATCGCTCGCCAGGAAAAAAATAGACCTAATTGGCAGGAAAGGTCTTAAAATTGACAGAAATGGGTGACTAAAAGACGGGCTTCTCCTTCGTTTGGCTTTCCTAGGGCGTTCGTTCGTTCGTTCGTTTGTTAGGGATCGGATGCTCATCCTTCCATGCATTATTAAAAGTGTGTGTGGATAAGAGAGAGAGAGAGAGAGGTGTAGGTAAGAGGGGTGAATGGAGGGAGAGTGAGAGATGGTGGAATGGGGGAGACGCTATACGGTAGAAGAGTAGGTGATATTTACTAAGATATACTGACCACACAGACTTCGCGATCGAAACGAGATGGTCAGTACTTAATTCTAGTAGAGATAGCAGAGCACCAAATACAGGAGAGAGAGAGAGAGAGAGAGAGAGAGAGAGAGAGAGAGAGAGAGAGAGAGAGAGAGAGAGAGAGAGAGAGAGAGAGAGAGAGAGAGAGAGAGAGAGAGAGAGAGAGCGAGAGAGAGCGCGAGATAAGAGAGAGAGCGAGAGCGAGAGAGAGAGAGAGAGAGCGAGAGAGAGCTACAGCTACAGCTACTTTTGGGATAAACTTGTTAAGGAAACATTCAAATAATGTAGCGAGTGTGCTAACCCTATTTGGTACGATTTTTTTTGCAAGTCCTTTCTATTCCTTTTTCAACCTCTTCCTCCTCCTCCAATCCCTTTTCTTCCTCCTCCTCCCACGTCCCATCCTCCTTTCCTTCTTCTCCTCCACCTCTTCTTGTTCATCCATATACATCTCTTTCCCACTTTCCTCTCTGAACCCATCCTTTTTACACTTTTCCCTCTCTTTTTCCTCCTTCCTCTTCCTCCTTTTTTACTTCGTCATACCTCTTCCACCTTATTCTCTTAATCTTCCTCCTCTTTATCTCTTTCTCCGTCCCTCCTTTTCCTCTCCCACGCCATTCTCCTCCTCCTCTTCTTCCTCCTCTTCTCCGTCCCTCCTATTCCCTCCTTCTCCTCTCCCACGCCATTCTCCTCCTCCTCCTCTCCCACGCCATTCTCCTCCTCCTCTTCTCCGTCCCTCCTCTTCCCTCCTTCTCCTCTCCAACCCAATTCCCTTCCTCTTCCTTGTCTCCATCCTACCTCTTCCCTCATTTTCACCTCACACCCCATCCTCCTCCCTGTCCTCCTGCTCCTCACTTTATTATTTTCCTCATTAAGCAGCGTTAAGGGGAGGTGTTTAGTTAGTTCCCTAGACCTCCATCAAGCTTAACATTACAGCCCCTAGACCACCTTTCAAGATAAATTTGTAAATTTTTCGGTAAACAAAAATCCCGGCCGAAGGCCGGTTCCTCTTAAATTACAGGCTCGCTATCGCTCGCCAGGAAAATATCGACACCTAAATGGCACGAAAAGTCTTAAAATTGACAGAAATGGGGCGAAAGTTCTTAAAATCGCCAAACTAATGGGACGAACGTCTTATAATATCAAAAGCAATGGGGCTAACCATGAGGGTGAAAGGGGTCAAGAAAAAAATCCCTCAAGTGGAAATCTCCCCTTAATGGAGTCCACTAGAGGAAAAAATCTATTCTTCCCCACTGCGCAATTTTCTCCCCCAAGCTTCCATTACCCGCTTATATTAGCATGGTGGACGGGGAAAATAGCGAGAGGAAGCGTAAAAAAATGCAAAACACGAAAATACGAACGAATACACCCACGACGCACTCAAGCACATACGTACACACTCACAGACACGCAGACAAAACAAACACACACACACACACAAAGAAGCACTCACACACACACACACACACACACACACACACACACACACACACACACACACACACACACAGCCCGTAGCCTAGTAGGTAGCGCTCTCGTCTCACACACGAGGGGTCGGGGGTTCAATCCCCCGGCCGGGCGGAGACAAATTGGGCTTGTCTCCTTTCATGTGTTAGCCTCAGTTCACCTAGCTGTAAATAGGTACCTGGAATAAGTGGACGACGTTGTGACGTCCCATCTGGGGTTGGCAAAAATGGTACAAGGCGAGATGGGTATCATATGGTTCACCTAAGCTGATGGCTACCTAAGCCTTCGGGCGAGACGGTAACCGTCTATAGTGAGAATGGTACCATACAGATCCACCCTAAGCCTTCGTTTCCGATGTCGCCAATTGGCTAAAAATACAGACTACACACATATCCACAGCCATTCCAACGATACATATAACACCTACACATATAGGAGGCGGGAAATAACGAGCATGCTCACTCCCGCAATACAACTAGAGTAAGTACAACTAGAGTAAGTACACACACACACACACACACACACACACACACACACACACACACACACACACACAGACTCACACATACAGTACAGTACATACGTTCAAGCTTCCAATTTTACACACAGAACACCAGTAAAAGACGGAATTTGCACGTGTTATAATTCCATTTATATACTTTTCACACACACACACACACACACACACACACACACACACACACAAAATAAACAACTTACCAGGTAAGTATGGTACTTACAATTTAGCTTGAGATATTAACCTTCACCTTCACAGTCTGCGGTTACTTATATACAGTATATATATATATATATATATATATATATATATATATATATAGTGGGTGTGAGTGTGTGCCTATATTTTACTATCTTCCATTAACCATCCTCACTTCTACTTAACTAGCCCAACTAATAACCTCCTCCTCCTTCCCCTTCAGGATGCGTCAGGTGGCGGGCATCAGTGTGGAGGGTATAGAGGAGGGCACGGCGCCCCCCCACCTAGAGCCCCCCGCCACCCCCACCCCCCTGCACGCCGCCGTATACGACTGGCACGAGGAGGACGATGATGACGACTTTATGTGAGTGTGTTTATATTATTAAGGGAGCCCACCTCGCTTTTTTCCCTTTCTCTCCCTCTCTCTTTGGCTTGTATCCATTCGGCACCATTCAGCCTACTATTTTAAGATGTTTACCCCCATCTAGGTGTCAATATTTTCCTGGCGATCGGTAGCGAGCCATCATGTATATATTTTTGTTTTGACAGCAAGCTAAATTTATACATTTTTTGATAGAAAAATTTCTCCGGCGAAGCCGGATCTCTCCATACAATGTGGCTCGCTATCGCTCGCCAGAAAGAAATCGACACCTGGATGGGGATAAACATCTTAAAACAGTTGACTGAATGGGGCCGAATGGATACAAGCCAGGGAAAGAGAGAAATGGGGAGAAAGATAAAACAAAAGCCGGTGACCCCCTTAACTGTGTTGGTGGTGTAATGGTTTAGATGTTTTTGTTCTGGGTAATGTGTCCCGAGTTCGAATGCCGGGAGGATCATATGCTTTCATTAATGTATTCAAGTACATTGGGGTTTGTAATGGATGCTTAATGTTAAGAACGGGGTGTTCCTTAATTATCAACTCCTGTGTAAGCAGAGTGGTATTCATACACACAGAGCCTGCCCGTATATTGTGCACCACCGGCCAGCCTCTCTGTCGTCTGTCATTTGTCTGTCATCCGTCTGTCTGTCTGTCCGGAAACTCCTCCTAGACCGTTTAATTGATTTTCACCAAATTTCACAGGCATATCCGGTTGGTCAGTGCAATGGTCAGTCAAAAATATTTATATTATATTTTCAAAGGTCAAGGTTAAAAATATGGTGAATGTTTTATGTGTTTTGGATTTTACTCAAACTTCAAAATCTTCACTATACTGTGCAAGTTGCTGCTAACTTTGGTATTGCATTGACCACATTCTAGTTGAATATTCCAAAAAATGTAGGTCAAAGGTCAATAAAAGGCCACGTACAGTTGGTCAAAGTTCCTGCTGACCCACTCTCGCTCTGGAGCTCGCATAATTATCTGGCAATACTGGTATAGGAAGGAGGTGTGTCTTACAAAGATTGGGATTGGTAGATCTGATTTCGGCTATATCATTGTTAGAACATAATTATACTAAAGAAGGGAAAGTAAGCCTATCTCAAATAAAAATGCATACATCGCTATGTATGATCCCGAACATTCACCCAAAGTTCGTAGATTTGCTTAAATATTAAAGTTATTATATCCACTGATTGGCAACTACACCAGTATTACCAGCTAATTCTGCGAGCCCCAGAGCCAGGGTGGGTCAGCTGGAACTTTGACCAACTGTACCTGACAATTATACAGGCTACTTACAGCACATAGAAAAACCTTTTAAGGATGCGATAAATCTTATATTTACTGGGAAACTAAGACTAGAATAGAGTACATGGTAACGGTGTATAAGGTTGTATTTATAAGTTACAAACAACATGTAAGTGAGGTTAACATACAAGACAACTAAGAAAAATAGTTGGGGTTATCATACAAGACAACTAAGAACAATAGTTGGGGTTATCATACAAGACCACTAAGAAAAATAGTTGGGGTTTTCATACAAGACGACTAAGAACAATAGTTGGGGTTATCATACAAGACGACTAAGAACAATAGTTGGGGTTATCATACAAGACGACTAAGAACAATAGTTGGGGTTATCATACAAGACAACTAAGAACAATAGTTGGGGTTATCATACAAGACGACTAAGAACAATAGTTGGGGTTATCATACAAGACGACTAAGAACAATAGTTGGGGTTATCATACAAGACGACTAAGAACAATAGTTGGGGTTATCATACAAGACAACTAAGAACAATAGTTGGGGTTATCATACAAGACGACTAAGAACAATAGTTTGGGGTTATCATACAAGACGACTAAGAACAATAGTTGGGGTTATCATACAAGACGACTAAGAACAATAGTTGGGGTTATCATACAAGACAACTAAGAACAATAGTTGGGGTTATCATACAAGACGACTAAGAACAATAGTTGGGGTTATCATACAAGACGACTAAGAACAATAGTTGGGGTTATCATACAAGACGACTAAGAACAATAGTTGGGGTTATCATACAAGTACAGGGAACAATATCCAAGTGAGGGTAATAGGCGAGTAATATTAAATACGGGTTAAGACGGTGTATTATGCATACATTCATATCATCACCAACCCACCAATTAACTTACAAATAACCTAATTAATGAAATCAATGAAACTAATGAATACATGTGGTACTCCAAGGATTCGAACCTAGGGTACTCACACCGAAATTCAGCGCATTAACCATTACGCTACCAAGACAGCATCAATACAGATTAATGGAACCTAGAAAAGAGAAACGACATGAAATGGAAGGGGGAAGCGAGGTAGTGGGGATACTAGAATGGTGTGTTAAGGGGAGTTTTTTTAGTTCGTTCCCTAGAATTCCATCAAGCTTAAAATTACAACTCCTAGACCCCCTTTCAAGAAAAATTTGTACATTTTTCGGTAGAAAATTTTCCCGGCCAAAGGCCGGTTCCTCTTAAATTACAGGCTCGCTATCGCTCGCCAGGATAAAATCGACACCTAAATGGCACGAAATGTGTTGAAATTGACATAAATGGGGCAAAGGTTCTTAAAATCACCAAACTAATTGGGCGAACGTCTTAAAATCTTAAAAGCAATGGGACTAAACATGAGAGAGAAAGGGTTCCCGAAAAAAATCCCTCAAGTGGAAATCTCCCCTTAATAAGTGGTGTTGTATATATTATTAACATTAAAGTACGAAAGATGCTAATATAGTAGTACTCAGTAACATAGACAGAGTTGTCTGTAGAACATTATTATTTTAATAGGTCATGTTCAATCTTGGTAAAGGGGGACAGAGTGTGTATTGTATGAGTTTATAATTAAAAGGGATCTTCAAGGAGAACAGCACTTAGTAGAATTATACCTACACCTTTAACTTGGAAAGTATATTTCCTCGTGGTCTCGGGCAAGGTAGGACCAGAGCTTCTCCTTCTCGTCATCATATTTCTCTCTGGGGTGTGGCTGTTGTCTTGTCTGGGTGCCTTCTCTGGGGCCTGGCTGTAGTTTTGTCAGTGTGCCTTCTCTGGTATTTCGAACTTATTCTGCTGGGCTGTCGGCTTGCTTGACGAAGGAGGTAATTTACCATCCATAAGGATAGGGGTCTGTACTATGAGTGTTGTGGTGCGGCGTTCGGAGGATGCAACTCTTCAGGAAGGCTTGGCGGACGCATCAATCCTAAACCATCATGAGGGCACAATGGGGTCTTGCTCGGAGGATGCAGCAAGTGTACTTTGGTAGGGGAGCCTAGCAAAGGATCGGTCAAGCTGTCAAATAATCTTTCTATCCGGTCCTGTACCCTCTTGCTAAGGATAAGCTTTCGAGAAAGAGGGGCTACAAGCCGCTACATGGACCCCTAGATCTCGATGGACTTTCTTTTCTGAAGTGACAGGTAGATGGGTAATTAGTGGCAGTGGAGGTGGTAGTACAGGTAAGTAAATTGGCCAATTTAGGTGTTATCATTTTCTGTTGACCCGCTGCTGGTTCGTAGAGCACGGTTGCATTGAAGGGGGTGACTGCTGGTGCCGGGTGATTGTGTAGGAGTAGGCTGAACAGGTGGTGAGGTGGCAATTTGTAAGCTGGCGATGTAGTAGTAGTAGTAGTAGTAGTAGTCATTCCCTAGGCTGCCTGGCCAAACAGCCACAAGCTCCTAAGGAAGACCACGGCCAAGACCGGGTTTTCACACAAGGTTCTCAAGGAGTGTGTGGTGTGTTGTTGGCGTATGATTGTGTGTTATGCAGTCTTTCATAATGTGTTTGATAGTGTGCGGTGTTGTGTTACAACCCGGACAGGTGTTCGGATGGAGTCATCCAGCCTCTTCTGATAACTTAGAAGGGCTGGATGGTGCCCACATCGCACTCTAGCCAGGTGGACTTTGTCCTCAAGGTGCTATCATCGCCTCATAACCTCACCTCATAACCCACCCACTACTCACGAGACCCAACAACCCACGCCTTTCATCAAAACCTACTCACGACTCATAAGCCACCCATGACTCACATCCTTACAACCCACGACCCAATTCAAAAGAAACTCACGACTGACAGAACCCAATACCGTCATTCAAAACAAACCCACGACTCGCAAATCCTCATACCCATGACTCGTCAAAACACGCCTCTCATCAATACCAGCCAACGCCTCACAATTCCCCTAATCCATGACTCACAAATCCCCTAACCCATGACTCATAAATCCCCTAATCCATGACTCACAAGACTCACTTCTCTCATTTAAACCAACCCACACCTCACAAATACCCTAACCCATGACTCACAAATCCCCTAATCCATGATTCACAAATCCCATGACCCATGACTCACAATTCCTCTAACCCATGACTCACAGATACCCTAACGGTCCTAACCCATGACTCACAAATACCCTAACCCATGACTCAAAAATACCCTAACCCACATCTCTCATCTAAACCAACCCACACCTCTCATCTAAACCAACCCACGTCTCTCGTCTAAACCAACCCACACCTCTCATCTAAACCAACCCACGCCTCTCATCTAACCCAACCCACGCCTCCTAACCCACGGCTGGTGAGTAAAAGGTAATTGAGGCTCGGCTACAGACCCACGCACACACACCTCTATTGTCTAACCAAACATTTGCCTTCTTTATTTCCCCCTCGCCTGCTCTCTCTCTCTCTCTCTCTCTCTCTCTCTCTCTCTCTCTCTCTCTCTCTCTCTCTCTCTCTCTCCTCTCTCTCTCTCTCTCTCTCTCTCTCTCTCTCTCTCACCATCTCTCTCTCTCTCTCTCACCATCTCTCTCTCACCATCTCTCTCTCTCTCTCTCTCTCTCTCTCACCATCTCTCTCTCTCTCTCACTCTCTCTCTCTCTCTCTCTCTCTCTCTCTCTCTCTCTCTCTCTCTCGTGAATAATACGGAAAATGTCTCCTTAATATCGCTGTACTGTGCTTAATCTGTTTTTCGTGTGTTCATGTATCGTGTGTGTGTGTTTATATTAGTTATCCCACGCATCAGATCGTTTTCTTTATGTGTTCTCTCGGTCCCCGTTTTTTATACACTTGTTTGGTATCTCGCTCCGGTTCTCTTTATATGTCTGCCTTGTATGTCTCGCGTTCCTGCCACTCTATTTCCATTTTTCTTTTATCCTTTCTGTTTTCATTTGTCTTCCTTTGTTTACCATTCTGGCTTTGTTTTGTTTTTTTAAGTCTATGTATTCTATTTTTCTTTATCGCCACTTTACTTCTTTCGCACTGATATTTAGGTACCAATCGAACAGGACAGTACCCCCGAGGAGGCTCTAGGCATATGATACGGAGTTGCTGAAACTCCTATTTCATTTGTCCGGCCTCTCTTACTGATTCTTTTTGTGCCTCACTAACATATCCTCTCCTTGACACTACACCACATCAACACACTATACTTTTATCTATTGCTCCAAAACATTTATAACACAAAACAAACAATATTCAATGCCCATCCTCGGATTCTCTAGGACGAGGGGACTATAAATGATCCAATCCACCATCATCCACCGTTAGCGACACATCAAAATGTTCTGGACCACGGCCTGGTCATTCACACTATTGATTTCTGCAACATTCGTGGCCTTCCAGCTAAGCTTTTATTCCGTTGAACACCACCTATCATCCAACATACCCAAGACTCGGGTATCTGAAGCAACTAACAGCAATCCCTTTTCCGTCTCCTCCTACTTTCTCTATTCTAATTTCCAAGCCAAAGGTGGATGGTGTGTATAGTTGCACAACAAACTCGCTTGCTCTCGTGTTCCCAACTTAGACTCTTCTGAATTCCCAACTCTCTCATCAGACTTTCCTGTCACTCTCAAATATATCTCTGCTGTCTATCTCTACGCTAACTCGACTGACTTATCTAAATGTTTCGACTATCTAAATTCACAAATGGAACACTGCCTATCAACATCTCTATTATCAGAAATCTCCATTTTAGGAGATTTTCTTGTTCACCTCCGCTAATAGCTCTCCTCTCATTTCGCTAACCCACCTGCTTAAGGGGAGGTATTTAGTTTGTTCCCTAGACCTCCATCAACCTTAAAATTACACCCCCTTGAGTCCCTTTCAAGATAAATTTGTAAATTTTTCGGTAGAAAAATTTCCCGGCCGAAGGCCGGTTCCTCTTAAAATACAGGCTCGCTATCGCTCGCCAGGATAAAATAGACACCTGAATTGCACGAAAGGTCTTAATATGGGGTGAAAGTTCTTAAAATTGCTAAACTAATGGGGCAAACGTTTTATAATATCAAAAGCAATGGGGCTAAAGATGAGGGAGAAAGGGGTCAAGAAAACAATCCCTCAAGTGGAGATCTCCCCTTAACAGACCCACATTTGTTCTAGTCTGACCGAAAACAGTTGATTAACCCTTTCAAGCTCCAGTACGCGTTTCTGTTCTGTTTCTGGCTACTATTAGACGATTGTATTCAGATTAGTAACGGTATATGGAAGTCAAAGGGTTGATTGAGATAGTATTTACCCTTTTAATACCCACAGATCCTTCCTAAGCTGCATAAAATCGTCTAATGATAGCCAAAATAAACTGCTAAAACGCGTCAGAGCTTCAAAGCCGGGTTAAGCTCCCTACCCGTATCCCTGACCACCTTGGAGATAGGCCCCAACATCCTTGACTTAATTCTAAACCTCTAATCCTGATCTGCTTACCCGGTGCTTGTGGTCACCCTTTGCTTCCACTAACTGGGACGCTTTTTATCATTACCTTTTGTTTCCCTATTCTTAACCCTTTCACGCTCATATGACGCAGAGGTTGCCAGATTAGCAATACGAAATAGTTATCTCACTCTTATAATTACCTCTCCAAAATAAGTTTTCTGCCCACAGCTAACTCAAAGACAACTGTAGAGGTTGAAGTAACTAACCTAAAGGTTTCTAAATACCCCTGACAGTAACAAGGTTTTATTAAAGTATCCCTAATAGGCTCAAAATCGCGTCATATGTCGGAGAGGGTTAAGGGGACAGTGGATATTTTGGGGGTCTATTTATTTATATATTAATTTATTTTTTAGTTTCCTTCCTAGACCTCCATCAAACCCTTCAAGATTAATTTGTAGGCTACATTTTTCGGTAGAGAAATGTCACGGCCGAAGGCCGGTTCCTTCACAATTACAGGCTCGCTATCGCTCGCCAGGAATAAAATCGACACCTAAAGAGCATGAAAAGTCTTAATATTGACAAAGAAATGGGGTGAAAGGTCTTAAAATCGTCAAACTAATGGGGCAAACGTCTGAAAATCTCAAAACTAATGGGGCTAAGCACAAGGGGGAAAGGGGTCCAGAAAAACGACCCATCTCCCCTCAACCAGCTCCAAGGGTTGACTGACAGACTGGCTGAGGGAGTCGGAAGGGACACCCATGTGGGGGAATTATCGAAAGGAAACCCAGAATGTTGTTGTGAGCTGATATTTAGGCACAGACGAAAGAGAAAGGAACATGTATGAAATGTGTCAGTCAGCCCATAGCTCAAAGGTGAAATGCAGTGCGGGAAATTTGGTGTTAATTAATTTATTTTGTTCTTCATTCTTTGATATAGATTTGTGTTGTATATTGGTAATGAAACCAATTTGGGGAGTTGTTAAATCTATAAAATTTATACATTTTGTTAATGCAGTTAATTTATACTTAAAAATACAAGTCTTGTTACATAAATATGCAGTGTATATATATATATATATATATATATATATATATATATATATATATATATATATATATATACGTTATATATAGTATATACTGTATATAGCTAATCAAAATCTCCCTTAAATTTCATTAATCGATTTTAGGAGTATGGTTGGTTGTTGGAAGGAACATAATAATTAAATATTTGTATGGACCTGCAGCAATTGGCTCCCTGGAAAATATGAGGCCACAGCTCCCCAACATAGGCCCCTTTGTTGGGGGGCTATATTTAGACCATGGGAGGGGGAGGGGGGGGGGGGGTTACTAGGGGACTTTTATAGGAAGAGTGTCGAAATATTTTAGTGCTTCGTCATATCTTTCTTACACACACACACACACACACACACACACACACACACAGACACAACTATAACATTACCAGATTTTAATGGAATGAGGGTATTAATATATACGGTATATATTTATATATGGAGGTTAAATCACAAATACGTGTGATCAAATTATGTAGTAAAACTCGCTAGGAAAATTGAAACAATGGAACACCAAGCTTTCGTCTATTCCTATCAAGACATCTTCAGGGTAATACGATTTGTTTTTACCCTGAAGAGAATAGACGGAATAGACGAACATACATAACTTACACGCTCTAACCACTAGACCATCAAGATAATTAAAGTTAAGCACTGTACATGACCACGATTAATATTCATTTATCGAATACTGGATATCAATCTAATCACGTACTGGATCCAACTGCACTACGAATAGCCTAATGTTTATGCGAAAGGAAAGACCATTAATAGGGTACATATTTCAAAGGACCTAAATGTTCCTGAACCTATCGATATTTAGGAACATTATTCTTTACACTAATAACCCCCAAATTAATGAAAACATGCGATCCTTCCAGGATTCGAACCCAGGATACCACATACAGAACTTACACCCTCTAACCATTAAACCATCAAGACAGTTAAAGGTACGGCATATGACCACAATTAATCCTTTCACGCTTTTATGACGCAGAGGTTGCCAGATTAGCAAAAAGAAATAGAGTTCTCTCACTCTTATAATTACCTCTCCAAATTTAGTTTTCTGCCCACAGCTAACTCAAACACAACTGCAGAGGTTGAAGTAACTAAACTAAAGGTTTCTAAATATCCCTGATGGTAAAAAAGGCTTTAAAGTATCCCCAATAGGCTCAAAATCGCGTCATATTTCGGAGAGGGTTAATATGCTTTTATCGGATACTGGATATCAATCGAATTATGTACCGGCCACAACTGCACTATATGAGAAATATCATGCTGATTGTATTGTTAATATTGTTTTTTAAACTGGTAATCATTATTTAAAGTGTGCGTGAAATGTAACTTATATTTATAAATTTACATATTTATCTACATATTCGTGGACATGTAAGTTAATTGGCAGTTTAAGAAAAAAGTAGGTTTCAAGTCTACTCAAATTGTCCTATAATTTAGTTAGTTAAAATAGGACTTCAGAAGCTATCAACCATTCTGGATTATTAAGCCATCAAACTGCAAGTCGAGTAAAGAGTCAGGACTGGAGCCTCTTTTCGAGAACTCCAGTCCCTTCGTCCTATAATGTCAAGTCCTAAAGCATAGAAAATAGGGACTCGAATCCTAAGCTAATCCAGACCTCAAACTCGAATTACCATCCCTAGCATATATTATTCCTCGAGGTATGCAACATAGAGAGTACTGTAAACAAAATGTTAGCCGGATTACTTTCCTACCCACAGACGGCCAACCAGGTATGCAACATAAAGAGTACTGTAAAAAAAAAAAATGTTAGCCGGAATACTCACTTACCCACAGACGCCCAACCAGGTATGCAACATAAAAAGTACTGTAACAAATTTGTTAGTCGGATTACTAACCTCCCCACAGACGCTCAACCAGGTATTTATTCTCTCGCTTCCATTTAATTAGAGCGTGGATGCCGCGGTGTTATTTTTTAAAAAGACTGAATCGACTCGTTTAGCTTCCAATTCAACTCCCGCTCCCCCCCCCCGCTCCCCCTCCTCTCCCTCCGTGCGTGGGTGTAAACAAGGAGGGAGGAAGAGGGGGTGGGGGGGAGGAGGGGGTGGGGGGGAGGACGGGGCGAGTAGCATTAAGGGGAGGTTTCTAGTGTGTTGCTTAGACCTCCATCAAGCTTAAAATTACATCCCCTAGACCCCCTTTCAAGATAAATATGTAAATTTTTCGGTAGAAAAATTTCCCGGCCGAAGGCCGATTCCTCTTCAGTTACAGGCTCGCTATCGCTTGCCAGGAAAAAATCGACACCTAAATGGCACGAAAGGTCTTAAAATTGACAGAAATGGGGCGAAAGTTATTAAAATCGCCAAACTAATGGGGCAAACGTCTTAAAATCTCCAAAGCAATGGGGCTAAACATGAGGGAGAAGGAAGTTCGAAAAAAAATCCCTCGAGTGGAAACCTCCCCTTAATTAAGGGGGTTAGGGTTTATTTATTGGTCTATTTACCTAATGTATTCACTAATTTTTTTTTTTTTAGTTTCCACGTTAGAGCTCCATCAAGCTTAAGGGGAGATATTTCCACTTGAGGGATTTTTTCTGGACTCCTTTCTCCCTCATGTTTAGCCCCATTGCTTTTCTAATTTTAAGACGTTCGCCCCATTATTTTGACGATTTTAAGAACTTTCGACCCATTTCTGTCAATTTTAAGACCTTTCGTGCCATTTAGGTGTCGATTTTATCCTGGCGAGCCTGTTATTTAAGAGGAACCGGCTTTCAGCCGGGACATTTTTCTACCGAAAAATTTACAAATTTATCTTGAAAGGGACTCAAGGGGGTGTAATCTTTAGCTTGATGGATATCTAGAGACCAAACTAAAAACCTCCGCTTAAAATAAACAGCCACTAGACCCCCTTTCAAGATAACTGTCCTGGCCGAAAGCTGGTTCATCTGAAAATTTCAGGTTTGCTTTCGCTCACGAGGAAACAATTGACACCTACTATGGGTTCCAGAGGCCGTGTGGCATCTACTATGGGTTTCAGAGGCCGTGTGGCATCTACTATGGGTTTCAGAGGCCGTGTGGCATCTACTATGGGTTTCAGAGGCAGTGTGGCATCTACTATGGGTTTCAGAGGCAGTGTGGCATCTACTATGGGTTTCAGAGGCCGTGTGGCATCTACTATGGGTTCCAGAGGCCGTGTGGCATCGTTGTTCGCGAATAACTTATTAACAAACAGTTGGATCAGTATGATATTTTGCCATAGCTTTTTTCACACCGTCCCCCAATTTTCGTCAATATACAGTAGTGCATTACCGAAAGTGTAGAAATAAGCCACTTGTCCCTTAGTCAGGAAGTTAAATCTATCTATCTATCTATTGCCTGACGCCGTGATCCCCGAAGGGGTGGCCACGAACGAACCGCCCCCGTGCACCTCTGTCCCCAGTCAGTCGACGCCCCTCCCCCCAACCAGCATCGCCTTCGTTCATATACTTCCTCACTCCATCCTTCCACCTCTCCTTCGGTCTACCTCTCCCTCTCTGTCCCTCCACCTCGCTCTCGTACACCCTCTTAGTCATTCTCTCGCTTTTCATACGTTCCATATGGCCGAACCATCTCAAGTTGTTCCTTTTCACACTTTCCAGCACATCTACCTCCACACCACACCTCCTTCTTACTTCTTCATTAGTCTGTCTATCCCTCCATGTAACTCCGCACGTACTTCTTAAGTATGAGGTTAAAGTCGCACATTAATGACTAAGAAACGGACAGGGCTACCTGTGAGAACCACCGAACCATTATTGCTCCTTCATCAAACACGGTAGTTATCAGCCACCACCCAACCTTATTATCGCCTTTAAATTCAAGTAATCTGTCAATATCAAGTATAAATATACAAAAATAATTACTGTCTGTATATTTATACTTGATATCTTATTTCTTATTTCCTCTTGTCTATCATTCGTTTAGCTTCCAATTATCCTCCCCCTCCCCCTCCGTGCGTAGGCAAAGCAAGGGGGGGGGGTAGAGAGAGAGAGAGGGGGGGTAGAGAGAGAGAGAGAGAGAGAGGTGGGGGTAGAGAGAGAGAGAGGTAGAGGTAGAGAGCGAGAGGTAGAGAGAGGTAGAGAGAGAGAGGGGTAGAGAGAGAGAGAGAGAGAGAGGGGTAGAGAGAGAGAGAGAGAGACAGAGAGAGAGGTAGAGGTAGAGAGAGAGAGAGAGAGATAGGTAGAGAGAGAGAGAGGTAGAGATAGAGAGAGGTAGAGATAGAGAGAGGGGGAGAGGGGATGGTTACTGTAGCATAAACTCTGTTATTGGTATTATATTTGCTCTTTGGCTTTTGTTTGTCTCGCTGTTTCTTTACTCTTACTTTGATTCGTGTTATCTCTCTCTCTCTCTCTCTCTCTCTCTCTCTCTCTCTCTCTCTCTCTCTCTCTCTCTCTCTCTCTCTCTCTCTCTCTCTCTCTCTCTCTCTCTCGTAGTGTGGGTGTAAATAAGCAGGGAGAGGGGGCATTGTAGCATTAACTTGTTTTTAGTTTGTTTCCTAGGCCTGTATCAAGCTTTAAAAAAAAATCTCCCAAGACTACGTTTCAAGATAAATTTGTACATTTTCAGATAGAAAAAGGTCCCGGCCGAAAGCCTGTTCCTCATATATGACTGGCTCGCTATCGTTTGCTAGGAAAAAATCGACACCCTATAGGCACGAAATGTTTTAATGTTGGCAAAGAAATGAGTGAAAGGTCTTAAAATTGCCTCCATTTATCTACCAAATACTGTACACATTGTTCTCGAAAGGGGGTCTTGTGTGTGTTATTTGTTCTGGAAAGGAGGTCTTGTGTGTGTTATTTGTTCTGGAAAGGGGGTCTTGTGTGTGTTATTTGTTCTGGAAAGGGGGTCTTGTGTGTGTTATTTGTTCTGGAAAGGAGGTCTTGTGTGTGTTATTTGTTCTGGAAAGGGGTCTTGTGTGTGTTATTGTTCTGGAAAGGAGGTCTTGTGTGTGTTATTTGTTCTGGAAAGGGGGTCTTGTGTGTGTTATGTGTTCTCGAAAAGGGGTCTTGTGTGTGTTATTTGTTCTGGAAAGGGGGTCTTGTGTGTGTTATGTGTTCTCGAAAGGTGGTCTTGTGTGTGTTATTTGTTCTGGAAAGGAGGTCTTGTGTGTGTTATTTGTTCTGGAAAGGGGGTCTTGTGTGTGTGTTATTTGTTCTGGAAAGGGGGTCTTGTGTGTGTTATTTGTTCTGGAAAGGGGGTCTTGTGTGTGTTATTGTTCTGGAAAGGAGGTCTTGTGTGTGTTATTTGTTCTGGAAAGGTGGTCTTGTGTGTGTTATTTGTTCTGGAAAGGTCTTGTGTGTGTTATTTGTTCTGGAAAGGGGGTCTTGTGAGTGTTATTTGGTTTGTTTGATTAAGGTCTAGGGAGCAAAGTACAAATTATATAAATAAATATGTATATAAATAAAAAACATGTACTTAACCCGTACAGCCCCAGCGACGCGTCTGACGCGTCGGCGATGTATGTAACGCACAGCCCCAGAGACGCGCCTGACGCGTCACCCTAATTGCGCCGACCGTAACCTCAGGTGTAGCCACTCAAGAGGGCTCAGATTTGTATGGGAACTGTGTACGTATCCCACGCAACCGTGCCGATGGTTGAAAACTCTCAAGGTCCACGTGCGTGTGCGCGAGCGCGCAATAACCTGTTTTTTTTGGGATAATTGCCTTCAATTTTTTACTCTTGTAAAATCCGTTTTCGGGGGCTCTGTAGGACCATTTTTAAATCTTTTTGAGCGGTTTTTCGTGGTTTTTCCTTCATTCCTAACCCATTCGCTATTGTTTCTGGAATAAAACCATTTTTTGAAAACCGGCCGGGTTCTGGTGCGCAAACATTACAAAACTAGCCGGGGCTCCACGGGTTAAGGGGAGGTATCTAGTTTATTCCCTAGACCTCCATCGAGCTTAAAATTAAACCCCCTTGACCCCCTTTCAAGATAAATATGTACATTTTTCGGTAGAAAAATTTCCCGGCCGAAGGCCGGTTCCTCTTAAATTACAGGCTCGCTATCGCTCGCCAGGAACAAATCGCCACCTAAATGGTACGAAAAGTCTTAAAATTTACAGAAATCGGGCGAACGTCGCCAAACTAAAGGGGTGAGCATCTTAAAAACTCGAAAGCACTGGGGCTAAACATGAGGGAGAAAAAGGTTCAGAAAAAATCCCTCAAGTGGAAATCTCCCCCTAAACATTATGGTAGACCTCCGTTTGCACCTGTTCCCCATTTCCAGCACATGATTCATACAATGTGTCCGCTTCTGTGAAAGGCCCTAGTATGGATGCCGCTTCACTGGTAGTAGAGAGCTTTGGGGCTATGGTATCCTTATTTTCAGAGGAGGGTAAATTGGCATGTCCTCATCATGATTCCTCGGCTATTACAGATATTTTGTGCCGAAATATGGTGTTATTAACCCTTTCAAGATCCAACACGCATTTCTTTTCCATTTTCTGGTAATTATTGGACGATTGTATTTAGATTAGGAAGGATACGTGGAAGTCAGAGGTTCGATTGAGATAGTCTTTACCCGTTAAATAACCACAGATCCTTCCTAAGCTGCACAAAATCGTCTAATGATAGCCAAAATAGAATACTAAAACGCGTCAGAGCTTCAAGGGGTTAATATAATGTTTGGTATTCATATGACACAGAGCGGATCTGGGCGGATCGTCTCGGGGGACCCACAAAGTCTCCTGCCCACGTCCTACTCCCTTGGGAGTATGTAGGCGCTCTCGTTAGCTGCCAGGATCAGTCTGTTGATCCATTAGGATAAGAGATATAGTAGTTTCCTATATTGGTAGTAAGTCACGAGATATCAGATGCCAAGGGATTCAAATTCACCCTCAGCCAAAAAAAAATATATAATAAAAAACAAAAAAAAT
The DNA here is from genome assembly GCA_032716605.1 of Paralithodes platypus. Classification (NCBI taxonomy): domain Eukaryota; kingdom Metazoa; phylum Arthropoda; class Malacostraca; order Decapoda; family Lithodidae; genus Paralithodes; species Paralithodes platypus. Next base: position 38,146,192 of record CM064524.1, read on the forward strand.
ATATATATATATAAAATACAAATAAAATGAAAACCGACTATATACTGTTTTCTTCCCTTCTGCAGGTACGAGCGGGGAGGGAAGCGGCGGCGACAACGACTCCTGGAGGTGGGTGGGGCGGGCAGCGGGGACGTGACGGACTCTTCCGTTAGCGACGATGTTAGCGTGGGGGGCGGGGGCGGGGGAGAGCGGCGGAGTTCAGGGCGGCGCAAGAGACCATCATCGTCAACCAGGGAGAGGAACGTACGGAGACTGGAGAGCAACGAGAGAGAGAGGATGAGGATGCACTCGCTCAATGATGCCTTCCAGGTTAGTGAAGTGTGTATGTGGGTGTGTGTGTTGTGGGTGGGTGGGTTGGTGTGTGGGTGGGTGGGTTGGTGTGTGGGTGGGTGGGTTGGTGTGTGTGGGTGTGAGTGGGTGGGTGGGTGTGGGTGTGTGTGTATTCATAATTGTATTCATAATAATTGTAGTTGACGGGAATTGAGTTTTTGGCTAATATTGTCCCGCTTCATATACATTATCCTCCATTACAATTACCCATCTCCTTGCTCAAGAGAGATGGTAACCACCGGGTATGTCTCAGAAAACCATCACCAACCTGAGCAAGATTTGATTCCGGGTCTGCTGGGTAGCAGGAGGGATTGGTACCACTGAGCTAACCGTGTGTGGGTGTGGGTGTTTTTTTTTTTGTTTTTTTTTTTGTTTTTTTTTTTTTTTTACTTCGTTGTTGGTGTCATGAGAGCCTGTGTGGCTAAGCGATACGGAATTGAGGCCCCTGAGTTAGCTCCCTGGTTTGTTTATGTACGGGCTTGGCTCTCTATACTCTTAGCTGCACTGGTGGAAATTCGAGGCGTGGTAGATCAGTTTCGCATATACACATGTATATATTAACACAGAATTAGCATGGGCGACCTGATTACACTGGTTACAGACTACATTCACATCCACAACCATAACAACAGCACACTATTCCATGCATCCCCTCACACCATACAGCTGGTATCACACGGAGAAAAAAAATTATAGTCAACATTCGATAATCAAAACAATTCTGGCAACATTTCTGGAATATTTTGCACTGGTATCGGAAACTAGACTAATGATTGATAAATTTAGATAACCAAGGAAGTTTAAATGTTTCCCCTCTTCCCCCTCGTCTTCACCCCCCCCCCCCCCCCACCACTTCCCCTCTTAAAGTACGGTTCAGGTAGATAGTTAACCCTTCCCCTCTTCTCTCTCATCTTCACCCCCCCCCCCCCCCCTCTTAAAGTACGGTTCAGGTAGATAGTTAACCCTTCCCCTCTTCCCTCTCGTCTCCACCCCCCCCCCCCCCACCACCACCACCACTTCCCCTCTTAAAGTACGGTTCAGGTAGATAGTTAACCCTTCCCCTCTTCCCCCTCGTCTTCACCCCCCCCCCCCCTCCTCTACTCTTAAGGGGGGTGACCTGCTTTTTGTTATTTCTGTCCTTTTCTCTCTTTCTCTGGCTTGTATCCATTCGGCCCCATTCAGCCAACTATTTTAAGACGTTTATCCCCATCTAGGTGTCGATTTCTTCCTGGCGAGCGATAGCGAGCCAGCATTATGAAGAAATCCGGCTTCGCCGGAGACATTTTTCTATCGAAAAATGTAGAAATTTAGCCTGCTGTCAAACAAAAATAAAAAGTATGCTGGCTCGCTACCGCTCACCAGTAAATTTTTTACACCTGGATGGGGATAAACGTCTTAAAACAGTAGGCTGAATGGGGCCAAATGGATACAAGCCAGAGAAAGAGAGAAAAGGAAAAAAATAACAAAAAGCAGGTCACCCCCCCCCCCTTAAAGTACTTTCCAGGTAGTTTCCCCTCCGCTTCTTCACCACCCCCTCTCACGCTCCATTATCTCCCCCCCCCCCCCCAACCTCCTTAGGGGGGTGGTACTCGCTTTTTGTGGACTCCCTTCTCCCTCATGTTTAGCATATTAGTTTTGAGGTTTTAAGAAGTTCGTTTCGTTAGTTTGGCGATTTTGAGACTTTTCACCTCATTTTGGTGTCAATATTGAGACCTTTTGTGCCCCTTAGGTGTCGATTTTTTCCTGGCGAGCGATAGCGAGCTTCTAATCTTAGAAGGAACCGGACTTCGGCCGGGCCATTTTTCAACCGAAAAATTTACTAATTTATCTTGAAAGGGGGTCTTGGGTGTGTTTTCGAAGCTTTTATGGAAATCTAGCGATGAAACTCAAAAATAAAATAATACATAAATATATAGACCAAAACCAAGCACTACCCCCTTAAAGTACTGTCCAGGTAGATAGTTCCCCCCCCCCCCCTCCCCTCCCCTCCCCTTAAAGTACTGTCCAGGTAGATAGTTTTCCCCCCCCCTCCCTCCCCTCCCTCCCCTAAAGTACTGTCCAGGTAGATAGTTCCCCCCCCCCCCCTCCCCTCCACTTAAAGTAACTGTCCAGGTAGATAGTTTTCCCCCCCCCCCTCCCCTCCACTTAAAGACTGTCCAGCCCTCCCCTCCCTTAAAGTACCCTGGTCCTGACAGGTAGATAGTTTCCCCCCCCCCCCCCTCCCCTCCCCTTAAAGTACTGTCCAGGTAGATAGTTTCCCCTCTCCCCCGTCCCCCTCTCACTCTCCATTATCACCCGGGGAACAATGGCAACAAACTGGCCTTTTGTTGACCCTCTTAGGCCCTCTCCTTTGTTCCCCCCCCCCCCCTCCCTCCCCCTCCCTCGCCTAATTTGCATATACGACATAATTTGGGGCACTAAATTCGGGGTCTAGAATATTGCTGGGCTATTTTATTATGTAGGAGACTGTCTGGAGGTTGGAGCGTGGATTATTTTTTCTGATGTCAAATATTCTAGGCTACATATATCGTGAATACCGTCTTGTCTTCTGCTCCTTTGAGGGGAGATGGGTCGTTTTTCTGGACCTCTTTCTCTCTCTTGTCTAGCCCCATTAGTTTTGGAATTTTAAGACGTTCGGACCATTAGTTTGGCGATCTTAACACCTTTAGCTCTATTTCGTTATCAATGTTAAGACCTATCGTGCCATTTAGGTGTCGATTTTGTCCTGGCGAGCGATAGCGAGCCTAAGTTATAAGAGGAACCGGCCTTTGGCCGGGTAATGTTTATACCGAAAAATCTATGCATTTATCTTGTTGTTGTTGTTTTTTTGTTTTTTGTTTTTTTCAAAGTTTGAGAGAGATCTAGCGAGGAAACTAAAAACTACAAATAATTAATGAGCATGTATCGTAAATATTGTCTGTGTTCTGCTCCTTAAACATATATCGTAAATATTGGCTTGAGTTATGCTCCTTCAATATAGTATTTTTTTTTTTTTTCCTAGCTTGTAAATAACGTTTCTATTAACCCAGGACAATTATTACTGTTCGATTTTCATTCCCTTTCTGCCATTAAGCTTGTCACTAAGACTCACTTGATTCATATATATTTAGAAATGAAGGGGAAAAGAGAAACCTATGAACGTCAGGTACAGTCTTGAGCCCTAATGTGTACACCCATTTGAACATTTCTATCCAATTAATTCAAAATGTTCTGTATACATTATACAGCAACATATAACATTATTTTGTATACATTCCATAACAAATGAGGACTTGATACCCTATGGTATATAATATATCCTTTACTCAGCTACAAAACATACGTTATTAGACAGGTAAACAGCAAGACAATGGTGCATTATAAAATATAGAAAATAATTAATTGAATGGTGACAACTAACTTAGTAATAGAAATAATAGTAATCAAATAAAGAAGCCAAGAGACCAAGTTCTGAAGTATCCATGGGTATCGATACATGTGGGAGAAGTGACCTGTGAATAATATGGAATGCAAGCGAACTGACGTGTGGGCGAACTAACGCTTTGGGCGAACTGTTATGTTGGCCTCCTCTCTAGTGGGCGAACTGGCACGTCAGCAAACTGACCGATAACCCAGTTCACCCAGCTGAGCTTTGTACTCCCATTCCACCGGTACTCTATTTGATTAATGTATATGCAGTGTAACGCTGTTTAAATAAGGTTCCCTTTTCAATAGCTATGTCGATATTCCTCTTATATCGGCCCCATCCTCGTCCTTATATTCTGTATCTACAAGTCAATAATATTCCTCTTATATCGGCCCCATCCTCGTCCTTATATTCTGTATCTACAAGTCAATAATATTCCTCTTATATCGGCCCCATCCTCGTCCTTATATTCTGTATCTACAAGTCAATAATATTCCTCTTATATCGGCCCCATCCTCGTCCTTATATTCTGTATCTACAAGTCAATAATATTCCTCTTATATCGGCCCCATCCTCGTCCTTATATTCTGTATCTACAAGTCAATAATATTCCTCTTATATCGGCCCCATCCTCGTCCTTATATTCTGTATCTACAAGTCAATAATATTCCTCTTATATCGGCCCCATCCTCGTCCTTATATTCTGTATCTACAAGTCAATAATATTCCTCCTATATCGGCCCCATCCTCGTCCTTATATTCTGTATCTACAAGTCAATAATATTCCTCTTATATCGGCCCCATCCTCGTCCTTATATTCTGTATCTACAAGTCAATAATATTCCTCTTATATCGGCCCCATCCTCGTCCTTATATTCTGTATCTACAAGTCAATAATATTCCTCTTATATCGGCCCCATCCTCGTCCTTATATTCTGTATCTACAAGTCAATAATAGTCTTCTTTCAATAGATATTTTGCTATTCCTCGACCATCCTCCTCTTCACTTATATCCTATGCCTAGAATGATTTCATTTTTTCAGAGCATCTCTCATCAAATTCAAATGCACATCCGTTCTAAACCAGATGATGCAATGTGTATATACGGAGGAAACCAAAACGTACACTCGTAAGTAATAATACATACAGAGAGAGCTACATAGAGCTACATAGATACACAGACCACACAGACCTCAAGGTCCTTACTAGGCAGTCTGGCCTTTCAAACTATATATATATATATATATATATACACACCGGTACACACACATACACACACACACACACACACACACATATGCACATACATACATACACACATACATACATATATATACATACTGTACAGTGCACACACATACACATACATACATGTATATATATATATATATATATTTTTTTTTTTTTTTTTTTTTTTTTTTTTCATATCAGCCCAGCCCTCTGCAGATAGAGGTCAAGCCTTCCCTTGAAAGCGTTTATTGTGTCGCTCTCCACCACTCTCGCTGGTAGTTTATTCCACTCTGTCGCCACACTGTAGGTGAAGAAACTCTTTGTAACATCTAGGTTTGCCTTTTTGGTTTTTAATTTCATTCCATTTCCGCGAGTTTGATTAGTATTGTTTAATGTGAATAGTGCATTTACATCGACTTTGTCGAAACCTTTTAGTATCTTAAAGCACTCAATAAGCTGACCCCTCAACCTCCTCTTTTTTAATGAGAACAGGTTCAATCGTTTAAGTCTTTCTTCATATGGTTTATTGCTTAATGAGGGTATCATCTTCGTCGCTCTACGCTGTACTGACTCGAGTCTTACAATGTCCTTGATCAGATAAGGTGACCAGAACTGCACACCATATTCAAGGTGGGGCCTCACCATACTTTTGAGAGAGAGAGAGAGAGAGAGAGAGATATTTACATAGCTACACTGACCACACAGACCTTACGATCCTAGCGGAGTGGTCAGGACTTAATTCTAGTAGAGATACCTAACCCGAGAGTAAGTGGAAGGAAAGGATACCAAAGAAGAAGAAATATATATATATATATACAGAGATAGAGAGATAGATAGATAGATAGATAGATAGATAGATAGATAGAGAGATAGAGATATTAATCGTGTATCGTGTGTTTGATCAGAACATCTATATTTATTATCACATTACTCTTGTATTGCCTCATGATGCTCTTCTGCCATCTCCCCTCCCCCTCCCACACACACTCACTCACTCCACTCTCACTCACTGTCTCGCTTTCACACTCGCTTTTACTCTTGCTTTCACCCACACACACACTCTCTCTCTCTCTCTCTCTCTCTCTCTCTCTCTCTCTCTCTCTCTCTCTCTCTCTCTCTCTCTCTCTCTCTCTCGTTCGTTCGTTCGTTCGTTCGTTCGTTCGTTCATAGTTCGGAATATCTTCATCCAGTTTTGATCATCCATTCTCTCCGTGTCAAAACCAACCTTCATTTGTACTTCTCTAAAGGTCTGTATTTCACTTGTTTCTTTATCTTTCACAGTGTTTTCTTTTCTATATTCTTGTTGGTTATTATCCTACCTAAAAAAGTAAACAGGATTGCCAGAGGTCCCTCCTAAACTGCATAAAATCGTCTAGTGTCAAGTCAGACTAAAATGTCAAGAGTCGTGATGCTTCTGAAAGGATAGGAGAGCCTGTCGCGTGGTTGGTGAGAATTTGATATCGTTCTCTTCATCCGTGCCTTGGGTTTGATTCGCTATATCTGCTCTTAGTTTTAACTGGGGGGTTTTTCCAGCTGTTCTCTTTCCTCATTTTAAAGTCTTTTGTTTCCGTGTGTGTGTGTGTGTGTGTGTGTGTGTGTGTGTGTGTGTGTGTGTGTGTGTGTGTGTGTGTGTGTGTGTGTGTGTGTGTGTGGTGTGTGCGTGTGTGTGTGTGTGTATGTGTGTCGGGATGTGTGTGTGTGTGTGTGTGTGTCGGGATGTGTGTGTGTGTGTGTGTGGCGGGATGTGTGTGTGTGTGTGTGTGTGTGTGTGTGTGTGTGTGTGTGTGTGTGTGTGTGTGTGTGTGTGTGTGTGTGTGTGTGTGTGTGTGTGTGTGTGTGTGTGTGTGTGTGTGTGTGTGTGTGTGTGTGTGTGTGTGTGTGTGTGTGTGTGTGTGTGTGTGATAGTGTGATCTTACTTTCCTATCTCAGTTATGTTGTTTTTCTTTCTTGCCTTCGTTTTCATTCCTTCTTTCCTTGCTACTTATTGTTCTATGCATTCTCTTTCACCTGACACATAGAGAGAGAGGGGGGGGGGGCACCTGTAATACAAGAAAGTAAACTCTTCTTTTTACTTTATTTTTGTATTTATTGGTGTAACAGCGCATTTTGAGCGACTGTACACTCTAGGTGACTCCTATTTTTATTAATGTGTTCTAGTATTTTTATGTTTTTTTTTCGTTTTTTTTTTCTGTTCACAGGTACTTTTTTAATGAGAGAGAAAGAGAGAGAGAGAGAGGGAGGGACGGACGGACGGACTGAGTGACTAAGACTTTTGTTTTGTTTTTCTCTCGTGACCTATATTTGTCTGTGTGTGTGCTTTTTTAAGCTTGATGAACTCCTAGGAAGGAAACTAAACAAAATATATAACGATTATATAAAAGAGCAAATAATTACCTCTCCTCGTCTTTACTCTATTACTCTGTTTCATCTGTGTTCTCTTCTACTTCTCTTTACTATGTATTATTAAGCTTCTCACCTCCTTTATTACTGTGGTATATTAATAGTTTCCTCTCCTCTCCTCATTTACTCTGTTTTATTAAGCTTCTCTCCTACCTTTCCTTACTCTATTACTCTGTTTATTAAGCTTCTCCTTTCCTACCTCTCCTACTTCCGACGATTTTTTCTTGGCAAGCGATAGCGAGCCTGTAATTTCAGAGCAACCGGCCTTCGGCCGGGACATTATTCTATAAAAAAAAAAAAAAAATATTGAAGGAGGGTCCTGTTTTTTGTTTTTTTAAAGCTTGATGGAGGTCAATGGAAGAACCAAAAAAAAAAAAAAAAAAAAAAAAAAAAAAAATATATATATATATATATATATATATATATATATATATGTATATATATATATATATATATATATATATATATATATATATATATATATATGAGCAAATAAATACGCCCATCCCCCCTTAAGCTTCTCTCCTACCTCTCCTCAGCTTTACTGTATTACTCTGTTATTCGGCTATATTAGTATTTTCCTTTCCTCTCCTTATTTACTCTATTACTGTTTTATTAAGCTTCTCTCCTACCTCTCCTTGCTCTATTACTCTGTTTTATTAAGCTTCTCTCCTACCTCTCCTTACTCTATTACTCTGTTTTATTAAGCTTCTCTCCTACCTCTCCTTACTCTATTACTCTGTTTTATTAAGCTTCTTCTCACCTCCTTACTCTATTACTCTTAAGCTTCTCCTCTCCTGCCTCTCGTTACTCTATTACTCTGTTTTATTAAGCTTCTTCTCACCTCCTTACTCTATTACTCTTAAGCTTCTCCTCTCCTGCCTCTCGTTACTCTATTACTCTGTTTTATTAAGCTTCTTCTCACCTCCTTACTCTATTACTCTTAAGCTTCTCCTCTCCTGCCTCTCGTTACTCTATTACTCTGTTTTATTAAGCTTCTTCTCACCTCCTTACTCTATTACTCTTAAGCTTCTCCTCTCCTGCCTCTCGTTACTCTATTACTCTGTTTTATTAAGCTTCTTCTCACCTCCTTACTCTATTACTCTTAAGCTTCTCCTCTCCTGCCTCTCGTTACTCTATTACTCTGTTTTATTAAGCTTCTTCTCACCTCCTTACTCTATTACTCTTAAGCTTCTCCTCTCCTGCCTCTCCTTACTCTATTACTCTGTTTTATTAAGCTTCTTCTCACCTCCTTACTCTATTACTCTTAAGCTTCTCCTCTCCTGCCTCTCGTTACTCTATTACTCTGTTTTATTAAGCTTCTTCTCACCTCCTTACTCTATTACTCTTAAGCTTCTCCTCTCCTGCCTCTCGTTACTCTATTACTCTGTTTTATTAATATTTTCCTCTCCTCTCCTCATTTACTTTATTAATCTTTATTAAGCTTCTCCTCTCCTACCTCTCCTTACTTTATTACTGTTTATTAAGCTTTTCCTCTCCTCTCCTCATTTACTCTATTACTCTGTTTTATTAAGCTTCTCTTCTTACTCTATTTCTGTTTTATTAAGCTTCTCCTCTTCTTACTTTATTACTCTTAACCCTCTCCGACATATGACGCGATTTTGAGCCTATTAGGGATACTTTAAAGCCTTTGTTTGCATCAGGGGTATTTAGACACCTTTAGTTTAGTTACTTCAACCTCTGCAGTTGTCTTTGAGTTAGCTGTGGGCAGAAAACTAATTTTGGAGAGGTAATTATAAGAGTGAGAGAACTCTATTTCGTATTACTAATCTGGCAACCTCTGCGTCATATGAGCGTGAAAGGGTTAATCTTATCATCTCCTACCTCTCCTCACTCTATTACTTTGTTTATTAAGCTTTTCCTCTCCTCTTTTTTACTATTACTGTTTTATTAAGCTTCTCTCCTTACTTTATTACTCTTAAGCTTCTCATCTCCTACCTCGCCTTACTCTTATTACTCTGTTTTATTAAGCTTCTCTCATACCTTTCACCCTTACTCTATTACTCTTAAGCTTCTTCTCTCCTACCTTTCCTTACTCTATTACTCTGTTTGATTAAGCTTCTCCTCTCCTTACTCTATTACTCTTAAGCTTCTCATCTCCTACCTCTCCTTACTCTATTACTCTGTTTTATTAAGCTTCTCTCATACCTCTCACCCTTACTCTTCATTAAGCTTCTCTTCTTACTCTATTACTTTATTACTGTTTTATTAAGCTTCTCCTCTTCTTAATTTATTACTCCTAAGCTTCTCATCTCCTACCTCTCCTTACTCTATTACTCTTCATTAAGCTTCTCTTCTTACTCTATTACTGTTTTATTAAGCTTCTCCTCTCCTTACTTTATTACTCCTAAGCTTCTCATCTCCTACCTCTCCTTACTCTATTACTCTTCATTAAGCTTCTCTTCTTACTCTATTACTGTTTTATTAAGCTTCTCCTCTTCTTACTTTATTACTCCTAAGCTTCTCATCTCCTACCTCTCCTTACTCTATTACTCTTCATTAAGCTTCTCTTCTTACTCTATTATTACTGTTTTTATTAAGCTTCTCCTCTTCTTACTTTATTACTCCTAAGCTTCTCATCTCCTACCTCTCCTTACTCTATTACTCTTCATTAAGCTTCTCTTCTTACTCTATTACTGTTTTATTAAGCTTCTCCTCTTCTTACTTTATTACTCCTAAGCTTCTCATCTCCTACATCTCCTTACTCTATTACTGTTTTATTAAGCTTCTCTTCTTACTCTATTACTGTTTTATTAAGCTTCTCCTCTCCTTACTCTATTACTCCTAAGCTTCTCATCTCCTACCTCTCCTTACTCTATTACTTTGTTTCATTACTGTTCGCTTCTCCGCCCTCCCCTTCCTGCACGACAATTACCTCTCTTCAACAGACCCTACTGAGACAATAATGGTGCCCTCCTTGTGATTACTATAGCATAATTCTCTCTCTCTCTCTCTCTCTCTCTCTCTCTCTCTCTCTCTCTCTCTCTCTCTCTCTCTCTCTCTCTCTCTCTCTCTCTCTCTCTCTCTCTCTCTCATATCGAACTTTACACAAAAACCCTTCCACTCCCCCTTCCCTTCCCCTCCCTCATCCCTTAACATCCCCCTCTTCTAATCCTCCCCCCTCCTCTCCCTACTCTCCCTAGCCTTACACAACACCCTCTTCTCTTCCCCCTCCCCTCCCTCGTATCTAATACTCCCTAGTCTCCCCTCTCCTCCTCCTCTCCCTACTCCCCGCCCCCCTCTCCCTAATCTTACATAACACCCACTCCCCTCCCCACTCCTCCCCCATCCTGTGATTGCCAATACCTTCATCCCGGCCCTCTCAGTAAATGGAGTGGGGAGGAAAACAGGTTAAGGTGGCTACAAGACAGAGCATCAGCGAAACCACATTAGCTAAGACCACCCTATCGAGAAAAGAAATATGAAAAACGTTAATGCTTCGCTGTGGGTGTGTGTGTGTGTGTGTGTGTGTGTGTGTGTGTGTGTGTGTGTGTGTGTGTGTGTGTGTGTGTGTGTGTGTGTGTGTGTGTGTGTGTGTGTGTGTGTGTGTGTGTGTGTGTGTGTGTGTGTGTGTGTGTGTGTGTGTGTGTGTGTGTGTGTGTGTGTGTGTGTGTGTGTGTGTTTGTGTGTGTGTGTGTGTGTGTGTGTGTGTGTGTGTGTGTGTGTGTGTGTGTGTGTGTGTGTGTGTGTGTGTGTGTGTGTGTGTGTGTGTGTGTGTGTGTGTGTGTGTGTGTGTGTGTGTGTGTGTGTGGGTGTGTGTGTGTGTGTGTGTGTGTGTGCACAACCCTACACCATAATACCTATAAAACCTATTACCTTCAGCGTAGGTATGTATAATTATATATATATATATATGAATGTTTCAAGAAAATCACATTAATTAAGAAAACCTCACGATAAAGAAGAAAAATCCCATTTGTAATATAGATTAAGGGGAGGTATTTAGTTGGTTCCCTAGACCTCCATCAAGCTAAAAATTATACCCCCTAGACCCCCTTTCAAGATAAATTTGTAAATTTTTCGGTAGAAAAATGTCCCGGCCGAAGGCCGGTTGCTCTTAAATTACAGGCTCGCTATCGCTCGCCAGGATAAAATCGACACCTAAATGCCACGAAAGGTCTTAAAATTGACAGAAATGGGGTGAACATTCTTAAAATCGCCGAACTAATGGGGCGAACGTCTTAAAATTTCAAAACTGATGGGGCTAAATATGAGGGAGAAGGGGGTCCAGAAAAATATCCCTCAAGTGGAAATCTCCCCTTAAGGGTTGGAATTAATATCAGAATTGGATTTTTTTTTTTTTGACTCTTATAGAAAACATTGACGTATATATATATTTATGTGCATCCAAAATAAGTATCAGGTCCTGAACACGAATGATTTAATAATATAGCATAGATTGCTCAATTAATTATGCGTATCTCTAATTGGTGATATTGTACTAACTCCTCTGCTAGCGTATAACCTGAAATATCAATGGCTTATTAACCCTTTGAGGATTATGACGCGCTTTTGATAGTTTATTCTGGCAATTATTAGACGATTTTATTCAGTTTAGGGAGTACGTATGGGAGCTAGATAGTTAAGGGGAGGTATTTAGTTTGTTCCCTAGACCTCCATCAAGCTTAAAATTATACCCCCTTGAGTCCCTTTCAAGATAAATTTATACATTTTTCGGTAGAAAGATGTCCCGGCCGAAGGCCGGCTCCTCTTAAATTACAGGCTCGCTATCGCTCGTCAGGATAAAATCGACACCTGAATGGCACGAAAGGTCTTAATATGGGGTGAAAGTTCTTAAAATCGCTAAACTAATGGGGCGAACGTTTTATAATACCAAAAGCAATGGGGCTAAACATGAGGGAAAAGGGGGTCAAGAAAAACATCCCTGAAGTGGAAATCTCCCCTTAACCCCTACAGTACCGGTGGCTTCTTTTTCATTTTATTCTGGCAACTATTAGACAAATATATTCAGCTTAGGAAGGTAGTCTGTCTATGAAAAAAGCGACAGCCTCTTTAAGGGGAGGTTTTTAATGCGTTTCCTAGACTTCCATCAAGCTTGAAATTACACCCCCTTTGATCCTCTTCCAAGATAAATTTGTAAATTTTTCGGTAGAAAAATGTCCCGGCCGAAGGCCGGTGCCTCATAAATTACAGGTTCGCTATCGCTCGCCAGGAAAAAATCGACACCTAAATGGCACGAAAGGTCTTAAAAGTGACATAAATGGGGCGAAAGTTCTTAAAATCGTCAAACTAATGGGGCGAACGTCTTAAAATCTCAAAAGCAATGGGGCTAAACATGAGATAGAAGGAAGTTCGAAAAAAAATCCCTCGAGTGGAAACCTCCCCTTAATCCTTTTAGCTGCCATATATATCCTTCGTAAGCTTCATAAACTCTCGTCTAAATGTATCTGAAATTCAATACGAGCGACGTCACTGGGGTACTGTACTGTAGGGGTCAATTGAGCTAGTTTTGACCCCTTTTAATTAAGGGGAGGTTTCCACTTGAGGTATTTTTTTCTGGACTCCTTTCTCCCTCATGTTTAGCCCCATTGATTTTCTATGTTTAAGACGTTCGCCCCGTTAGTTTGGCGATTTTAAGAACCCTCGCCCCATTTCTGTCAATTTTTAGACCATTCGTGCCATTTAGGTGTCGATTTTATCCTGGCGAGCGATAGCGAGCCTGTAATTTAAGGGGAATTTTTTCTACCGAAAAATTTACAAATTTATCTTGAAAGGGGGTCTAGGGGGTGTAATTTTAAGCTTGATGGATACCTAGAGACCAAACTAAAAACCTCCCCTTAATTCTTCCTAAATTGCTCAAAATCGTCTAATAATAGCCTGAATAAACTGTCAACATGCGCCATATTCCTGAAGGGGTTAAAGCTAGTGTTATCATTATTAAAACAAATAAAAATAAGTTGTATACAGGGGTGACGTGTGGTGTAGTTGGAGAGGACCCGCGTTCGAATCCGGGCAGGTGGAGATGTTTGGGCAGTCTCCTTAATACATCATATTAGTCCAGTCAAAATGTAACTGAACCTGGTACAAGTGCAACAGAACTTAAATGTAACTGAACCTGGTACAAGTGCAACAGAACTTATATGTAACTGAACCTGGTACAAGTGCAACAGAACTTATATGTAACTGAACCTGGTACAAGTGCAACAGAACTTATATGTAACTGAACCTGGTACAAGTGCAACAGAACTTATATGTAACTGAACCTGGTACAAGTGCAACAGAACTTATATGTAACTGAACCTGGTACAAGTGCAACAGAACTTATATGTAACTGAACCTGGTACAAGTGCAACAGAACTTATATGTAACTGAACCTGGTACAAGTGCAACAGAACTTATATGTAACTGAACCTGGTACAAGTGCAACAGAACTTATATGTAACTGAACCTGGTACAAGTGCAACAGAACTTATATGTAACTGAACCTGGTACAAGTGCAACAGAACTTATATGTAACTGAACCTGGTACAAGTGCAACAGAACTTATATGTAACTGAACCTGGTACAAGTGCAACAGAACTTATATGTAACTGAACCTGGTACAAGTGCAACAGAACTTATATGTAACTGAACCTGGTACAAGTGCAACAGAACTTATATGTAACTGAACCTGGTACAAGTGCAACAGAACTTATATGTAACTGAACCTGGTACAAGTGCAACAGAACTTATTTGTAACTGAACCTGGTACAAGTGCAACAGAACTTATATGTAACTGAACCTGGTACAAGTGCAACAGAACTTATATGTAACTGAACCTGGTACAAGTGCAACATAACTTATATGTAACTGAACCTGGTACAAGTGCAACAGAACTTAAATGTAACTGAACCTGGTACAAGTGCAACAGAACTTATATGTAACTGAACTTGGTACAAGTGCAACAGAACTTATATGTAACTGAACCTGGTACAAGTGCAACAGAACTTATATGTAACTGAACCTGGTACAAGTGCAACAGAACTTATATGTAACTGAACCTGGTACAAGTGCAACAGAACTTATATGTAACTGAACCTGGTACAAGTGCAACAGAACTTATATGTAACAACCTGGTACAAGTGCAACAGAACTTATATGTAACTGAACCTGGTACAAGTGCAACAGAACTTAAATGTAACTGAACCTGGTACAAGTGCAACAGAACTTATATGTAACTGAACCTGGTACAAGTGCAACAGAACTTATATGTAACTGAACCTGGTACAAGTGCAACAGAACTTATATGTAACTGAACCTGGTACAAGTGCAACAGAACTTAAATGTAACTGAACCTGGTACAAGTGCAACAGAACTTATATGTAACTGAACCTGGTACAAGTGCAACAGAACTTATATGTAACTGAACCTGGTACAAGTGCAACAGAACTTAAATGTAACTGAACCTGGTACAAGTGCAACAGAACTTAAATGTAACTGAACCTGGTACAAGTGCAACAGAACTTATATGTAACTGAACCTGGTACAAGTGCAACAGAACTTATTTCACCTGTATTGACTTGTGGACACCCACAAATATAACATATCAAATGTTAAAATAAAATCAGGTTAGGGGAAAGTCCTAAAAATAGCATAATTATGTTAATTAGTCCTGTCAAAATGTAACTGGACCTGGAAAAAAATGCAACATTAAATATGTTACCTGTATTGGCTTGAGGAAGCCCCCAAATACAACATATCAAAAGTCCGAAAAATAATCCGGATGAGCTAAAGTCCTCAGAATTGCATAATTATGATAATTACTATCGCCATGATACGAACATTGAACAATCAACATAGTTTTACAACCAAGTGTTCTAACATAACAAAAGTGGTAACTATACAACTATGTTCATGTTCAAGGAATCCAATGTACATTGAATTAACCTCCTCGGGTATTACTTAATATGAATTATGCAAATTAGCAGCAGCCAATATCCAAATATCTAAATGTGTTCCGTTGCAAAATCAGGATTGCTTGAGATACAAGAATGTGCACCTGCAGGAAACATGGACTTGATGCACAGCTATATGGCCCTGTTCGCACCTGCAGGAAACATGGACTTGATGCACAGCTATATGGCCCTGTTCGCACCTGCAGGAAACATGGACTTGATGCACAGCTATATGGCCCTGTTCGCACCTGCAGGAAACATGGACTTGATGCACAGCTATATGGCCCTGTTCGCACCTGCAGGAAACATGGACTTGATGCACAGCTATATGGCCCTGTTCGCACCTGCAGGAAACATGGACTTGATGCACAGCTATATGGCCCTGTTCGCACCTGCAGGAAACATGGACTTGATGCACAGCTATATGGCCCTGTTCGCACCTGCAGGAAACATGGACTTGATGCACAGCTATATGGCCCTGTTCGCACCTGCAGGAAACATGGACTTTATGCACAGCTATATGGCCCTGTTCGCACCTGCAGGAAACATGGACTTGATACACAGCTATATGGCCCTGTTCGCACCTGCAGGAAACATGGACTTGATGCACAGCTATATGGCCCTGTTCGCACCTGCAGGAAACATGGACTTGATGCACAGCTATATGGCCCTGTTCGCACCTGCAGGAAACATGGACTTGATGCACAGCTATATGGCCCTGTTCGCACCTGCAGGAAACATGGACTTGATGCACAGCTATATGGCCCTGTTCGCACCTGCAGGAAACATGGACTTGATGCACAGCTATATGGCCCTGTTCGCACCTGCAGGAAACATGGACTTGATACACAGCTATATGGCCCTGTTCGCACCTGCAGGAAACATGGACTTGATGCACAGCTATATGGCCCTGTTCGTCGATAGTAGAAGAATGCCAGGGTCATATATTTTTTTTTTTTTTTTTTTTTTTTTTCCTATGTGTGTGAGGGAGACAAAAGGCAGAGCTGTCTGTAGCGAGTGCCTCCCCCAGAGTTGAAAGAGTGACAGGGCCAAAATCAAGGTACGTTCGAGCCAAAATGCCTGGACACACGAGGTTTGAAGTAATTTAAGTCCTAGGAAGAGGGAAAGACTGATTCTGGGAGAGAGTTCCAGAGCTCAGCGGTCGAATAGAAGAAAGACTGAGAATAGCGTTTCACTCTTGGGTTGGAGAGTTGCACAGAGTAGGGGTGGGATTGTGTTGCAAGACGGGTCCTACGTACCCTACGTAGAGGAGGAGGTGGTATACACTGAGAAAGCTCTGAGGAACATTGATTATTGTAGTACCAATAGAATAGCGAGAGAGATGCAACATTGCGGCGGAGAGAGAGAGAGATGGCAGAGAGTTGGTGAGTGGACGGGAGTTAATAATCCGAAAGGTAAATTTACTACCTTACCCCTTAAATCCAAGAATACAATGTTATACAATATTTTATTTTAGGAACACCTGCATTTCCATTAACTAATAAGGAATATAAAAGTTCAAGATGTATACATGATGATGGAAAAGATGCATTGTCCTCCAAATTAAGAAAACTCAAATGGAAGTGTCTGAAAATTCTACTGTTTTTCAAGGAGTCAATGAGTACAGGTTAATAAGGCAAGCTCCGAGACGATATGATTGAGACGGCCTGCGATGACAATAACAATGTTGATTAAGGTCAATAGGGGAGGGGGAGGAGGAGGAGGAGAAAGATGAAGCAACGGTGGAGAAAGATGAAGCAACGGTGGAGAAAGATGAAGCAACGGTGGAGAAAGATGAAGAAACGGTGGAGAAAGATGAAGAAACGGTGGAGAAAGATGAAGCAACGGTGGAGAAAGATGAAGAAACTGTGGAGAAACGAGGGAGTGGGGAATGAAAGGGAATTACGACAGAGAGGAAAAGAAGAGAGCGAAATAAAAGTGTGTGTGTGGGGAGGGGGGGGGGGATGTCACGGAAAGAAAGACCAAAGGAAGAGGAGGAGGAGGATGGAAGCAGAACAAGAGGAACAGGAGAGATAGAGAGAGAGAGAGATTTACATAGATACACTGGCCACACAGACCTTACGATCCAAACGAGGTGGTCAGGACTTAATTCTAGTACAAAGTACAAAGGAGTACAAAGTACAAAGGAAATCAAGCAACAACAGGTCTAGTGACCCTTCTAGGCTGCTTTTCCTCCAAAACACTGAGGATCAAGTGTCCAAACAGTGGTTTAGAGTGAGTAAGGGAACATTGGAAAGGGAACTACTGCCCTGGAACTAATGTCTGTGGCAGGACTAGGAAGTTAGTAGGGGACATATGGGTTAGTAACTGAGGGGAGGATAAACTAAAGTTATTCATTTACAAACGCAGTCAGTCGCGGGTTTGATGCGAGATATTTGTCTAGGCGGAGTTTAAATGAATCAACGGTGCTGCAGTCTATAACGTCTCAGGGAAGCCCATTCCACAAGTTGACAACTCGATTGAAGAAGAAATTCTTAGATTCGTGTGAGTTAAAAGATTTACCAATAATTTTGCAACCGTTTCCCCGCGTGTAATTAGATAGGTCGATAGTGAAGTACTTACTACAGTTCATATTGTCGATGCCTTTGATGATTTTGAACACTTGAATTAAGTCACCTTAAGTCAATTAAGAATTAGTAGAGAAGGCATACCCGATATAAAGGAAAGTTGAAGGAAAGGATATAAAAGGAGAGAGAGAGAGAGAGAGAGATAAAAGGATAGAGAGAGAGAGAGAGAGAGAGAGAGAGAGAGAGAGAGAGAGAGAGAGAGAGAGAGAGAGATAAAAGGATAGAGAGAGAGAGAGAGACACACAGAGAGAGCATGACCCCAATCAAGCCTTATTCTCTCTACCTGTTGTTCCACTTGGGCAGATAACAGACAAGGACAGACCGTTTGTTTGTCGGGGGCAACGAACCAGAGAATCCAAAGAACTAACCTGGTCTTCTTATTTAGTATCTTGTTTTAAGGGGAGATTTCCACTAGAGGGATTTTTTTCTTGACTCCTTTCTCCCTCATGTTTAGTCTTATTGTTTTTCTAATTTTAAGACGTTTGCCCCATTATTTTGACGATTTTAAGAACTGTCAACCCATTTCTGTCAATTTTAAGACCTTTCGTGCCATTTAGGTGTCGAATTTATCCTGGCGAGCGATAGCGAGCCTGTAATTTAACAGGAACCGGCTTTCAGCCGGGACATTTTTGCTACCGAAAAATGTACAAATTTATCTTGAAAGGGGCTCAAGGGGGTGTAATCTTAAGCTTGAAGGATATCTAGGGACCAAACTAAAAACCTCTCTTTAAGGGGGGAGGGTTGGTTTTTCTGGGCCCCCTTCTAATTCGTGTTTAGACCCATTAGTTATCAGATTTTAAGACCGCCGTATTAGATTGGCAATTTTAAGACCCTTCGCCCCATTTATTTGTTAATATTAAGACCTTTCGTACAATTTATGTGGTGATTTTTTTTCCTGGCGAGCAATAGCGAGCCTGTAATATAGTAGTAATCGGCCTTCGGGAGGGACATTTTTCTACCGAAAAATTTACAAATTTATCTTGAAAGGGGGTCTATAGGTTTTTTTTTGTTTATGCTTGGTGGAGGTCTAGCGAGGAAACTCAACATACAAAATATATAAATATATAGACCAAAAATCAAGCCCTACCCCCTTAAGGGGAACTACCCCCTTAAGGGGAGGTTTTTAGTTGATTCCCTAGACTTCCATCAAGCTTAAAATTACTCCCCCTTGACCCCCTTTCAAGATAAATTTGTACATTTTTCGGTAGAAAAATGTTCCGGTCAAAGGCCGGTTCCCATTAAATTAGAGGCTCGCTATCGCTCGCCAGGAAAAAATTGACACCTAAATGGCACGAATGGTCTTAAAATTGACAGAAATGGGGCGAGGGTTCTTAAAATCGCCAAACTAATGGGGCAAGCGTCTTTAAATCTCACAAGCAATGGGGCTAAACATGAGGGAGAAAGAGGTTCAGAAAAAATCCTCCAGGTGGAAATCTCCCCTTAACCACTGATTTCTTAATACTTGTGGCAAACTGCTAAACTAGTATGTTTGTGCGTTATATTATTATCAAGATCAGCTCATTAAGGGGAGGTATTTAGTTTGTTCCCTAGGCCTCCATCAACCTTAAAATTACACCCCCTCGAGTCCCTTTCAAGATAAATTTGTACATTTTTCGGTAGAAAAATGTCCCGGCCGAAGGCCGATTCCTTTTAAATTACAGGCTCGCTATCGCTCGCCAGGATAAAATAGACACCTGAATTGCACGAAAGGTCTTAATATGGGGTGAAAGTTCTTAAAATAGCTAAACTAATGGGGTAAACGTTTTATAATATCAAAAGCAATGGGGCTAAACATGAGGGAGAAAGGGGTCAAGAAAACAATCCCTCAATAGTCCATGAGCCAGGCCAGATATCGGTACCACCTGGGGTGACTAAACACGAATGGTACTAAAATGTTTATAGAGTGACTGTAAGTACATTAAGATATGATAGCCTTCTCGCACTGGTAGCTTAGTCTAATTTTTTTGATGCAATAGGGGCGCTACCCAAAAATAAAGATTTTTAGCGTGACGCTCGGCGTTTTCCTCATTTTCTTTAAAATCCATCACACAATCATCGCGAAACTTTGAACACCTATGTAGAATTATATTCTCTACCAGAGTTGTTCCTAGGTATTTTTCAAATTTCCTCATATTTCGGAATATACTCTATATTTTGGGTATTTTCCTCTAAATCTAGAATAAATCCTTAAATATGCGGAACATTGAAAATTATTCTAACAGCTCTTGTAGCTTATTTGATACCCTACAAGAATTATACCGATGTGTCATTCAAGTTTCACCATTTTTAGGGGTTTATTTCATATTTGGGGATTTTTTGTTATATTTTGGGGATAATTTATTATTGGAAGGAGCAAACATATGTAGAGTGGTTTCCATGTAATGTGTTTGTTTGTTCATGGTTTAATGGTGATATTTTTTGCAGGTGTGTGTCGACTGTTTGACGGCAGGATGGAACCATCTGCGAGGAAGAGAGCACGGGTCGACTGTATCATCCACTGCTCTGATGATGACAGCGATGCTCTGGTGTCACCACAGGATTTGGACTCCTGGAACACATTGCTCAGGGCTGCAGAAATCAGGCAGCATGATCCAGTCCTGGAAGCAGCCAAGGGCCTTGAAGAAGGAGGAATACCACACATACATTATCACCGTAAATGTCGTAGTCTCTTTACAATGAAGAAGCGACGGGATTCTACTCTTGCCAACGGTGTCCAGATAGAATCAGCAAGCGTCGCCCCCAGGAGGAGGGCATCAAGGAATGCCCCTAGTACTAGTAGGGTGTATGAAAAGTATGTATCTTCTGCGAGAAGTCAAGCAAGTACATAAAAACAACAAAGACAAGGGAGCCACTCATACAGTGTGTTGAGCTACGAGCAGATGAGAAGATTCGAAGAGCAGCAATAAGGAAACTCAACCAGAGAATCCTTGGTTTAGTTAGCAGAGACCTTGTTGCTGCAGAGGGTCACTACCACAAGTCGTGCTACAAACTCTTCAAAAAAGATGATTTCCCAGCGGCCGCCAGGTCGGGTGCAGGTAAAAATCAGGAAGAAAGCGAGGAAGCACGCTACGAAGAGGTTGAGACAGAAGCCCTCGAGGAACTCTGCTTGTATATAAGGACCAAAATATTCCCCAACCCAGAGGTACTGCCTATGACAAACCTCACATCTAGGCTTGAGAGATCAATGATGATGCCCCGTGGTATTATCCAACTGAAACCAGCGACAAAGAAACATGTTCGCCGAAAGATTGAAACCGAGTTTGGAGAATCACTACGCTTTGTCCCAGATGAGAAAGGAAAGCTTCTAATCTATCCACGCAGCCTCTCAATGGACGACCTTGCCCGGCAAGCACACAAAATGGCAAAAGACCTGCAAGAAGCAAGAGCAGCTAACTCTGAAGATGTCTTAACCAAAGCAGGAATGCAGCTGAGGAATGAGATCAATAAACAAGATGTGAGTCAGCCATGGCCTCCCGATACAGATCAGAATGTCATTCCTGCAGCAGTCACTCAATTCCTGCACACCCTGCTGACAGGAGAGTGTGAGTGTGAAACTCCCTCTGAAAGAGCTCAACGTCTTGCCACTTCCTTTGGCAGTGACTTGGTCTTTGCTGTTACCAGTGGCAAGACAAAACCACCCAAGCACGTACTGCTGACCAATGCTGTAAAGTCTGTGACAGGAAACACAGAACTGATCCGAACTCTGAATCGTCTTGGTCACTGTGTGTCTTACTCAATGTTTGAGGAGATCGATACAGCCCTTTGTATCCAGAAGCTGGAATGCTCAAAGGATGACATTCCACTGCCAGCAAACATCTACCCTGGTGTGTTCACAACCCTGGCCTGGGATAACATTGACCGACTTGAAGAGACCCTAAGTGGAGCAGGTACTTCTCATAGAGTCAAGGGCATTGCTGTCCAGTCCAAGGTTGCAGGCTCTGTGCCAGAGAAAGTCCTGCCAGAGATTACCAAGTCCAAGATAAGAAGCATCACTCAGACATCATCAATGCTGCCAATATACAATGTTGGGCGGCGGGCAGGGCCACCTAGGATTGAGACTGCGTATGTCACCACTACCAAGGAAGTCCAGGATTCAAAGACAAAGAACCATATCTGGCTTCTTACTCGAATGTCAGACCATGAGGGACAGTCCATCAGAAGTTGGACTGGGTTCAACATCAAAATGCGCAGAGACATTGCAGTGGTTCAGGACACTGTAAGCTACCTGCCCACTATCAATGCTCCCGCAACAGAAATGTCCACCGTTAATGAAATCTTGGAACAAAACGCATGCTATCATGCAGTCCTTACAGCTTAACAAGATTGTGTGCGTGTTTGATCAAGCACTCTATGCCAAAGCTGCCGAAGTTATCTGGAAACAAGAGAAGTTCAAGAACATTATCATCAGGATGGGCGTCTTCCACACAATCTGTAATCTCATCTCCACCATAGGAAAGAGGTTTCAAGATGCAGGTCTTAGAGATCTGTGTGTGGAATCAGGTATCATCGCAGAAGGATCAGTGTCAGGAGTGATGAACGGCAAGAGGTACAACAGAGCAGTGAGACTACACAAGCTCGTGTATGAAGCACTGATGAGTCTTGCATGGAAAGGCTTCCTTTCATGGCTAGAAGAAAACCATTCAAGGGACATACACCATCTAGATGAAACACTGAAGGACATCAACAGCTTTCACAGCAATGTGTCTCAGGGACTCTTTCAAGAGCTGATGGAGAGTGAATCATGCACACATATCATGAAGCTTTTCCAAGTTTATCTTGAGACCCTCAGAGATGAACACAACCTCTCAGCATTCTGGATGTCATACCTGGACATGGTTGAGATCATGCTGGACTTAATTCGAGCCTCCAGAGAAGGCAACTGGATGCTCCACCTAGGAGCAATCCGACAGATGATACCGTGGTGTTTTGCCTATGACAAAGTGAACTATGCCCGGTTCCTAACCTACTACTATGCCTTGATGTCTCGACTGCCCATTGAACACCCAGAGGGCCATGAACACTTCATGCAAGGTGGCTTTTCGGTCCAGATCGGTAGCAAGAATCCCTTTGGACGGATCCCTGTGGACCAGACAATCGAAGAGACGATCAACAAAGACAACCAGACACCAGGGGGCACAAAAGGCTTCAGCCTGAAAGGCGGAGCTGTCGCCAGGTACTACCTGACATCGGAGTATCGCCGCAGGTACTTAAGGCAGCACAGCTGTGTGGTAGTAGGCCAAAAGTACACTGACTTCAGCAACCCAGACCTACAGATGCCAGGATTAGAAGAGATGAGGCCGATGTCCAATCTTTAGTTCAACTGATGGAGACCAGCTGGTTGAACCCCTTCAACGCAGAGCAAGAAGATTCTTGTCAGTTTGTCAACTGCGACTATGGCACCACCAGAAGTTGTCAAAGACCTTCTAGGGGCCTACAGAATAGGAGAGGATGCATATCAAGCCTTCAAGGAAGAGCGCCTGGAGATCGATACGCCAACTATACAGTTTCATGACACGATGACGAAGACGAAACTGAGAACGTTCACTAACATCAGAATGAAGCCACGCTCACAAGACCATGCCAAGGCGGTTATCTTAAAGGCTGACAGGAACCTATTTGGCCAGATGATCCTTGTTGCCGAGAACAGAAAGCTCAAAATGAGGGATGTCTTGGCTCATCCCCTGGGGCCTTTGCCTTGGGCACTTGCCAGCGGTGATGGGTCTCTCCGCAAGACCAACAAGGCTGCCCTCGCAAAGGAGTTAGAGAGGAATGTTTCTCCTGCAGAAGTGATACCCGAGCCCTCTGCTACCATAATTGATGGGATGAGCCTGGTCCACAAACTGAAGGGAAACGACAAAACTTTTTCACAGCTTGCAGGTACAGCACTGCGTCACGCTGTTCATGAAGGTGCTAAGAGCAGGCGCATTGATGTTGTGTTTGATATCTACAAGGAGACATCCATCAAGGATGCAGAACGAGCCAAAAAGAAGTGCAGGCACAGGAATTCATTTCAAGAACATCCAACCTGGTCACACCATCCAGCAGTGGATAAAGATACTCGGTAGTCCCTGCAACAAGGCAAGTCTTATCAAGTGCTTGGTAGAAGAATGGAAGGCACCACAGCACAGGGAGAAGCTCAAGGACAAGGAGCTGTATGTCACATGTGAGCAGCGCTGCTTCAAAATCACCAAAGAGCAGTGGGAAGAGGCTCCTGAGCTTAAGTCAACTCAAGAAGAAGCAGACACACGCCTTCTTCTCCATGAAATTCATGCAGCAGAATCTGGGAACAAGTCTGTCATCATCACTGCAGAAGATACAGACGTCATGGTGTTGTGTCTTGGCATGTGCCACAAGATCCCATCCCATCTGTTCCAGAAGTTCGGGACGAAGAACCGGACAAGATTCCTGGATATCACCACACTGAGCCGCACACTGGGAGGGCAGCGTGTGTGATTCATTGATTGGTATGCATGCCTTTACAGGCTGTGATACCGTCAGTGCATTCGCTGGCCGAGGGAAGATGACGACACTCAAGCAGGTGGCAAGATGGACAAGACATAACCAGCATGCTT